>OY856413.1:58093100-58680600 GCA_963693085.1 Alisma plantago-aquatica | reverse complement strand
GGAAGAACTTTGTTTGTTGCACAAAAAAACTTTTTGAATTCCCCGTCGATTTTTGTACTAATTAATTTTTTGAGTCTATAATATAAGCTTTGAGCCTATAATAATCGAATTTTTGTCATTTTCTTATAATAATCAAAATTAAAAATAAATAAGCGTCTTTTTGATCTTAGTCATAGTGATGTTTAGGGTTCTGTTAAGGAGTCAAGTTATAACGGTTTTCAATATTTTCTTTATCTTTATTGATAATTTCTCCCGTATGACTTGGGTATACTTAAGTTTCTGAATGAAGTTTTGTCAGTCATTCAAACTTTTCATCAATTAATAAAAATTCAGTTTGATGCTCATATAAAGATCCTTTGTACTGATAATGCCCTAGCATACATTCAAAAGGCTGTTTCCAATTTTTGTAATTATGTTGGCATGATTCACCAAATGACTTGCTCTCATACACCTCAATAAAATGGGGTTGTTGAACGCAGAAACTGCTATCTACTTGATGTAGCACGCACACTACTTTTACAGATGTCTTTGCTAAAGAAATATTGGTATAATGCTCTTCTTAGGTATAATGCTCTTCTTACTGCTTGTTTTTTGATTAACTGCCAACCATCCTCTAGGGGACACCCCCTTTTCTGTTTTACAACATGACGAGCAACCTTTCCATGTTCCCCTTCGTGTTTTTGACTGCATTGTGTTTGTTCATGTGTTTGATCCACATGCTGATAAGTCTCCTCACGCAATTCACATCGTCTTTTTGGGATATTCTCCTACACAGAAGGGATACAAATGTTATTATCCTCGTCTTCATCACCTTTTTGTGTCGCCTGACGTTTATTTTCATGAATCTACTCCGTTCTTTAGTGACTGTCCATCGTGAGGGGGAGCACAATCCTGAGAGTGACTATATATTTGAGCGTGAAGGAGAGCCACCACTTCCTCTGCCATGTGTTTAGAGTGTCCTAGATACCACTCATACTTTACCACCACCATTACCTCCACCTCCACCTATTGAACTTTTTCCACTGATTTACACCAGGCGAGCATGGCATCACAAAGAAGATGTAGTGTCACCTGTCTAGAAGATTGACTCCTCATTGTCGGACGCTCCCGAGATAATTGTTCCTACTGAGGGTTCTCTTGATGCTTCTGTTTCAGACTAGCACCATTGAATTGCAGCTTGTAAAGGTGTTTGATCATGCACTATACGCCATCTACTCTCGAGTTTTTGTTGCTTGTCTCATTAGTCACCAACAACCTACACGTTTGCTCTTTAGCTTGATTCTAGAGTTGTTCTTCGCTCCTATACAGAAGCAGTCTGACATGATGGATGGATCCAAGCTATTACAGAGAGAAGACAACCCTTCATGAGAACTCCACCTGAGACTTGGTGGATTTTCCTCTTGGGAAGTCCGTTGTAGGTTGCTCCTGAGTTTATACTGTTAAACAAAAACCAAATGGTTCTATTGACCGCTTATAGGCTCGTTTGGTGGCAACGAGGTACACTCAAACACATGGTGTAGACTTCTTTGAGACTTTCTCCTGAGTTGCTCAACTCAGTTTTGTGCGGATCCTTATCTTTGTTGCTACTCATTCTGACTGGCCTCTTCTTCAATTGGATGTCAAAAAAGCTTTTCTTCATGGCGATCTTCTTGAGGAGATATTCATGGAGCGACCTCTTGGGTATGTTGCTCAGGGGGAGTGTTATAAGGTATGCAAATTGAAGAAATCCTTGTATGGCCTGAAGCAGTCACCACATACATGGTTTGATAAGTTTAGTATTGCACTTATACAGTTTGGATTCAATCGGTCCTCTACTAGTCATTCTTTATTTGTGTATAAATCATCAAGTGACACTATTATTCTGGCCTGATATCTCATATGCTGTGGGAGTTGGGGTCCTGATATCTCGTGTTGTGGGAGTTGTTAGCCAGTTTATGACTGCGCCCAAGATGTCACACTGGGTGGTAGTCACACAAATTCTATGTTATGTTAAAGGAACGCCAAGAAAGGGTCTCACTTCACAGGAAAAAATCTTGCACCCCCCCTTGAAGCTTATTGGATACACTGATGCTGATTAGCCAGGTGATGTTGGAGATAGACGGTCTACTTCTGGCTATTGTGTGTTTCTTGGGTCACACTTGGTGACTTGGAGGAGTAAGAAACAAAATGTGGTAGCACGGTTCAGCAGAGAGGTGGAGTATCGAGCGATGACACATGCTAGTTGTGAGCTGCAATGGGTTATATCTATACTATCTGAAATGAGAGTGCTTGTTGAGACACCTATCTCTCTCATGTGTGATAACCGGGTAGCCATTTACATTGCAAACAATCTGGTGTTCCATGAGCGGACCAAGCATATTGAAGTGGACTGCCACTTTTTTCGTGATTTAGTGCTCTTCAAGAAGATTCAGACTCCTTATGTTTGCACTGGAAAACAAGTGGCAGATGTCTTCACCAAGCCACTTCCATCTTCAATTGTTAAATATATGAATTCCAAGCTGGGCATGCATGATGTGTATGCTCCATCTTGAGGGGGAGTATTAAAAAATAGATTCTACTTATGTACCTCTTTCTTATTTCCTTTATCTGTTGGGTCTATTATGTAAATGTTCATACCTTATATAATAAAGGAGAACCCGCTCCAGCCGTGTATCGTTCTGGCCCAATCCTTTTGAGAGTAGTGAATTTAAGCATTTAAAATTACAGGGTACCGATTGCTATTTTTACTCAAGGTGGATAGGAGATAGCCTTTTACAATTGTTTTTGTTATTTCATATCTTTTATGGCTTGTGCTAATCGCTTGTTAGTCATAACTTTTTATACTCCATGTATTCTAGCCATAGTCTATGTAGGAGTACATATTCTCTATTCTAATTATAGGGGAGCATGAGTTTATATGTTAATGCAATAATTAGTTTTCCCTCTCATTAGACAATAACATATTTGATTCTTAGAAAAGTTAGTTAGATTTTATTTTCTGTTTGTGTAAGTTTTTCCTAGCTTCAAGTCGTTTGGACTGTATTAAGCTAGGAAATTTGTTATGTACTTCTCCAATTATCTCAGATCTAGATTTATTTTCTCCGAGTTTAAGTCCAGTCTATAAAAATAGCAAGCCCCATCCAGGGTCTATCCATGCAAATTAGATAAATTTGAAGATATAACTTGGTTTTGTGAAATTTGGTCCTTGATTAATTCCACTGCTACGTCCTCCCTCATCACCTAAAATCATCCCTTGTAACTCTAGGACTACGCCCATGCTTGGATGTATTTCTTCCAACTTCTGAACTCTGCATGAGTACATGTCTTCTGTAGACCGATTCCCTTATATGTCAGGTAATGAGATCGAATCTGATTTCCTGGAAATGAATGTGAAGTTGAAACAGTGCTACAAGATACATCCATATGCAACAAATGTCAAAACTAACAAAAGAACAATCTTCTTCAGACAAGTTTCTTTCTCAATTGTCTTTGTCAAACTAGCATGAAATAAAGTAGTGTCTTCTCAAAAAGTAGGATAAGCAACTCTCAGTTATAAATTACACAATACCACAAAGGCACAAACGGAAGGAAAATTGGTCTGTTCGGCTCACCTCATCTAAAATCCCTGTATTCTATGTGCAAAATGGTAGTCATATTAGTTATGGTATTCATGTATATATTCTATTGTTTCATCTAGCAGATTTATGATGCTTACAAATAAGGAGGCAGTCATTATTCATGTTATGTCTTACTATGTTTTGTGTTATGATTATCTATTTTGTTTTCTCTAGTTTATTCCCACATTTATTATCTCTATAATTAACCTCTCTATAGTGCTATATAAAGAGAGATATTGTATGTGTTCTATTTTATCTCAATATATCCTTATTCTTCTACATGGTACTAGAGTGATTCCATCCTTGTAAGCTGGCGCCCCTTCCCATCCCTTACCCTGCTTCTTCTAAACCCTGTCGTTGCCACCCCTTCTCCTTCCTCCCTTTCACATGCCCTAACCATACTACCTCCCTTTCCTTTTCCCCAACTCCCACCCGCTGCCGTTGCTACTACTGCCTCTTCCCCCTCTTCCAACCACCACTGCTATTGCCTCTGCCTCCTCTTCAAGCCACTGCCACCCCTTTTTCTAGCCACCATCACCTCCGGTCCCTCTCCCAACAGTCGACGCCACCACTCGTCTCACCCACAGCCGCCGCCTCAACTTTTCTACCGCCGCTGGCGTCCCTCCCGTCTGATCCCTTGCCGTTGCCTTTTCCAGATTTCCCCCTCCCACCTCCCTATCCCTCCCCGCTACCACAAAGACACCACCTCCTACCTATTACTGTGCCACAACCTCCCTCCACCTGCTGCCCAATCACCTCTTTTCCCTTCCGCTTTTGTTTTGCTTCATGCTTCGATGAGTTTCTATACTCCTACATACATCCATCCTAATATTCATTATTGTGATCTAATCATCTTTTAGTTTGTAACGTAGCCACACATTAGCCTTCTTCTAACTCCTCTCCCTGTACCAAAGGTTTCATTGTTTTTTTTCAGGGGCTTGTCCCCCCTACCACCTACGTCACATGTTACTATAGACTTACACTGTGACATTGGCTCTTTGTGATTTTGTTGTTAGGTTCAATGTGATTCTGCTACTGCCCATGTCTTGGGTTCCTCTATGCTTTTGCTATCGATTTCTACCTACTACTGCTGCTACACATGGTTTGTCACGCTTCTGCCTGCCCTCATGGCTACTACTAATGCCTTCCGCTCCTTATGTGTTACAACCGTCAAATTTGATGGGTCGAACTACCACACCTGGTCTGCATCATTTTGAACTATAGTCTATATGTAAAGGCGTAAGCAAGGAATTAAATGACCGATACCGACGCCGTTTCGACAGCTTGGGTATAGATATTTACAGGTATGCCGACGGAAATATCGACAGATGCAATCCTGGCCGTACCGACGCCAAAATGAACGAATTAAGTCATGAAATTTTACAGGCGTGGTCTCAACACCTAGATGCAACATTTTATGCAATAAAATTCTATATTGGGTATGTGGGGGGGGTCAATCATGTGTGAGTTAAGGAATATGTCCTATTTTTTGGAGATTTCGATGAAAGATATCGATGACAAAATGCAAGAATTAAGATCTAAAATTTTACTAGCACAATCTATAAACTCATGTTAACACACTTATGCAATAATATTCAATTTACAACAAACATATAACAACGTAGTAAATTACTAACTCACATCAGTTGTATGTTGAGTGGCGCGCTGGTTCTCGATACAATATGTTGTTCATATGCTCCACATATTGCTCCCATGTCATGTAACTAACTTCTGTAAGACTTGTTGTATGAAACAACATGTTCCTCATATACTTCAGGATTGGCAAACTGCATCATCCCAAACTTCGGAAATTGTTCTTCCAAATCTTTTAGATATTTTTCCTTTGTTGCTGAAATGGAGGGAGGTTGAGTAGAAGCAGGTGGAGGTGCCCTTGCTCGAGGAGCTTGAGGTTGAGTAGCTGTAGAAGCAGGAGGAGCCCATGTTTGAGGAGCTTGAGGTTGTAATGGATAACCGACAATAGGATAAATTGTAGTATGCCCACCACTCCATGTTTGACCTCCATCACCAGAGTATGCTTCGGTGTTCACCCGAAAGCATCCATAAGGGCTACGGACAGAGTATGCTTCGTGATATCCCATACCAGGTCCATGTTCTAATTGTAATCTTGGTGGTGGTTCAGCATGATATCCAGGATACCCATGTTGGGGCTGAGATGGGTATGGAAGTGTCTGCCCAAATAACATATCTCCGAATGATTGTTGAGATTGAGAGTCAGATATGCTCATGTTATCCATTGAATCAGCAAGATCAGAATGATGATCACTTTGGCTATGATATGCACCGCTGTAATCTTTCCCAGTTCGAGTTTTTCTTCTTTGAAATCTTTTTTCAGCCATGGGATTTCCCTGTTCTTGTGGAGGTGCAGCATGACTAAATAAGACCGGTCATCATTTTGAGGATCAACAGCTGGAGGATATTCTGGAGAGCGTTGGCTGCGATTATCACCATCATTGCCGCCATCATCAGACTTAGATTTAGAACCAGATGTAGAAGAAGAATCTGAGCTACCTAATTGTTCTTCCACTTCTCTATTGATTTCCATATCAGTATCAACATGTGCAACTTCAGGATCAAGTCTTTCAGGCGGAGCATCAATAATAATATCATCACCATTATTTGCATCAAATTGCTCTTCTATATATGGATCTGGACGTCCATCTAAACTATCAAGAACAGGACGGCCTATCTCATTCATCCATTCCTCTAAAGGATTTTCTGAATCATCCTCCAGTCCTCTACGTCTTTTAGTATTAAAAGTATATGCGGTGTCAATGGGATCATGGACAACAGCAAAATCCACTTCCTTGTAGTTGGAATCACGTATTGCTCTAGCCCTCAACCGCATGTTGTAATGAGCGTATACAAGATCCCTCAACCTGTTTGCACCAAGTCTGTTCCTTCTCTTGGAGTGTATCAGATTGAAAGTGCTCCAGTTTCTTTCACAACCCCCTGCAGATGTTGTTTGAGAAAGGATGCGAATAGCCACTTTTCTTAAATGAGTGGCACCTGTTCCATTCCAAACCCACCACTCACAAGGATCACCTGCATCGCGGTCAGCAACCGCATTTGGATGGCCAAAGCATCCAGTGCTTTCACGAAACTGGCGCAACTGCAAAAATGATATATACGATATTAAGATGATGAAATCAAAGGAAAGAATAATGAGAAATAAAGAATGTAACTAAGTCATATAGTTATATACCTCGTCCAGTACTAGCAATCGCTCTTCTGGAGAGGTAATGAACCTGTTAGTGACTTCTCTCACTGCATTCATTAGAGTCGCATTCAAGCCTAGTGTTCGTGAGTATTGAAACCTCGGATTCAAATAGTAAGCTGTTACAAATATAAATAAGGAAATTAGAATGACATTTTATTGTAGACAAGTATGAATTAGACCAATAACTTAGAAGTTAGAATATAATTGAGTCATTGAGAGAATCATATACCTGCTTTATGCAATGGATGCAAAAGCATATTTGTCCAACGATTCTCATAAATTTTTATGTATTGCTCATTGGACCTAGGAGCTGCTTCTTTGATATTGTCCACCATTGAGGTCATTGCATCATAAAGGAAAGGCATTGTTGCAGTTTTGTCACCATCTACAAGCCTCAATGCTTTGACAATGGGTTCCATTATTTTCAGCACTCTAGTAACCTTATCCCAAAAAGGTCGGCTGGCAATCAACTCCTCAATTCTTCTGCCAACAGGGGTGTTGTGCTCCTTCATGGAGGTCCACTCCACTCCATTGAAGAGCCTCCTAAGTCCATCCTTTTTGGACTTTAACGATTGTAAGGCAAGAAAATTTGTTGCAAATCTAGTTGCCCCTGTTCTAATAAGATCACCACCACAGTACTCAGGTCGCCTCATGGCATTTAGCAGAAAAGAATGGTTGTAGATGAATCCCGTTATCAACCTACCATCAATGACAACAGATTTGATGAAATTAATTGATCCCATGTCCTTCAGAATGAGATCTATGCAGTGGGCAGCACATGGTGTCCAGTAGATCGAATATTTCTTCATTAAACTCTCGCCGGCCTTCTTAAAGGCAGTAGCATTATCAGTAACAATTTGCACCACATTCTCTACACCAATTTGCTTCATGTATGTCGTCATTAATTTCTTTAGGTATCTGTGGTTCCTGACCTCACCTGAAGCATCAACAAAATCTAGAAAAACTGTGGATCCACGACAATATGCAAGAAAGTTGATAATTTGTCTTCTATTTCCACTAGTCCACCCATCACACATAAGCGTGACGCCATATTCAGCCCACATGTGTTTTTGGTCTGAAATCCATGCTTGTAGATCCTTCTTCTCTAGTGGAAGATACTTGTTCATTAATTCATATGAACTGGGGGCCTTGATGCCCCTACCAGACTCCCCTATCACATCTACCATATGCTGCAGATATGGTTCAGTTGCAACATGTGCAGGTATACCATGAGCAAAGAAGAACTTACCCACTGCCTTACCAACCTTTTCTTTTGCACCAGTAAACATTGCTTTGAGGCCTTTTTGCCTAGCCTCAGGCTTCCTAACCCCTGGTTCATCAACATTCCTCAATCTCACACTTGCAGAACGGAAAAGTGTATCAATGCCTCCTTTCTTCCTTTTACCATAACCAGCTCGGTCTTCATCGTCGTCATCTAGGTCAACAACAGGAATACATGCAGTCCCACTGCCTCCACCTGCACCAGATGGCCCATACCTCCTTGTAATTCGAGCTGCCTCCTCCCTTTCCCACTCACTTCTACGAGAATCTCTAATAGCACGTCTATACATACGACGTGAATAAGCTGTATCACATTCAGGAGGATATCCAATATCATCATCAGATTCAGCAGAAGAACCTGTGGGCCTAACATCAAATAATGTATCTGTATAAGCCCTTTCAACCTCCTTCATCTTATGTTGTTTTTGTTTCTTTGCGCCCATCAGTTTCTTGAAATCGTCTCTAACACTTTGGGGACACCTTTGGCACATTTCCACATTTTTGTCACCACCAGTAATGTGATGTTTAAATCTAGTAATCCCCCCTCCACCAAGTGTCTTCTTGCAGTAATTGCAAATTATCTTTCTCCCCTCAGCAGGTGTGCAGTGATTCCATGCAAAATCCACATCCTTATCTCCAACATTACCGGCCCCAACACCCTCACCATCGCTTGAAGACATCTTCTCAAATCAAAAGTCAACACTGCAAAAAGACAAAGACAAACAAAAATTAGGTGTATGAAATTAATAACCCATTAAGTTGCAAGAAATGAAGAAATTATTCTATTTTATGTATTATAGAACAAAAAACAATACTTTAACTATATAAATGTTACATGTATCTATAGAAGCAAACACAATATTTTTTAAGATTTTTATTAACAAGAAAAAAGGGTTAAATAAATTAAAAAAAGTCTGAAATTATTTTAAAAAATAAAAAATCTGTCATTTATCTAGTATTAAGGCAAGTGATGTGTTACAAATTACTCATTCCATCTTATATTACACTAACACACATAAATCTGTAGAAAAAACAAAAAAAAATGCATTTTTTTAATTTTCAGCATTTTTAATAAATGAAAAAACGAAAAATATATTTATTTGTAGTATATTTTTGTTTGTATGTGTTCATATTAGTATTTGGTACAACGTTTTCTACTAAACCTAAGTTAGATACCTATTATTAATAGTACTTATTGTATTATTACGAATTTTATATTAATTAGTGAAATTATGTGATAATATTAATTAATAGTAGTAGATCTAGTGATACATTAGTATATCTACATAAATTAATCATAGATCTATTGTTAAATAGCATTAATCCTAAGTTTTTAGGAGTAGATCTAGATTTTGGGTGTATTTAGAGAATTTGGAGAAGTTCTATGGTGAAAATAGAAGAAAATAGAGAGGGGAGGGGTTAGAGAAGATGAGAAATGAAATAAATTAAGAAAACATACCTTGATCGGGGCTGATTCGGGCTCCAAGGAAGGAAATCGCCTCTAATCTCCAAGAAACTCCACTCAAACAGCAGCAACAAGCAACAGGTTTGTAAATATCGGCATGTCGGGCGGCATACCGCCTATATCGCCTGCAAGTTGGGCTTTTTGCAGCGGTAACCCTCGGTTTTCGGCGGTAAGTGGCGGTAAGTCCACCGGTATACCGATATTTGCGGTACCAGCGGTAGACTTTCTCAAATCGATACCCGATGGCGTCGGTATCGATATTTCGACCGGTATACCGGCGATATCGTCGATATTTCATTCCTTGGGCGTAAGGGAAATATTCTGATCTCATTACAACAACCCCGACTATGCCTGTTGATACTGTTGATGACAAAACCAAGCATCCCTATAATCTCTACGTTAAGGATGATCCTGGGGTTATGACCTGGAGGTCAATATGCTAAATGCAAGATTAGTCAATCCCTTGTCCGCCTCAAAACTGCTAAGGTTACTATGTGCTTACATATCTATCCCACTGAAAAAATTTGAAGGTCTTTGAAATTTTCAAGAACTTGGCCAAGAAAGAATTTACTAGTGCCTCCTATGTGGAAGCTACTATAATATAACCAGAGTTGTGCTCTTTGGGCCGAATGTGAAGTCTGCCACCCTCTTAATGCTAGTATTATTGAGATCCAATGTCAGCACAATGAGTTGCAACTTGTTTAGTTCCTTGTTGGTTTACCACCATCCTTCTTTGGCGTTGTTGATCAGATTTACTCATAGTGATCCTGTTCCTACTCTTTGTGATGTCCTCAAAGGGGTTCAACATATTCCTTTTGTGACCTCCGTACCTTCTACGTCCCTGGATATTTCTGCTCTCACTGCTCGCTCAGGTTATCGGGGATGTGGCCACGATCGTGGTCGCTCTTTCGGGGGCCTTGTACTTGGACATACAGACTACTCTAGGACAACATTGCAATTTATGTGGGTGTAACAATCATACCGAGGAATGGTGATGGGCAAAGCATGATGAATCTACTTGAGCTAATCAAATATCTACTGAGGATGCTGACCCAAACATTGTCATGTTGTCTAGCTCCACTACTCCTTTGACTGACTGGTTTTGCTTCGAGTTTGAAAAGCTACTTCAGGAACATCTTCCTGCACATATTGTTGTAGCTTGTCCATATGGAGCATCTTCATCTCTTGCTTCTCCCGTTGTTTATGGTGAACATAGATGTGTGACATATTCTGGTGCCTCATCACTCATCTTTAAGGATTCATCTTTATCTTCTAATCTTTCTAAGATTTTTGCTATTGCTCTTATAGTAGTCGCTGATGAGTCTCGATCTCCACTTCATGGCATTGGGGATTGTGAACAAGTGTAATCGTTGTTATTGTGTTGTATTGATATATACACCCCGGTTCTATATATATAGGAGAGGAGGCAATTGCAAGGAGCGCAAGGAAGCGAACTAAACCCTAACGGATTAGGGGCTAACAGGTTCATGTATACAATAGACTAATTAACATGTTAACTAAATAGGCTAATATTCTTACAGGGATATTCGAAACTCTACAAACTCGCATATGAAATCCGTTCCTTATGTTCCTAAATTTCCGTTAAATCTACTATCTGTTAGCAAAATTGCCAAAAATCTTCAGTGTTCCCTTACTTTTAACCCTAACGGTTGTGTCTTTTGGGATCCATCTTTATTTTCTAATCTTTCTAGGACTTCTGCTATTCCTCTTGTAATAGTTGCTGATGGGTCTCGATCTCCACTTCATGGCATTGGGGATATTTAGACCTCAACAAACTCACATATGAAATTTGCTCATTATGTTCCTAAATTTCCATTAAATCTACTATATGTTAGCAAAATTGTCAAAAATCTTTAGTGTTCCATTACTTTTAACCCTAGTGGTTGTGCCTTTCAGGATCTCTGCATGAAGATGATAATTGGTTAGGGCCATGAGGTACCAGATTGATTATGTTACTTGATTCACCGCATGCTGCTACTATTGCTCTATCTTTTGCTCTGCCTGGATGTGGCATTATTGTCTTGGGCATCCATTAGCTACAAAATTGGAACACTTCCTTTTATGACTGATTCATTTTTTCAATGTGAAGCATGCCATCTTGGAAAACAAACCCGAACTCTTTTTCCTAGTAAAAAGTCTAATACTTTGTTTAATGTGGTGCATGCTGACATCTAGGGTCCTTGCTCTTTGACTTGTCTGTCAGGCGTTCATTATTTGTTACTTTCATTGATGATTATTCCAGAGCTACTTGGTTGCTTATGTTGAAAGATAGTTCACATATTTGTGATACCATTTAAGATTTTATTTGTTGAAATTAAAATGCAATTCTTGCGGCCCATTAAAATCTTTCGTACTGATAATGCCCTTGAGTTTATGCAACATTGTGTTAACAAATTTTGTAAAATTGAGGGCACTCTTCAAACTCATGTACCTACACACCTTAGTAGAATGGTACAATTGAAAGGAAAAATCGTCGTCTTCTAGAAGTAGCACGTTCAATTTTGCTTCATTCTCATGTCCCTAAGATCTTTTTGGCCTAAAGCTATTTCTACGACTGGTTTTTTGGTAAATCGGATACCTTATTCTGTGCTCCACAATCAAGTACCCTACAATACTTTGTATCTGAATGCACTTTTGTTCTGTTCCTCCCCGCATTTTACTTTGTTTGGACCTTCGTCTTGGCTCGACTAAGCTTGTCCCATGATCTACTAAGTGCATTTTCTTGGGTTACTCCAGAAATAAGAAAGGATACAAATGCTATGATCCTAATGCTAAATAGTGGTTTGTTAGTGCTAGTATGGTATTTTTTGAGAACTCACCTTCTCTAAGACAGGCTCCTGTTTGACAACAAATCTTGGCTGATACTCCTTTACCTGTTATTGAGAATAGTCACATGAAGGTTCAACTACATATCATCTACCAAGCCTATCTTTGTACATCAATGCCTAAGTAAAGTTACAACTCCTTCTATGTCCCCATCCAATCCTCTCTCTTCGTCGATAGATCCGATTACACCTCATCTAAATTTTGACTTGGATCTTCCTATTGGTTCATGGAAAGGAGAGAGTTCTTGCACTTTACATTTGATTAGTCAATTATGTTCCACTGCTAGCCTTGGCACAAGCCTTTCTTGCTTCACTGCTGCACTTTTTGCAGTCTCTATTTAAAAACTACAACTAAGCTCTAGAATATCCTGCATGGCGACATGCGGTGCAAGCGGAAATGTATGCTCTGCATGACCAACATACCTAGGATGTGGTTGATCCTCCTGCTCACTGCTCTCCAGTGGGTTTCTATTGTGTCTTACTGTTAAGTATCAACCATATCGTACTGTTGAACGTTTGAAGGCCCGCCTTGTGGCCAAGGGTTCTATTATACAGAAGCCTATGGGGTTGCCTATTTTAAACTTTCTCTCTAGTTGCCTACTTTAATTCTGTATGTGTGCTTAGATCTGTTCCGGTTAATCATGACTGGCCTTTGTTTCAACTAGATGTGAAAAGTGTCTTCTTGTATGGAGATCTACATGAGGTCTCCATATGGAGGAAACTTTTGGAATTGTTGCTCAGGGGGAGCATCCTAAGGTTTGTCGGCTAAGGAAAGGCAATTTCTGGTCAGAAACAAAGATCGAGAATGTGGTTTGATAAATTAAGGCAAATTCTTGTTTAGTTCAATTTTAGACACTCTTGTTCTAATCATTTTGTCTTCATAAAAAGATTACTTCTTGGCTTGTGATTCTGATTGTGAATGTTGATGATATTATACTTTGTGGCAGTGATTTTGATGGCATTCCAACCACAAAAGAATATTGGGGAACCACTTCATTACTAAAGATCTTGGCAAGCTTTGCTATTTTCTAGGATCGAGATCTCTAGTTCTTCTAGTGTTTGCCTATCTCAACAGAAATCTATTCTTGATTTGTTGCAAGATATTAACATAATGGAAGCTAAGCCAGTTAGTACTCTCGATCCCAACACAAATTGTGATAATGACTTTCTCCCTTCTTACCCTGAAACAAGCAGTTTAGAAGACTGTTGGACAAACGAATTAACTTGAATGTAAGCAGTAGTTATCTGGACAAACTTCGAGAATGTTAATGGGAAGTTGTCTGTCATATTCTTAAATACTTGAAAGGATCGCTTGGTAAATGACTTCTGTATAGAAGAAATGGGCACTGTAAAATCACTAGATATTCAGATTCTGATTATGTAGGCAATGACTGACCACAAAACTACCTCCATGTATTGCATACCTGTGGCTGGAAATCCAATTACCTGTCATAGTAAAAAGCAGGATGTTGCACGGTCAAGTTTTGATGCAAAGTATTGATCCGTGGCTCATACTACCTGTGAAAGAATTTGATATCTGTGATTTTGAGCCAATCCCATTGTTCTCGATTAGGCAGCTATCTTCATTGCAAGCAATCCTGCCTTTCATGTGAGCACCAAACACGTCGAGATAGACTGTCACTTTGTAAGGGAGTTGATTATGTGCAGACATATCTCTACTCCCTACAGCAGGACCGAAGACCAACTTGCTGAAATCTTCACAAAGCCACTTCCAAAGACAACATTTACAGCCATGGTGGACAAGCTGGGCATGGAAGATATATATGCTCCTGTTTGAGGGGGTGTGTTAACAATCTTACAATGTTTTATGTTATGTCTTATAATGCTTTGTGTTAGTTAGTTTTGTTTTTCTCTTAGTTTAGTCCCACATTAATTATCTCTGCGGTTAACATCTCTCTAGTCTCATATAGAGAGGCATTTTTATCCGTTTTATATTGTTTATATCCTATTCTTCTAGAACTCACACCACCTTTTTTAGTCATGTTTTTTGCATTCTCCCTACTCTACTTGATAGCTCAACAACACCATCTCCACATGCCTGCGGTTCAGCCAATGCTAAATCAAAATATTGGCCATGTATAAAACTCCCATGATTAAAAAATATTCCAGCCAGATGATCCCTAGATATTATTTAGATAAGCATGTATAGCATGTCCCACTAGAGGATCAACCTGAGGATTTGCAATGAATACAAATAGACACTACTTCTGGGAAGCATGAATACTTCTCTTAACGATCTCATGTCCGACATGTATCGATAACTTCTAGGACACACATTGAAATGAATTGGACACTCCTGCCCACGTCCTATCTTTGTCTAGGCATGTCCAACTTTTGTTGAGAATGACAAAAGGTGAAAACATGCTACTCTTTCTTAAAAATGTTGTTGTTGTTATTTCCTCTTAATCGCCTACTAGGTTGGAGAGATGCTAGTGTAAAAAAATTGTAATAGATATAGTTGGCTTGTTACATTTTGTGTGAAAAATTGTAATAAATCTGTTCAGACTCTGAGATACCCTCAACATCATTGCTAGTGATCACAATATTGTCCACATATACAATAAGAAGAATGCGACCCTAAAATGAGTAGGAGGATTATAAGGAATGATCTGTAGCAAACACTTTGAAGCTTTGAATGCAGTCCTATATCTCCATAAAGCTTCTGTGAAACAACCTGCTTCCCGGTCGATACCATCGACAGGAGGTCGATGGTATCGAGATTATCACAGCCACCGGACAACAGTCCGTCGATACCATCGACATCCTTGTCGATGGTATCGAAAGAACATCAGAGGCGGAAACCGACGATCTGCCACTTGACTGTATTTTTATTATATCATTTGTTTTATTGTTTTTCTAGGTTTTACTCCTTTGTACCACCTTGTATCTTACCCTAATATATAAAAAGGAGTGAGACGGCTATTGCCCTCACACACAAGAGCTGCACCTTGCAGCCACCAACGTTGTTCGTCTTCCTTCTCTCTCGTTAACATGGTATCAGAACAAGGTTTGCTCTAGGCCGCCGTCTCTCTCCACCGGCTGTTCCTCTCTTCCTCCTTATTCCTTCTTGCCACATGGGATCTTGTTGAATTACCTACAGGGAAGAAAGTTGTGGGTTGCAGATGATTTTTCACCATCAAACATAATTCAGATGGATCTGTTGAGAGGTTGAAGGCCAGATTGGTGGCAAAAGGCTACACACAGACCTATGGAGTTGATTTCTTTGAGACTTTTTCTCCAGTAGCTCGTCTAAATTCTGTGCGAATTATTATTTCTTTGGCTACTACTTTTGATTGGCCCCTATTTCAGCTTGATGTTACATGGTGACCTCCAGGAAGAGGTATATATGGAGCAACCTCCTGGGTTTGTTGCTCAGGGGGAGTGTCAGAAGGTTTGTAAATTGAAGAAAGCCATATATGGTTTGAAACAGTCTCCTCGAGCGTGGTTTGACAAGTTCAGTGAGGTTGTACTCCAGATGGGCTTTTCTCGCTCTATGACTGATCACTCTTTATTCTACTCTAGCTCTTCATGTGGCTCTATCATTATGGCAGTATATGTTGATGACATAGTTATTACTGGAAGTGATTCTGCAGGCATATCTCGTGTGAAGGAAGGGTTGCAGAGACACTTCCAAACGAAGGATCTGGGTAAACTGAGATATTTTTTGGGCATTGAGGTGCTTCGATCTCATGCAAGTATCAATCTATCTCAGAGGAAATATGTGCTGGACTTACTACAGGAGACAGGCATGACTGGATCTAAAACGGTATCTACTCCTATGGATTATCACACCAAGGAGACGGTTGATGATGTTAAGTACTCAGATCCAGGATATTATAGGAGAATAGTTGGCAAGCTAATATATCTGACTGTTACACGACCTGACATTTCTTTTGCTGTGGGAGTTGTGAGTCAACATATGCACTCACCACGACAGTCACACTGGACAGTAGTTTGCCGAATTCTGAGATATCTGAAGAGTGCTCCTGGTAAAGGGATTACATATTCCAAACCCAATGTGCCTCCATCTACTTTGACTCTCACTGGGTACTCAGATGCAGATTAGGCTGGTGATCATATTGATAGAAGATCTACATCAGGCTATTGTACCTTCCTAGGTGACCATTTGATTACTTGGAAAAGCAAAAAGCAGAATGTGGTAGCCAGATCCAACACTGAGGCTGAATACCGTGCTATGGCCCATGCATGTTGTGAACTACAATGGGTCAAATCTGTTCTCTCTGAGTTAAAAATCACTATTATGCCTTCTATGGAGCTCAAGTGTGACAACCAGTCTGCTATACACATTGCCAGGAATCCTATCTTTCATGAGCGTACAAAGCATATAGAAGTTGATTGCCATTTTATTCGTGATCAAATAAAAAATGGTAATATTGTGACGCCATATGTCAAGTCTGAAGATCAACTGGCGGATATCTTGACAAAGCCTTTGGGTCCGGCAGCTTTTTAGAAATTATGTGGCAAGCTGGGCATACATGATGTGTACTCTCCAGCTTGAGGGGGAGTGTGAAACAACCTGCTTCCCGGTCGATACCATCGACAGGAGGTCGATGGTATCGAGATTATCACAACCACCGGACAACAGTCCGTCGATACCATCGACATTCTTGTCGATGGTATCGACAGAATATCAGAGGTGGAAACCGACGATCTGCCACTTGACTGTATTTTTATTATATCATTTGTTTTATTGTTTTTCTAGGTTTTACTCCTTTGTACCACCTTGTATCTTACCCTAATATATTAAAAGGAGTGAGACGACTATTGCCCTCACACACAAGAGTTGCACCTTGCAGCCGCCAACATTGTTCGTCTTCCTTCTCTCTCGTTAACAGCTTCATTGAGGCATAGTCACCAGTCCTTGCAGTCCGATCTTACCGTCTTCTCAATAATGAGCTTTATCTCCCGGTTGGCAAGCCCAACTTGCCCTTTTGTTTGAGGATCATAAGGAGTAGCTATACAATGGTTCACCCCTTGTCTATTTAACAAACTCTCAAAACGGCTTCCACCATCACTTATCGTGGTTGTTGACACTCCAAACTGGCTGAAGATGTTGGATTTCACAAAATCACAAATCGCCTTGTGCTCATTTATACTTGTTTCTATGGCCTCAACCCATTTGAAAATGTAATCAATGACCACGAAGATGTACACAAACTGAAAAGTAGTAAATGAAACAAAATCATTCTTGTGTAGCATGTTTTAGATGAAAGATATGTGTTTTTGATGTGATTTTAGGGCTTACTGATGGTATTACACTCTCTTAGTCTTACTATGTAGAAAAGATATTAGAGAGGTTTAAATACACATCACACAAACCTGTTAAGACTCCATATGATTCATCCAAGCCCTTGTTTAAGAATGATAATGTTTTTCTTGGGGTTGGTCAATTATAATTAAGGACTGGACCTTAATAAGAAAGACAAAATAACGTGGTCAATGAATGAGACATTTATAATAGAGATGAAATAGGCCACACTAATTAGCATCATCATCATCATCATAATTTAAGCCTCAAACCCAACCATGTTAGGGTTGGCTACATGGATCCTCGTTTTTCAATCTTCTATGTTGTGGGTCATATTCAGATCAAAATGTAAAGCTTCAAAATCTCTTAGAATCTCTTCCCAAGTTAATTTTAGCTTGCCTCTTCTTCTTTTAACTATTCTCAACTCAATAGCATTGCTTTGAATATGCACATTTGTTTGTCTGGTTTGCACATGTGCATACTGAGAAACAGTAAATTGAGAAAGCGTAGGGTTACACAATGTGTGTACCCTGATATATATAATAGTGGAACAATTACAAGTAGGTCCTTATAAAAATGTAAAATAACAGGACAATAAGTAAAGACATATAATACACTCCCCCTCAAGTTGGAGCATAGATATCAATCATGCCCAACTTGTCCACAAGCAAGCTGAAATGTTTCTTGGCCAGCAGCTTTGTAAAAATATCAACAACCTGATCTTCTGAGCGGGTGAAAGGAGTGCAGATCTTGCCGGATAAGATAGTCTCTCGAATGAAGTGACAATCAACTTCAATATATATTTTAATCGCTCATGATATACAAGATTATTAGCAATGAAGATAGCAGCTTTATTGTCACAATGCATCGGAATAGCAGCAGAAGACTCAACCCCGAAGTCTTTCAAAAGAGATTGTACCCATAGGAGTTCACAAGCAGTGTGGGCCATCACCCTGTATTCAGCTTCAGTACTGGATCTAGCAACAACATTTTGTTTTTTACTCCTCCAAGTGACATGATTACCTCCAACATAAGTACAGTAGCCTGAAGTAGATTTTCTATCAATCTTACTTCCAACATAATTAGAGTCAGAGTAGCCTTCCAGAGAACAGTGTCCATTCTTTTTATAGTAGAGGCCTTTGCCAGGTGATTTCTTAAGATATCTCAGAATATTACAAAGAGCATCCCAATGACACTGTCTAGGCTTATCCAAGTACCTGCTAAGAAGACCAACAACAATAGATATATCAGCTCTAGTAACAGTCAGATCGGTCATCTTACCAATCAATTTCCTATATATTTTATTGTCTGGAAACATAGGAGAAGAGTCATCATCCCAATTAACATTGGGATCCAGAGTATCAGCCGGACGTGCACCAAGCATCCCAGTCTCCTGTAACAGGTCAAGAACATACTTCCTCTGAGATAATACAAGAGCACTAGAGGTCCTAGACACCTCAATGCCCATAAAATATCGTAGCTTTCCCAGGTCTTTAGTAGCAAAATGTTTGCACAAGTGTGCTTTAGTAGCATGAATCTCAGAAAGATCACTGCCAGATAGAACGATATCATCAACATAAACAATCAGAATCACAATACCAGAAGAGGTCTTTTTTGTAAAGACCGAGTGATCAACCTGACATCTCAGAAAACCAAATGTAGTCAGGATCTTACTCAACTTGTCAAACCATGCCCGAGGACTCTGTTTGAGTCCATAGATAGATTTTTTTTGACCTGCAAACTTTATGTGACTCCCCCTGAGCAACAAACCCAGGAGGTTGCTCCATATAAACCTCTTCTTGAAGATCCCCATACAGAAAGGCATTTTTAACATCCAATTGAATAAGAGGCCAATCTAAATTAATAGCAACAGAAAGTAGAACTCTGACAGAGTTAAGTCTGGAAACAGGCGAGAACGTCTCAAAATAGTCAATGTCATAAGTTTGAGTGTACCCTTTTTCTACCAGGCGTGCCTTCAGACGTTCCACTGTTCCATCAGGTTGATACTTCACAACATAAACCCATCTGCAGCCAACAGGTTTGCACTCAGGAGGTGGATCTACCAGCTCTCAAGTTCCTCTATCAGCAAGAGCAGTCATCTCCTCTTTCATGGCAGTCGTCCAGGCTAAACTTTGTAAGGCATCATGTACAGTCTTGGGAACAACAATAGCAGATAGGGCAGCCACAAAGTTATTAGCATGAATACTCAGATGTGCAGTAGAAACATGATTAACAATATTATGAGAAGTACAAGAACGAGTGCCTTTTCTGAGAGCAATAGGTAGATCTAAGTCAGAGTGTACCTCAGCAGGAGTAAGACCTTCTAGATGAGAAGATTGGTGCTGCATGGGGGGGGTATTGAGCAGGTTGTGACATGTTCCTACATTTATACACAATAAGTGGAGGAGTAGTAGTTTCAGAAGGTGAAGTATCAGATATGCAATCACTCGTGACAGGCAATGGTGTTGTGATTGTGTCAGAATTCAAGATATCTCCTTTAGTAGAATAAAATGGTGTATCCTCAAAAAACACCACATCACTACTCATGAACCATTTTTTTGTAGTAGGACTATAACACCTATACCCTTTTTGAGTACGAGAATACCCCAAGAAAATACATTTTTCTGCTCTAGGAGATAATTTATCATAGTTCGGTCCAAGTAACCGCACAAAACAGGTAGAACCAAATATTCGTGGAGGTACAGAAAACAGAGGTACATTAGGATGCAGAACCCGTACATGAATTTTGTTGCCAATAACAGAAGACGACATTCTATTAATTAGAAAGCAGGAAGTTAGGATAGCTTCTGGCCAGAAAAGTCTAGGTACATTAGAATGCAACATTATAGTTCTAGCAACCTCAAGTAAATGTCTATTTTTCCGCTCCGCAACTCCATTTTGTTAAGGCATATAGGCACACGATGTCTGATGAATAGTACCAACGGATCGACAAAACAGTCCAACTTCTTTCTGAACAAACTCCAAAGAATTTTCGGTTATAAGAATTTTAACAGGCATAGAATATTGAGTTTTTATTTCAGCAAAAAAGAATTTTATTGTAGATAGCACTTGAGACCGATTTTTCAACAGAAACAACCAAGTGGCACGACAAAAATCATCAATAAACAGAATAAAGTATTTATTGCCAGACAGACTTGGAACATGACACGAACCCCATACATCAGCATGAACAAAATAAAAAATGTTTTTACTACTAATCTGGGATCGTTTAGGATAGACAGTCCTAGACTGTTTCCCTAACTGACACGACTCGCACTGAAAACCATGCATTCTTACACCAGAGATGACATGTTTCAACTTCTGAGAAGATGGGTGTCCAAGTCTATAGTGCCACTGCAATGCTGAAACTGATGAAGATAGAGCTGAAGCTAGGGCCAAGTTGTCAGTTCTTTTCAATTCATCCAGATAATATAGGTCATCAGGTCCTTCATGCCCCCACCAATCTTCATCCTCGTGCGAAGGCCCTGAAAAGTACAAGTACCAGGAATGAATGTGAGACTGCAGTTCAGGCTACGTACAATTTTGCTAACAGATAATAAGTTCAGTGGAAAGCGAGGCACATATAGAGCAAATTTTAACAAAAAATGAGAAACTGTCTCCAATCCCAGTCCCAACCATCAGCAAGCATAACAGAGGAATTAGGTCTAGATAAGGTTTTGAAAAGGGACTGATTTCTAGAGATATGAGATGAGGCACCCGAATCAATCACCCATTTTTTATTACCAGTACTAGGCGAGGGTGCACTGATGAAAGCAGTATCACAACCAAAATATGTAGCAGCATGAGCTCTAATGGCAGCTCTAAAGGATGATCCAGTGCGCTCGAGCAGTAGACGCTCCACCTCCGAACGGATAAAGTCAGCAGTAGTGGAACTATATGCATCAGTGGCACTAGGCTGTGATGCTACCTCAGAGCAAGGAATGAGGTTTGGGCAAAATCACCGAAATTTCGCCCCAAAATACCGATTTTAGTAGCATCTGGTACCGAAACATGCGACGATACCGATTTCAATCGAAATTGGCAACAAGATTGCATTTATCGAAATTTCGACGGTTTCGATGAATTTCGCCAATTTTGAAGTTTTTTGTACACAAATTGAAAATTTTTGATGGAAATTTCGATGGAAGTTTCGATAATTGCAATCCTTTATGTTATTGTTGTTTTTTGAATAGGACTAAAGGGGGATTGGGGTTATTTCACCATTTATTACTCATGCATAGCATACTATAATATATCATAATTACATTGCATTCCCTAATATTTGCTACTCAATTTATCAAACACTAATACGATGCATGCTTTATGCTATATTTTATTTTCTTCAATGCGGATGACATGTATCCTAGTGGTGGTTTATTAGACAATGAGGGTCCTAGGAAGCCAAATACACCAATAAATAATGATTTTACTTGGAAACATTGCATTAATGTTCTTAGGGCCAATGAAATGGTTGACTGTGGAGTCAATATCAACAACAAACTATCAACCCAAGTAAAATGTGTGGGGGACGCCCTACATATCGAATATGTGATGTTATAGCACAAATAAGTACATCCATGTATATAGCTCATAACTGCAAAATTACATAACTTAATTCCTACATTTTGTCATCGAAATCCTTCATCGAAATCCTCAATAAACAGGACAGTTCCCTTACCTCCCACATGAAGAACCCCTCCCTAACCTACCCACACATAAAATTTTATTGCATAAAATGATGCATTTAGGTGTAGAGATCACACCTGTAAAATTTAATAAATTAATTCGTTCATTTTGGCGTCAAAACGAGTACAGTTGCATTTATCGAAATTTTTGTCGAAATTTCCATAAATTTCGGTTTCCATGTTGTCGAAACGGTATCGAAATCGGATACCTTATTCCTTGCCTCAGAGGTAGCATGGGCATCAGAAGCCGCATTGGCCCAGGCTGGCTTCCCATATTTCTCCCAACATTTTTCTTCAATATGATTAGATCGGTCACAAAAACTGCAGAAACGCTGACCAGTCTGAGGATGAGCAGCGTTGGGAGGACCAGAGTGTGCTCCACGACAAGGCGAACTCCGCCCCCTTCCAGCGCCAAGAGGACGGTTCTCCTAAAAACGACCACGGCCGCGGCTACGACCTCGGCCGGACATAGCAGCAATGGCAGTAGTATCTCCAGTGTCAGAAGGTGACTCAGACGAGGAGGCCGACAGCTGCTGAAGACGCTGAAACACACTTTGTAATGTAGGCAGTGGATCACTGGCAAGAATCTGATCCACAACCTCAACATAGGATTCCGATAAACCACACATGAACTGAACCGCCTGCAACTCCTGGCGTCGACGTTGCATGGTAGCCAAGTCAATAGACAAGGGATGGTAGGCCTCCAATTCTCCCAGAGTCCCTTAAAGGCAGAGAAGTAATCAGTAATGTCAGATCTTGAGAAGTATAGACGGGTCAACTGCTTGGTGATATCAAACACCTTCTTGGGATTCTGGCTGTGAGAGTAAGTACTAGCAAGCTGATCCCACATCTGCTTTGCTGTAGGCAGGTATAGTAAGGTGACACTGATTTTTGTCTCACTGCTGTTGAGAATCCAGGTCATCACGGTGGAATCATCTTTGACCCAATCATCATAAGCTTTGACATCCTTGGAGTCGGCATTGGCAGCAGGCATCGGAGGCGGATCATGCGTCAGATGAGAATGTTTCCCTTGGGATTTTACATAAATCTGCATAGAACAGACCCAATGCTGGTAGTTACGCCCATCCAGCTTAACAATAGTAACCTGATGACGCAGATCATCATGTGAAGACGCCATGACAGGTAGAGCACCGACACCGAAGGTGAGTATGAACAGGCAGACATAGGCAGAAGACGACCGCCTAGTTCCTCAGCTAGACGGCAGTAGGCACAGTAGAAAGACTGGACGGACCAGTTACATACGGGCTACGCCTATGCGCAGCAAAAAAACTCGGCGGCTCAAGGGCCCACACGGGTAGGCAGGAGTCGGAGCCGAAGAAAATCAGACCATATCTACGGAGCGAAGCGGGAGGACAACAAATCCTAGATCAAGCCAGAGGAGAGGAGTAGCCCTCCCGGTGGCGGCAGCAGCAGCCCGCTGCACAAAGCAGCAGCAGCGGCGCTGCGACAGCAGGCCGTGCACGGCGGCGCGGCGTAGGGGGGGGCGCCGCCGGAAAAGAGAGAGGGAAGGAGAGGGATGGAGGGAGAGAGACAGTGCCCCTCCGGATCTAGCCATGCTCTGGTACCATGAGAAACAGTAAATTGAGAAAGCGTAGGGTTACACAATGTGTACCCTGATATATATAATAGTGGAACAATTATAGGTAGGTCCTTATAGAAATGTAAAATAACATGACAATAAGTAAAGACATATTAACACATACCATCTCGAATTGACCCTCACATAACTTGACCAATTTTCCTCAATACGTGCCACCCTCACTGTGACGACCCCAATTTCTACATACTTTCCTTAGTGACATATACAGATATGCGTGCACTCATATCTATAAATGTCAAAAGGGAAATAATAGAAATCAAGATAGCCAACTAAATTCAGAGATAAGCCAAGATCAAGTTCACATCATAGCAAATAGCCACACAACATTTCATTCAATAATGAAAGATAAAGTCATACATATTGCTACCGGAGAAAGAAGAGGAATAAATCTATGATTATTACATTGGATCTCAATCATCCTCAACATAAGCTAGGGAAAGAAATAAACTAACATCTAGCAAGAAAGAGATAAGAGGAATAGGTCTATCTAATAAATCCTCCATGCTTATTATTTGTGCCTTCAGGTACTTTGAATATGCATTGTACTTTGATCATCAATTGATCCTTGCACCTAGAAAATACGAGAAACAAATACATCAACAAAGTTGGTACGTGGAGTAAAAGCTATACTATGCTGGCATATAAAATACTGGAATTGAAGAAGAAGAAAGAAAACGTTATTTAAAGGCAGAAAATCAGGTAATCCCAAGTTATTAGCCTCATTTATAGTGAACATGCATTACTATGGTGGACTTAGCACATAATTGCATAAATAGTGGGCCCTTCCCCGTGTACCTTGTACTCTAGGGATCTCCCCGTATACCATGTACTCTAGGGAGGTGCTAGTCAACATTAAAGCTTTCCCTCTCTAATAGGGAGTTTAATGAGCACCACTAGTAACTACATTTCACTTATATTCAATTATGTTCTTTTATGTTCAAGGCGGTAAATCATCAATTAGTCATACATCAACATCCATCAATGTATATCAATTTCATGCAAACAATTACATATACTTAACATCCAGCAAAAACTAGTCATATAATTATATCCACGTACCTTTAATTCTCAGATCTGGATTCCACAAGTCCTAAATTAGGAGAAGATAATAAATCACCCTGAAATGTAAACAAAACCCTAAGTTACTATGGATTCTCATTATTCCACATTAGGGCTTCTAATTAGGGTTTAGGTCATTTAGAGGGGTCACTTAGGATACATAGGATTCCTAGTTGGGGTCTGAGATTAGAGTCGTCCAGGTTATAAAAGGACATTTCAGTTATTAGGGTTTCCATAAATTGTACATAATAATCATGATGAGGTGAGAAAACTAGAAATTAGGGTTCTTCTCCATTATTACATCAACTGTCTTCCTTAGGTAGGATTTCGAGTAACATTATGACCAAGATCATAATTAGGGTTTAAATATTCCCAAGACAGAAATAAAATCATTTATAACCATTATTCCACAAAACAATGTATTAAAAAGGTCATTAGTGATGGTTGGCCATATATTCCCAAAAGGGTTCGGATCCAGGTCATGATCCTATTTTATTTAGATAGCTTGGATTTTTCTGATGAAAATGGTGTACTTATTCGATATTTTCTGATAATCCTACCATTTTCTAGGCTTTTCTTAAGATCTGACCAATCAGGGAATTTTAAAGGAATAAAACGAAAATAAAAAAAAGAAATTGCGAGTTCTGCCTCGCGGATCATGCGAGGGATCCGATCAGCCGGACCCTCTCACTGACCCGCGAGCCAGTGCTCGTCCAGGGAGGTCAGGCTGGGGGTAAAAAGACGTGACTGCCCCTTTGGGGTTTGCTTAGCAATGACGCCAGGTCAGGGCAGGTTGGTAATCCTGCCCTTTCGATTGTTTCCCCTGCGCGCGATGGCAGCAGGTTGATCGGGCAACGAAGGAGAGGAAGGGTGGAGTAGCCCAGGCTGGATAGGAGGTGTCTGGGGGTGTGAGAACGGCAAGTCGCGTCCGCGGGGTCATCCCGAGTTCAACGAACCCAAGGAGCTTGCCGGAGATTAGCTACAACTATGGTCGTGATGGCAAAAGACTCTGCAAACGGGAAAAATGGGTTCGAAGGGTTTACCTGCCCTCTGGCTGGATTGAGGGAGTCAGAAGTTTCGCGGTGGTCCGCCGAGGTTGTTGCAATCTTCCGGAGGCTCCGAGACGGTCCCAAGCTCGCCGTCGGTGAAGCTTTGAAGCTCAGCTGCGGTGGCTCGTCGACCCGAAGTTCTACGGTTCCGCGGCTCCAACCGAGGGTGGAGTTCGACTCGGCGAGGTCCCGAGATGGTGCGGCCGCTCTCAATTTGACGGAGGAGTCTACCAGAGTGAGAGGGAGGTCGGGGAGCAGGTGAGCAGGGGTGCTCGAGGTAAGGGAGGTAGGGGCGTATTTTGTTGGAATTAGAGGTAGGGGATGACGAAAGGAGGGTTGGCGGAGCTCGTGGGAGCGTTATATAGGCGTGAGGTGAGGTATAGGGTAAACCCCTAATTCGTGCGCCGCCACTGGTGAGAGCAGTGAGGGAGTCGGGGTCTGTTCTCTTTGATCCGAGGTTGAGGGAGGGTCAAACTGGGGCTTGACGAGTTCGTCGCGGAGTATAGAAGAAGTTTGTTGGGTTCAAAATTCAAAACCGGGGGTGAGGTGGCGAGGTAGGCCGAGCCTCCTCTCCTGCTACCTCCCCGCCCTTTGCGGGAGGTAGGAGACAAAGTCTCCTCCCTCGGATCAGGGCTCGCTCAGCATGCACCTAAATCAGGTGGCTGAGATTAAATCCCAGTGAATGGGCCGCGTCCAAAGTAACCCAGAAGCCAGCGTGACAGATTAAATGATCAAAATAAACATAAACCTTAGTCCTAGGCTAGATTAGGTGATATAATACACACAATTTCAAAAGTAAATAACTCTAGATTGGTAGTTCCAACTGAAATGAGATTTTAGGCATAGTTTTATAATGTTATGATTTAGTTATGGTGCAAAATTAGAGTCCCAATTCGATTATTGACTAGGTCAATTTACTAAAAGTCTTAATACTCATATTATTGACTTGATATATATCATCATTGATGGTCTTAGGTGAAATTAATGGTCCATTTATTCCAATTAGTGAGAGAGGTGATTGAGGGCATAAATGGAACAATTAAAATTATAAGGGAGAGGAACTAAATAATAAATGTAAAAACTCACTCTGTCACATTCTCCCCTCCTTTTTAAGAATTTTGTCCTCAAAATTCAAGCAGCCTGAAAAAGATGTGGATACTTCTTCTCGACCTCGGTTTTTAACTCCCAGGTGGCATCCGTTTCATCATGGTGGCTCCAGAGAACTTTCACCATATCGATATGACGATTACTGCGAAGCTCCTTTGACTTGAAGTCGAGAATTCTGACAGGGGACTCAGCATATGAAAGATCATCCTTCAACTCAAGAGGCTCATGATTCAGGATATGACTGGAGTATTTGACATAGGGCTTCAGATTAGATACATGGAACACATTATGCATGGCACTATACTGAGGTGGCAAAGCAAGACGATAGGCACCTTCGCCAACCCTTTCTAGAATCTCGAAGGGTCCCACATAACGAGGACTGAGCTTTCCTTTGTTCTTGGCTAAAGCTCGAATAGGTCGGATCTTCAGAAATACATGGTCACCCTCCTTGAACTGACGTTCTTGACGGTGAGCATCTGCATAAGACTTCTGTCTATCCTGTGCCCGCTTCATTCTCTGCCTAATCAGTGCAACCTTATCAGAATACAACTGCATCTCCTCGGATTTCATCAGGGTACGCTCTCCGACATCATCCCAGTGTAAAGGTGATCTGCATGGTCGACCATAAAGAGCTTCATAGGGAGGCATCCCAATGCTTGCCTGATAGCTATTATTATAGGCAAACTCAGCTAAAGGTAAGTAATAGTCCCATGAGCCTTCCCAATCGAGAACACAAGCTCGCAGAAGATCCTCTAGAATCTGTACTGTACGCTCTGACTGCCCGTCTGTTTGCGGATGGTAGGCTGTACTAAAGTTCAACTTGGTGCCCAATTCCTCTTGAACCTGCTTCCACAGCTTTGATGTGAACTTTGGGTCCCTGTCTGAGACAATAGATGCTGGAACTCAATGTAGGCGTACTATCTCCCGTATGTAGAGATCTGCCAACTCGGAAACCTTTGCAGTTGTCTTCACAGGAAGAAAATGAGCTGATTTGGTGAGACGATCCACTATGACCCATGCAGCGTCGTATCCCTTCCTGGTCCTGGGTAATCCCACCACGAAATCCATGGTGATGTGTTCCCATTTCCATTCCGGAATCTCGAGGGGTTGTAGTAGACCGCCTGGTCTCTGATGTTCGGCCTTAATCCGTTGACATGTCAAACACCTGGACACGAAATCGGCAATATCGCGCTTCATGCCCCTCCACCAAAACTGACGTTGTAGGTCTTTGTACATTTTTGTTGTGCCTGGATGAACTGTGTACTTGGACCCATGTGCCTCATTTAGGATTGATGTCTTTATAGCTGACTGCTCAGGAACCCATATACGATTCTTGTAACGGAGACCTCCATCAAGACCCACGGACAGATGTGTTTGCGGCTTTGACAAAAGGGAAGAGAGCTCTGCAAGATCGGGGCTAGCCTTTTGTGCCTCAAGAAGTTCGAAATGCAGGTTGGACGTGATGGAAATGTTATTAACATGCACACGATCAGACAGAAACTGCGGCTTCCAGCCCACTAGATCCTCCATGTTCCTCCATTCGGGGACAGAAAGAGATGCACATACTGCCCTTTTTCTACTAAGGGCATCAGCGACTACATTTGCCTTACCCGGATGGTAGGCAATAGTGAAATCGTAGTCCTTTAGGTATTCGATCCATCGGCGTTGACGCAGATTCAAGTCCTTCTGAGTCAGGATGTACTTCAGACTTTTGTGATCGGTGAAGATGTCGAACGTTGCCCCGTACAGGTAGTGCCTCCAAATCTTGAGGGCATGAATGATTGCAGCTAATTCCAAATCATGGGTGGGATAATTAAGTTCATTGGGTTTTAGCTGTCTAGAAGCGAAGGCCACTACTTTACCATTCTGCTGCAGGACACACCCTAATCCATTCCTCGAAGCATCAGTGAATATTACAAACCCTTCATTGCCAGAGGGTAGAACAAGAACAGGAGCCGACGTCAACTTCTGCTTCAACTGCTGGAAACTGGACTCACAAGTGGTTGACCAGAGGAAGTGCTCGTCCTTCCGAGTAAGCTTGGTTAGAGGGAGTGCAACTTTGGAGAAGTTTGGAATAAAACGACGGTAGTATTCGGCCAGACCCAGGAAACTCCGAATTTCAGAAGGGTTACGAGGAGGTTGCCAATCAAGTACAGCAGAGACTTTGGCGGGATCAACTGATATACTTCCTCCAGAAATAACATGTCCAAGAAACATGACCTTATCAATCCAGAACTCACATTTTGAAAGTTTGCCATAAAACTTCTGGGTTCGAAGAATGTCAAGAACTGATCGCAAGTGTTCACGGTGTTTTTCCATAGAATCAGAATAGATCAAGATATCATCAATGAAGACGACCACAAACTCATCAAGATAGGGTTGGAAGACTTTGTTCATCAGATTCATAAATACACCTGGTGCGTTGGTTAACCCGAATGGCATCACCAGAAATTCGTAATGCCCATAACGAGTTCGAAAAGCAGTTTTAGAAATATCAGAATCCTTGATTTTTAGCTGATGGTATCCAGAACGGAGATCAATCTTTGAGAAAACTTTAGCAGTACGAAGCTGATCGAAAAGGTCATCAACACGAGGAAGGGGATACTTGTTTTTAATAGTAGCTTGGTTCAACATGCGGTAGTCAATACACATACGCATAGAACCATCCTTCTTTTTAACAAAAAGAACAGGAGCTCCCCAGGGGGAAACACTAGGACGAATGAAACCTTTGTCGAGAAGTTCTTGCAACTGTTTCTTCAACTCCATCAGCTCAGCAGGAGCCATCCTATACGGTGCCCTAGAAATCGGAGTGGTTCCAGGAAGAAGATCTATGGAGAACTCAATGTCTCTATTTGGAGGCAGCCCAGGAAGCTCCTCCGGAAAAACGTCAGGGAAGTCACGTACCACCTCCAGACTTTCTACCGGCCCGCTACTAGGACTGGTCTCTGAGACTAATGCGAGGAAGACTTTACATCCCTTAGAAATGAGCTTTTTAGCTTTAAGAGAGGAGATTATAATATTATTACAGAATCCACTTCCCCTAGGGATTTTCACAGGATAAGAATGAGGTTGAGAGAGAACGACCGTCTTGTTTCTACAGTCAATGTGAGCATGGTATGTGTAAAGCCAGTCCATACCAAGTATAACATCAAAGTCTTCCATAGTTAAGAGAATGAATTCAAAGGGCATATCATGATTTTCATACTTAAGAGAAAGTTCATTAGTTTTCTGTAGAGTTGTGAGTATTTTGCCACTTGGAGTAGACACGTCCAGAGTATATCCCAAATCCCTTATGTGAAGATTTAATATGGATGCCAGAGTTCGAGAAATAAAAGTATTTGTAGATCCGGAGTCAAATAAAGCCTTAACAGGATGACCATTTAATAATACAGTGCCTACATAAGGTAATCAAATTATGAATAATTGCAGGCTTGAACAAGATATTGAATTATAAAGAAATTAGGTTACCTTCACAGAGCTGGTTTGGATTTGCCTTGGCCTCTTCTGCATTTACTGCAAACACCCTGCCATTGCGGTGTCCCTGAGGCTGCGGAGCACCACCCGCAGGATTGCCAAAGATGGAGGGAGTGGGGCACTTGGCGACAAAATGACCCTCCTTTTTGCAGTTATAGCAGACTGGCTTGGTGTGGCGGCATACTCCACCATGGTGTCGTCCGCAAGTCCTGCACTTCGGGTGGACAATCTTCTGTTGATTTCGATTGTTCTTCTGTCCTCCTTTTCCTGAACCTCCTCCTTTCCCTGATCCCTTGTTGTTATGGCCTGGATTGAACTTCTTAAACTTATCCTCTTCAGTTGTGGTTAACCCTAAGTATCCCATGCTAGAAGTTTTTTGCATGCCCTGCTCTCTCTCCTGCTTGAGGGCCATATCTAGGGCTTCATCTATGCTTCTGGGACGAGAGGCTATGACTAGGGTTTTTAGGTGGGCGGAAAGGCAGTCAACATAGTGTTCAGTAAGGCGGTCTTCAGTCTTGATGGGTGCATAACGTTCCAGAAGCCTAAACTTCCGGGTGTAATCAGCTACTGAAAGACTACCCTGCCTTAACTCCATGTACATCTTTTCCTTCCTCTTCCTCTCGGCTATGGGCATAAAACGATCCGTGAAGAGGTTTTTAAAGGCTTCCCACTCCATGTTGTCTATTTCCTCACCCCTATTCCCGCCATAGTTCTCCCACCAGATTTTTGCCCCTCCCTTAAGCATATGGGTGGCGAACCTAACCTTCTTCTCATTGGGTACTTCTAGGGTATGAAAACCATTTTCTATGGTCAAAATCCAGGCTTCAGCCTTATCCATAACCTCAGGCTGATCCTCACCCCAAAAAGAATCAATGTTTAGTTTAATAAAGTCTATCACTGTTACTTCTTTCTTCCTAGATGAGCTAGGTTCAGGGGTTCCTTTGGTGGCGAGGGTCTCCATAAAATCTAAAAGTATTTTCTTCTGTTCCTCCCACCTTTCCTTGGCCTCAGCATCGGGATCAGGTACTTCGGAGGTTTCACGTTCTTTTCTTTTCTTAGAGGATGATTCCCCTGAGCTGCGAGTCTTAGGAGGCATCCTGAAATTAATCTGAACATATTAGATTATTACCTCAACCATTATTCTTGTCATAATTATGATATTTCATTATTCTCATTGTTTAATGATTAATATTCTGAATGTTATGATTTAGGGAGGATATCCTAAAGTCCTTATCAGTCGATCCTTAGGACTTTCTAAATAGGGAGACTCCTTCCTAACCTTATTACAGAGGTAAGAGGGAAAGTTTAATTTATTTCAAAGCATAGATGAGAGGGAGGAATTTTTCCTATAGAAGAGGTGAGAGGGAAAAATCTATAGATGAGAAAATTCCTAAATTAAGGTATGCCCAAGAATAGGGGACACTTAGGATATCGGCCAGGTAGACTTATACTGCCATAAAGGTAGCCTCGTGATTGCCAAGCTAAGTGGCTCGGAGACTTTAGTTAGACCCATGGCAGATGCTATCCTAGACACCTCAACCCTTCACATCCCTAACTCAAGGACTACCCTAGACTCATAATAGGGTGAATGAAGGTCATGTGACTATGATGTGTGAACATTGGCTCTGATACCAACTGTGACGACCCCAATTTCTACATACTTTCCTTAGTGACATATACAGATATGCGTGCACTCATATCTATAAATGTCAAAAGGGAAATAATAGAAATCAAGATAGCCAACTAAATTCAGAGATAAGACAAGATCAAGTTCACATCATAGCAAATAGCCACACAACATTTCATTCAATAATGAAAGATAAAGTCATACATATTGCTATCGGAGAAAGAAGAAGAATAAATCTATGATTATTACATTGGATCTCAATCATCCTCAACATAAGCTAGGGAAAGAAATAAACTAACATCTAGCAAGAAAGAGATAAGAGGAATAGGTCTATCTAATAAATCCTCCATGCTTATTATTTGTGCCTTCAGGTACTTTGAATATGCATTGTACTTTGATCATCAATTGATCCTTGCACCTAGAAAATACGAGAAACAAATACATCAACAAAGTTGGTACGTGGAGTAAAAGCTATACTATGCTGGCATATAAAATACTGGAATTGAAGAAGAAGAAAGAAAACGTTATTTAAAGGCAGAAAATCAGGTAATCCCAAGTTATTAGCCTCATTTATAGTGAACATGCATTACTATGGTGGACTTAGCACATAATTGCATAAATAGTGGGCCCTTCCCCGTGTACCTTGTACTCTAGGGATCTCCCCGTATACCATGTACTCTAGGGAGGTGCTAGTCAACATTAAAGCTTTCCCTCTCTAATAGGGAGTTTAATGAGCACCACTAGTAACTACATTTCACTTATATTCAATTATGTTCTTTTATGTTCAAGGCGGTAAATCATCAATTAGTCATACATCAACATCCATCAATGTATATCAATTTCATGCAAACAATTACATATACTTAACATCCAGCAAAAACTAGTCATATAATTATATCCACGTACCTTTAATTCTCAGATCTGGATTCCACAAGTCCTAAATTAGGAGAAGATAATAAATCACCCTGAAATGTAAACAAAACCCTAAGTTACTATGGATTCTCATTATTCCACATTAGGGCTTCTAATTAGGGTTTAGGTCATTTAGAGGGGTCACTTAGGATACATAGGATTCCTAGTTGGGGTTTGAGATTAGAGTCGTCCAGGTTATAAAAGGACATTTCAGTTATTAGGGTTTCCATAAATTGTACATAATAATCATGATGAGGTGAGAAAACTAGAGATTAGGGTTCTTCTCCATTATTACATCAACTATCTTCCTTAGGTAGGATTTCGAGTAACATTATGACCAAGATCATAATTAGGGTTTAAATATTCCCAAGACAGAAATAAAATCATTTATAACCATTATTCCACAAAACAATGTATTAAAAAGGTCATTAGTGATGGTTGGCCATATATTCCCAAAAGGGTTCGGATCCAGGTCATGATCCTATTTTATTTAGATAGCTTGGATTTTTCTGATGAAAATGGTGTACTTATTCGATATTTTCTGATAATCCTACCATTTTCTAGGCTTTTCTTAAGATCTGACCAATCAGGGAATTTTAAAGGAATAAAACGAAAATAAAAAAAAGAAATTGCGAGTTCTGCCTCGCGGATCATGCGAGGGATCCGATCAGCCGGACCCTCTCACTGACCCGCGAGCCAGTGCTCGTCCAGGGAGGTCAGGCTGGGGGTAAAAAGACGTGACTGCCCCTTTGGGGTTTGCTTAGCAATGACGCCAGGTCAGGGCAGGTTGGTAATCCTGCCCTTTCGATTGTTTCCCCTGCGCGCGATGGCAGCAGGTTGATCGGGCAACGAAGGAGAGGAAGGGTGGAGTAGCCCAGGCTGGATAGGAGGTGTCTGGGGGTGTGAGAACGGCAAGTCGCGTCCGCGGGGTCATCCCGAGTTCAACGAACCCAAGGAGCTTGCCGGAGATTAGCTACAGCTATGGTCGTGATGGCAAAAGACTCTGCAAACGGGAAAAATGGGTTCGAAGGGTTTACCTGCCCTCTGGCTGGATTGAGGGAGTCAGAAGTTTCGCGGTGGTCCGCTGAGGTTGTTGCAATCTTCCGGAGGCTCCGAGACGGTCCCAAGCTCGCCGTCGGTGAAGCTTTGAAGCTCAGCTGCGGTGGCTCGTCGACCCGAAGTTCTACGGTTCCGCGGCTCCAACCGAGGGTGGAGTTCGACTCGGCGGGGTCCCGAGATGGTGCGGCCGCTCTCAATTTGACGGAGGAGTCTACCAGAGTGAGAGGGAGGTCGGGGAGCAGGTGAGCAGGGGTGCTCGAGGTGAGGGAGGTAGGGGCGTATTTTGTTGGAATTAGAGGTAGGGGATGACGAAAGGAGGGTTGGCGGAGCTCGTGGGAGCGTTATATAGGCGTGAGGTGAGGTATAGGGTAAACCCCTAATTCGTGCGCCGCCACTGGTGAGAGCAGCGAGGGAGTCGGGGTCTGTTCTCTTTGATCCGAGGTTGAGGGAGGGTCAAACTGGGGCTTGACGAGTTCGTCGCGGAGTATAGAAGAAGTTTGTTGGGTTCAAAATTCAAAACCGGGGGTGAGGTGGCGAGGTAGGCCGAGCCTCCTCTCCTGCTACCTCCCCGCCCTTTGCGGGAGGTAGGAGACAAAGTCTCCTCCCTCGGATCAGGGCTCGCTCAGCGTGCACCTAAATCGGGTGGCTGAGATTAAATCCCAGTGAATGGGCCGCGTCCAAAGTAACCCAGAAGCCAGCGTGACAGATTAAATGATCAAAATAAACATAAACCTTAGTCCTAGGCTAGATTAGGTGATATAATACACACAATTTCAAAAGTAAATAACTCTAGATTGGTAGTTCCAACTGAAATGAGATTTTAGGCATAGTTTTATAATGTTATGATTTAGTTATGGTGCAAAATTAGAGTCCCAATTCGATTATTGACTAGGTCAATTTACTAAAAGTCTTAATACTCATATTATTGACTTGATATATATCATCATTGATGGTCTTAGGTGAAATTAATGGTCCATTTATTCCAATTAGTGAGAGAGGTGATTGAGGGCATAAATGGAACAATTAAAATTATAAGGGAGAGGAACTAAATAATAAATGTAAAAACTCACTCTGTCACATTGTTCCTTCTAGAGACGTTTCTCAAGTGATCTTTCTGAAGTGATCTTTCCTTCTATCTCAGCATACACATTTGCTACATTATCTTGTTGAGACCTTGTTTCTTCACCACCAACTTTCACTCTTATATAGCATGGTTGGTCGTATAGCTTCTCTATAAAACTCAATTTTTAATGTGAGAGAGATCTTCCGGTTACATACTATTCTAATTACACTCCTGCATCTATCCTGTATCAAATGTCATCTTGAACATCACCATCCATTGAATAATAGAACTCAAGTAATAGAACTGATCACATTTTGGTATATCCACTCCATCCAACTTGCCTGTACCATTCACAATTTTAGGCTAGATGAAATATTATCGTATTCTTTGTTAACTCAAAATGCACCATCACACTTGAACGATAAATTAACATTGAGATGTAAGGTAGGCAGATAAGAAGCTGCGATGCCAACTCTTTCTGGATGTCAAAACCTATCCTTCAAACACTACATCCATAGACTCATGGGTCATATCGTCACTATGTATAACTTTTTAGACCCATTTGAGAAGCTCGACAATCTCCGATGCTGAAAGCCTGAAAGTATCAAATTCGAAAAGAATATAAATGTGTTGCCTGTAAATACACACTTTCTTAAGCTTGACTGCTGTGGCTGAGGCAACTTTAATGGCAGCATGTCCCACAATAAAGGCTCCACTTTCCAATCCTACAAGTGGAGAAACCCCTTTCAAATCCACACGTATGTTTTCCTCCAACTCTATTATAAATCAAGACATAGTTTGTCCAAGTGTCGATCTCCCATCATGTAGATTAGTCAAAAAGGTCATAGATGCCTCTTTCTTAGCAACAACTCCAACATGTCTGAGTACATCATAGAAAACATCTCTAACAAGATCACGTCTGTACTTGAAACCATGTTGCTCTCTACAATGGACTGCATGCTCCTCGAAAGTGTCCAAGCACGGCTAATAACAAACTAGACAGACTTCATCAACTGGAAATAAATGAATCATGAAGAGATACTTGAGGATAGTACGATACTCTACTGGTGGCATATGCATACCTAACCCATCAATAGGAATAGCAAGAAGAAAATCCTACACACGATTGACTTGTAGACACTGGAACTGCTTTCTATCTAACGGCCATGTCAAACTTGACTTTCATGTCTCTAATAACTTTGCTAAAAAGGGCACTCACTAAAACATTTTGGACTTTAGGCGGGGGGGGGGGGCGATGTCCTTGTTAGCCAAACAACTGAGGTCAAAAATCAGAACCGTGACATGAAGACAATCTAAAGCACTGCCAAAATCAGAATCCACACCACATATCTTAATGTCCCGTAAATTATGATCCCGAAGTATCCAAAATTGGGGCCTGGAGGCCACAAGCATACGAGGAAGCCTCTACTCCTGAGACAACCCTAAGCCACCTAGGCGAATGGGTAAGGAAGCCACACGCCTTGAAGGCCCCAAAGAAGAGACCTCCACAAACAACAATGTCCTCAATGGATTCTCATACCCTCTATCAAAAAGTGTTGTTGCCTCCTCCATGTGTATGGGTTGGCATGCCCTTAGTCGAATAAAAGATTGGAAATACCCATACAAGAACGGAATAAAAGGAGCATACTCTTGTGGATCATGCAACAGTGAGAGAAGCTTCATCAACTCAACAACCTTGATAGCTCTCTGCATTGCCAACCCTTCAGTAAAGCTTTTATCCATAGCTCCTTCAAGCAACTTCACTCCCAACAAAGGCCTCCTAATGTCTACGAGGAACAAAACCCTTTTGTGTAGCTTCCTACCATCACATCTAGTCCTAAAGAGCTCCGTATTATAAATATTCAATTCAAACCTGAACCTAGATCACTCTGTTGAATGATTTCAAAACACTTGGCCACCTCCATTTTGTCTTCAATAAAAGTCCTGTCATCAAGGTATCACACATGGAGAAGAAGCTTGTAGTCGTCTTTTCACATGGACAAGTGAATGTAGTACAAAAGCAAAAAGGAGCGGCCCTAAAGGATTGTCCTGCTGCACTCCAGTGACTGACCAGATATGATCGTCCCTAAGGTACAACCTTGCCGCCTGGCCACACAGAAACTCCACATACAAGGGGATATAGGTGAGCACCTCAACCTCACCTAATGAAGTAACACTGACCTATCCGCCAAGTTGGGAGCATTTGATAAATCTATAGTAAGCATGAAAAGAGACCCATGTTCATGATGCTTGCTCAACACCCTGTTAACAATGTGCATCATAGCCTCTGCTTCACCAGATACACCGATCCCAAACTTAAAGTTGTTCAAATACTTAGTGATACATTTACCCACTCCTATCAAGGCAACTTTGGACACTAGATGTCTCAAATGGTGTCCACTGCGGTAGGTCGTATCCCATTCTAGTTTTTAAAAACATCATAAGTGGTGCACAAGTTACAAACTCTGCTAAACTCAAGGGACACCTCTTCCCCCAAATGGTGTCCACTTCTTTGTTTTAGTTCTATTAAATATAAATCCATTAGATTTCAGTGCATTTCTCCGAACTTTCACTTTATAATCCAATCTTTCATTAGTTTCATCAATGAACACATTATCATTAGCAGATAACATGCACTGAGGAATATCATCCAGAGCATGCTTCATCAACTTAGCCATCTATAGAATAATGAAAAAAACATGTATAGGCCACACAAATTATATTTCAATTTAATATTGAAAGAACATCTATATACATACATCCATGATTTCTTCTGGCTAGCATTTGCATCATTTTATCATGTCTAGAACTGCGTCCGTGCTTCCTAGCACTATTTTGTGAAATGTAATAATACATCATTTTAATGCTCAAGCTCACCACTGGGAAAAAAGTAGTCGAAACTATGATATTGCAGCTTTGGATGCATGACTTATTATTTTTTTTGGCCGGGGGTGATGGGACCCATCAAGCAAAGGTAAAATGATGAAAGACAAACTTAAACATTGTTGGAGGTTTGTAGTTATAGATGATACAAGGTTTTCAAATGACCATGATTTATCAAAGAAAAATATATCTACAATGAAAGTGCATAACCAGTTGCAAACTTGTGGTCTATCATTGGTAAGTGATAGAACTTATAAGATAATGGCATATTGTCTATAAAATAAAAAAGGCGTATGAGAGTCTTGCACATAGCCCTGAACCACATCAAGATATTGCCCCTAGAGTAGGTAGGTTCACATTCATTCTCCAACACATGGATTAGTACCTTTATTGAATGGCTAATTGACAAGGCTTGCTGGAACTGATACACGGAATTGAGTGGGCCCACCAGAAGGCTGGCCTCCAAAATTATATGCTTGTTGGTGGTAGGAGCTGGAGTTCTATGGAGGTCTCTCATCAAAAAGAAAACAATTGTCACTCAAATATGACAGGCAAATATGTCATCCAAAAGATATTATATAGGGAGAGAGGAAAGGAAGATGGTGGAAACTATATGGCAGCTTGGCACTTTGTTGGGTAAAAAGTGACAGGAGTTCAAATCCTTTCTTCTATAACATGTATTCTATGGTCGTAGGATGAGGAGCAGGGAAAAGGGTTGCAATTGCTGAAACTCTTAAAATAATGTTGGTAAAAATAATGGCGGTGAAGACATTAAATTGTGACAGAAAGTAATGTGATTACACTAAATATAAGTTACGAATCTTCAGTATAAATGGGGCAGTGATTTGAAATTTGGTTTGGTAAGGATCCTCAGCGAGTTTTTGAGTGAATAAGATTCTTAGCAACATCAATACTGCAGCTATAGGGGCGGGGTGTCTTTAGTGTGTGTTAGGTGAGGTTAGGTAGGGGCGGGGCAGTGGACTGAAAGTTGACTGTGTTCTACTTATTCTGGGTTCTGTTACTTGGTTATTGTCTGATCATTGTCTGGCTGCTCCCAAATTCTTCCTAACTCTGTTCCGATCTTCCCTCCCATTGGCATCCCTGTACGAAAGAACTGCTGCTGCATGCAGAACGAAATATTGATAGCTAGTCAATGATATGCTCCTATTGAGAGACAAAAGTTCTGGTGCCCCTTATGCAGAACTGCTGCTGCGTGCTGCTGAGCTGAGTGGAGTGGACTGTTGGGAATTATGAACTGAAGAAATATAGTTGAAAAAAAACTTGCACCTGTTTTATACCTTGAGCGCTGATTGATATTATTATGCTTCTCTGTTACTTGCACTGTGACGTTATAGTTTGTCTTTGGAATGTTGAGAATGACTTATACATGTTACATTCTTTCCAGGGAATATATATTTTCAGTAATGTGGCAACTGGCAAGGAATCCCATAAGGAAGCTGTTATTAGTTGTCTTCTTCATCCTGAACAGGACGAATGCTCAAGGTTCTTCATTATTAATATCTTAAAAAGTTCTAATGCCTTGCTGAAAACAGCGATGCTTTGGTGTATTATAAATCTTACATATCCAGATTCACCCAATGCTTCTGCTCGGGCTTCTAGACTCTCTGATGCCGGAGTGGTTTGCCAAATTAGGTCTATGGTTGATGATCCGTGGTTTGATGTGAAGGTGCACACCTCACCTTTTTCTTTTGCAGCATATCTTCTAGAGTTTCTTTCGGTTCCCTTGCCTGATCTTTTTCTTTTTGGCTTTTGTGTGCAGTATCGGGCTCAAACAGCTCTGCAACAGTTCTCGGATTTGGGATGCAGATAGACATATATTTTTTTGTCCATTTCCCCATTCTAGCTTCCTATTTTCAAATGGAACCTCCATTTTTGCGAAGGATCAGTAGTGACCACTCTATTCCCACTCTTGGTGCCATGACACTCGTAGGTTTCTGGGATCTATGTTCTGTTTGTATATTTTGTGTACATATCTTGTAATGTAATGTATATTTCTATACCACATTGTAGCCACGCCTTTCTATTTTGTTTTTTTGGATGACCTGCAAATTAATTGACGAGGTTTGTTTTATGAATACTTGATATCAATTTTTTTTGTATAATCCTGTTTTGGCCTGAACTTTTGGCTTTATGCAGAGAAATGCATTTTACAAGTAAGCTGGTTCATTTGCTTTGTTCCTTCTGCTTTCAATTATAAAATTTTATATGAATTGGCATTCAATTTTTTTGTAAAGCATTCAGAATTGAATACTCCTCATGTATAGGATCAGGGTGTTGAAAAGTTGGTGGTTTTCTTTATGTGGCTATTGTAAACATTATGGATTGAGGCAAAGTTTATGCTTATAAATGCATACTATGTTCTCTCTGGAAATTTTTGACTAAGACAAGCAAAAACAAGAACATTTAAGAGAATATACATATCTTTTTTTGTTAGTGAGGAATTGCTTCCAGGCAGGGTCACTTAGTGACCCACCACCATCAACGTAAACTCTCAAGTCCTCAAAAGTGTCCCACCCATCAGGAAACTATTTAAAGCACACAGTTGGCTGGTCTGTGCAATAGAAATGATTTTGTGATAATAGCTCTTATCTAGGAGTCGAGCCCGAGACCCTTCATTGGGATTTATTGAGCTGTCCACTTGAGGTACTTGGCTAAAACTATGTCTTAATTGCATTATGTTTGTGACCATGTTTGTTATATGAGCAGCTATTATGTTTGTCATATGGTTGATCCAAAAGTCTTAAGTGGGTGAGCTCAGGATAATAAAAATGTCATATATTTATTAGCGACTGGCATTATGAAAAGTATTTTCTGCACATAATCACTGTCATTATTGAAGATTAACCTTTATTATTAATATTATAAGAAGAAAAAAATTGTCGCTTTGAATGAGGCACTGAGGACCTTGCTGAGATGTTACAATTTGAAACCATTGCATAATCACCTCAATATCAAAAGTCTCGAAGACACATTTGTACACATACGACATCAAAGAACAATCTACAAATGTATCACTTTTTTATCTCTCAAAAGATGTTTTATAGTTTTCATTATGAAAGATCCTCTTTGTTATAGTGGTTGCAAGATGTTGAGAAGGACGTCCTTGGATGAAGGTCCTTCCAGTTACAATGATGTTGGGATCGTACTTGGAAATGGGAGGTTGTACTCCTGGATCCACTATAATATATTTTAAGTTGAAACCTTATAGAGATGTTTCTTGAGATTTTATGCATGTTTATCACAATATTTGAATCAGTGTTATCAAAATCGGATTGGACCGGCCGGTTGAATCGGGAACCAATGCCAAAACCAGTGCGGTCAGGCCCAAGACTCAGCAGCCACCGCAAAATCGGCAAACCAACCGGTTCAACCGGTCTTGTCAGCCAAAATCGGCCGGTTGCTGTTAGCACTTTCATAACAGCTCGATTCGAAGTCTTCTGTAATGTTTTCTGTACCTCCCTACTCCCCTTTAACTGCTGCAGTTTTCAAGTTTTATCTGCTGCTTGTGATATTTTTTTTTAATCTTTTGTGTATTTTCTTCGATTTATCCATCTGTTGAGTTTATAGTTACATGATTGTTTTTTTTTTTTTCCTTTCCCTCCAACTGTTGTGTGCATTATCTATGGTTTTGTTGTGTTTTTATTGTGTTTTCTTCCCGTTGTGTATACTATTTCCTCCCCTATGTATTTCTTGCTCTGTGTGTATTTCATATTTATCTCAACACCTATTAGTCAATATTCATTGCAACATGTGCTTATAAAAGATTAGAAAGCACTACAAAAAATCCGAATTTTCGTAAGATTAATGAAAACTGCACATTACTAGCTACAATTTGTATTACGTGTGAATTAAAACTTGTTTATTTTACTATTTCTTTTCATATTTTGAGATGATGATGTTAAGGCTTGATGTCGTTATATAGATTTAACTTTTAGCTTCATCATAGTTGGATTAGATCAAATTGCTCAAATCTTGCATACACTTTTAGCATATTAAATATATAATGACTTCATTGCTGATGTCACCGGTTGAACCGGTCCAACCACCGGTTGGACTGGTTAACTGGGAACCAGTAGGATCACCGATTCGGTCCTGATAACATTGATTTAAATGTTCATTTTTTCAGCAAGAGTACATATCTTGAGGGATACAACTTCGTTCATGACAAGTGAATAAGGGGCCGTTCGGGCCCTGATATTGAAAGTGCGGCAGTTTGTTACGTCTGTAGCGCCTGATTTGCAGAACGTCTCCGTCGAGAACTGTAAAAAGCGTATTGTGCAGCAAGCAAAAAAAAAAACGTGATGACCAGCTCAGAGGCGGATGACGGCCTTGCTGCGGTAATCTCAAGTCCCGCTAAACATGGCGGGATTCCGAAGCTCGTCAATTAATACACACGAATACCGGATCAAATACAGAAAATGATATTTACTATCAAATTAAGATTCATTTTATATATAAAAAGCAGCAGTTAAAAAGATGTCAGCCAAACGGGACCTAAAGGCCTCATGTGGAGGCGCTTTTTCATTCTTGGTTAGTTCGGTGTCTCAATAACCTAGCAAGAAAGTCGTCGCAAAAGTGTCATTGAAGGTCTACTATTTCATTACACATTTACCCATACGAGCCGTAGACTACATTGTCTTGTCTATAAGCCTTGGGGCAATGTATTTAACTAATGGAACTTACACATACTTAAGGAAAGGAGAGAAAGAGTATTTAGATGAAAATTTCTACTACTACTTGAATGTTATGGGATTTCTCAAAATGATATAGACTACTCTGTTTCGAAAAAAAAAACCTAAAAAACACCAACCGGGATGACTCGTCTTTTGAGCAAAAGGCAAAAAAACCTAAAAAAATACCAACCAAAGGAACACCTCTTAGGATTTGTTGTTCCTAATTAGACAAGGAGCAGGCTGCACCTTGTGTTAGATGTTGCCACTTGTTATACGAATAAAATCTCAACCATACCATTCAATGGGCAGGGACACATGTGAATTGATGGAAAAAGGAGTAGGCTGCTCCTACTAAAAAAAGGAACAGCAAATCCGAACTCAAGGAACACAAGTTCAAACCCTGAAAGCTGTACTTGTATTTAACTCGCCAGAATACTACTACTGTTTTTGTGGTTTTTGAGTGCGGCCATCCCTATTATAGTTTTAGATAAGTATTCTTAGAAAATAGAAATTATATATCTATTAGGTGCAGAATATCATTTTAGTTGACCCGTGTCAAATTAACAGACACTTTTTGTTTCACTGCTTAATACAAATGACCAATCTGTCCTATCCAAGACAACAAATCGTACGAACACATCGGATCCTATACATCACACAATTATTAGTCCATATTTAGAAAGGAAAACTATAATAAAGTTAGTAGCACTGTGACGGGCGCCCACTATCTGCATCTCATTTCTCATAGACACCCCACTATCTGTTCTACTCTCCCCAGCATGTAATAAGCTTCAGGACCAAGACTCCTCTACTCCCCACTGAATACTCTCCGCACGTTGATGCTATTTCGATTTCTAGTACCGGGAACCCACGTGTCATTATGCCAGGTCTCGTGTTGTTCGCATCTGGCCACAGCCTTCGGTGCGGCCAGCAGAAACTTGATGTGGTCGTGCTAGGATACTTGGCCAGTCGAGGTGAGGCCATGGCCTCAGGCCTTGCCTCCCCGGTGTAATAAAAGGATATCAAGATTAAGATAGTTATAGGCGAAACGGTGGTTTGGTCCAGTCAACAAGTTACTTTCCTTTAATAATTTCGATAATTTTGGTGTGAAAACGGGATTATCACGCCGACCAATTGATGGGCATACTGAGAGTGTTCACACTCAGATTATATTTCATTAACAGACGACTGCAGACATCGTACTTCTTCGATTTTGGACTTCTGCAAGGCTTGGAATAGCCTGACTTGCTTTCGGGAGAAGGAACTTGTTTTTTTCTTTTCGGGAGAAGGAACTCTCTGTTGCTTTCGTTTTAACAAGCTTTGTTCGGACTGGTACTATGCAACTGGAGCAAAAAAACTAAAAACTCAAATTCTGAGACATACTATTGGTAATTGTGAAGAAATTCTAGAAAACAAATATTTTAGATTTTTCAAGACTAATATATAAACAGAGTTCCTGTTTTTGAGTTCTGGGAAAAATAATAAACGAGTTTTGCAAGATATCGGTTCCGTCGTTCTTCATGAAACATCGCGGTGCATCTCCTGCGGAAACTTCCACTGTTTGTTATTCTTCAGTCTCCACCGGCACATATTTCTTTCTTTCCACTGAAGCAAAATTGACATCAACCACTGCGGCCATCAAATTTTGCAGCACTGAAGCAAAATGAACAACCGTAGTCGTAGACTCCGGGGCGCTCCATTGCCGCCTAACGAAATCTGCAGATCATCCTATACCTGATTCTCTCTGCACGCTGATACTTTGACCATGGAATTATACTATGTTTAATTAAAAGCGACAAACTTTAAATCTTATCTATCCACACCGGTTATTGTGAGTAGGTTTTGTCATCTCTGAATAAAAGTATCAGATATTACAAATATGTTTTCTGTATTATTATGATTGATTAACATATCTTTAGTACTGTTATATAGCCAGACTATGCATAAATTCGTGCTATGCACGGGTGTTTTAATAGACAGCAATGAGCCATTTATAGGTGAAATTTTAGTAGATTACAATGAGTAATGTATTGATTAAATTTTCAGAAAAGAAAATGCAATAAATATGTACAATATATGTATTAAAATGTCTTCTTTAACAATATATAATTTTAAAATTCAAGGCAAAACTGTGTACACACACATAGGCCTGTTTATAATTTCAAAAAAAAATGAAGAAAATTGCATCTAACCTCTTCTATGAATTCTCCTTAATTAATATATAATTTTAAAAGTTGTATGACCAAAGTATAAGGTACACACAACGATCCATTTTTAATTCTAAAAAATAATGAAAAAAATTACGTCCAACCCCCTTCAACACAAGCTTATCTACTAATAATACCCAAATTTGTGTAATATTATTATGTGTTTTACCTTAATTTTTATACCTTTATTAGCCATAATATGCCTTTAATTGTTTGATTCTTAGTTTTTTATAATTTTAATTCTTTTTTCAATTTAGTTTTTTAATTAGTATATTTTTACTTGCAGGCAGTCCAAAACAAATTTATTTGCGTCCATTTAAATTGGTTGTGAAAATTAAAGAAAAAAAAGCCAACAATTTTACATCGGATGGTTTGAAAACTTATTAAATTACTTGATCGAAATGACATTTCTTTAACCAAGGAAAAAAGCAACGAAAATAGTGTCGACATGACTTTGTAATTCTCGGCCTTTCAATTGTTGTCATGCCTCGATGGCAATGAACGCAATAAAAATCCGTACTTCCCTAGCTTAATCAAATCAGTACGTACCGGCGTTATCAAATCTCCTTCGATCAAGGCAGAGAGTTAAGAAAGACAATTGACATTTGTGCCCTTCGACGGTCAAGCTTTGACCGGGCCACTTTGGATGTTTCAAGCACGTTTATTGAAATTAACTTTTGTTAAGGTGTACGTGCTGTAGAGCAAAGAGTAACAGAAGACAAGGAGTCGTGAAGCTATCCAGCGATCAAATGCAAGGCCATCGGCTTGCCTTGTTAAAAAAGTTCTCGACATGCAGAAACCTATCGGCGTCTTTTACTAATACATTATTAGATAAATCAACCCATCGAGGGAATTGAATTAATAAAACAATCAGCCAAGGACGAAGGTCGACAGCATCTCAATAGTCGCGGTGGACATGCAGTCGACATCTCGTTCAACGAAACTCCCGGTCGACGGCCACCGGTCGGCCTACTGCATTAAAAATTGTGACTTCAAATTTCAAGACCAACTTTAAAACTTTCCGATTATTTCTATAAATAATAAGCAGCCGTCACCAGACAAAAATATTCCTGATTTTGGAGAGAAAGAGCCGAAAGGTTGCGGTCAAGATCAAAATCAAGTCCAGCAGCCATCGACCTCTCGACTTGGCAACATGCCACATTTTCTCTTTTCTCTTCTTACCATGACTGGTCCAAGTTGTAATCTGTTTCTTTCTTTTGCCATGAGTGGCTAGACTCATAACTTAGATTGGCAGTAGCCATCAGGTCCTCCCAACTATGTGATTGTTCCTTCTTCTTTTTATTACATATGTTCTTACAAGTTTTGTTTCTATACTCTTATATACTGCATCTCTTAGTGATTAGCTACCTTATTTTGACGTTTGATATGGATTTATTCGAGAGAATGATTTCATTTAGATTTGGAGTATAGATTGGTAACGAGACACGAGAGTGAGGAGTTACTATAACAAAAGACATACAGTGATACTTGTTTCTTTACTTATCGTCTCCAGAGAGATATCTTTGGATAGAAATCTACCGAGATCTCAAGAGAAGGAAGGAGTGGATGTCTTTTATGGTTGTTTGCAAAATAAGTCAGGAACATATATAAATTGGAAGGGAAGATTTTACATGATTGTGGTTGGTTTTATTGATGAAACCCAATTAAAGTTTCTTCTTTTATCGTTTCATAATGTTCTTTATTTCTTTTTTGATCATTGATAACTTAGATTTACTACTTAATTAGATTAATTTGTACCTTGACTGGAACATCAAATTCACCTTTTTGATTCGACTAAACTAAGCCAAGATCTCCCATTCTTATTTCGTTGTTCTCCTTATCCCTGTGTTCGACCCCACACTACTATAAGACTCCATATTGAGTTGTGGACATCTCTTTTAGTTGGGTATAAATTTAAAGTCCGACATCTTTAAACTGGACAATTGTCTTTACACTTTTGACCCACAAAAGAAAGCGATCAACTTTTGGCGCTGTTGTCGGGGAAAAGTCTATGACAACCACTAAGAATTTGGGATCTACTTAGCTCTAGTCAGTGTTATTAAGTTTAACTATAAAATTGATTACACAATTTTCTTTCTTTATTTTGCAAAAAAACTCTTATTTTTCTCATTGGACTTGTTATCTATTTCTCTTTAAAATATATGTATATATATAGTTTTGTTTTGTAATTTTTTTTCTTTTCTTAGTTTTTTGTTTTCTGGCCTTAAAAAAATCTCCCTCTTTTCTTTGTTTGATTTCAACCATGGATACGACCACAACAAGACAGAACATCTTGTCCTTTTACACCCCTGACTTTTTCCATACTCCAGATTGTTGGCTGATCATAGAGAATCGTGCTCTTCAGTTGGTGTTATTGCATCAATCACTTCAGTTGACATTCTTACACCAACCTCCGCTAACTTCTTCTGCTTCGTTATTTTACACTCTTGATTCTATTGCTCCAACTTCCCCTGTTGAGTTTCTAACCCAAGATCTTATTTGAGCAATTGTCAAGGCAAGAGAAGATATTGACACACTCAATGTAACATCCCTGACCTGGGTTATACTTTAACCCTAGGTGTTTTGATTAATAAAGGTGATTAAATGCTTAATCTCATCTTGTAAAAAGTAATTAGGGCTCAAGAGGAACTTATGTTGCAATTCTAGTCCTTTTTTGAACATTGTTGAAATCAATGTTTTGCCTATTTTGGACTAAAGTGCAAATTACCCAAGTTGAGGGGTTTAAGTGCAAATTGTGCATGATAATATGTTCCTCATGTGTTGAAGCATCATGAGAGTAAAGATGATGCTGAGGTATGGCTTATGGAAGCCTGAATACCAAGAAAGAGCTGATAAAGCAATGTATGTGCATGAAAACCTAGTTTTGGTGTAATGTGCAATTTACCCAAAAACCTAGGGTGCAATATGTAAATTACCACTTCAATAAGGTCCCTAATGTTTCTTGGCATCAAGTAGAGCAAAGAAAATGAGAGGGGCGCCTCATTTGAATTAAGTTGGAGGAGAGAGAATCTTGATATTAAAATAATCAAGATTTAATCCTAATTGAAACCCTAATTTGATTTAGGGAAAAAATAAATGTATTAATTAAAGGGCCTTCAACCAAAATTAAAATGGTTGAATTCAGATGTGTGTGTGACGTCCTTGAGCCTTGCAAGGACCACGAAAATATCCAAGGGAGTGGATAACTCACACACAATTTTATAAGAAAAAGAAACATCCACTCACATATGGATATTAATATAATATGAATTGAGGTGCTTAATTTGCTTTTCTTTAAATCATGGATAATTAAGAGGAATAAGAGGCAAACAAGATAGACTCGTCCCTAAGGAAGATGAGGGGGAAGAGGCGGCCACATTTTTGGGATTAAATGGATTTTTTGCAAAGCATATTCTCTTTCATTGAATTTTTATAAAAGAACCTTTTACAAGCCAAATGGAAGGCTTTTTCGACCCCACTTCTTCTCCTTGCTTGGAAAACGACCAAGGGAGCTTGGGAGGGTCAGGAGGATGACCCCCAACCTGTTGGTAAGGTTCTTGATCCATTTCACCTTGATTCCATGGTGGAAATCAAAAATAAATTATGGATTTCTTCCTATTTCAATCTCCTCTTCAATTCTAACCATTCCTTTTCACTCAAATCTTGAGGACGATCCTTGGAATGGTGAAGGGAGTTGCATCCACCATTTTTGCCGTGAACATGGAGCTTTGGAACTCAATTGGAAGAAGGTTTTATAACTTGAAACCCTAACTTTGTTATTGCGTTCAATTCCCCATCAAATTATGATCATTTCTCTATTTACAATTATTGATTTGGTTGATTGGTGCAATTTCCATGGAAATCACAGCAGGTTTCGTGGGTCTAGAGCTTGATGATGATGACATCATAAGCATACACCTCCCCAAATATATAGACCAAACAATTTCAATCAAATGTCCAAACAGTTTGTGTTTTGGGAGAAAATGGTTTCAAACCGTTTTGGAATGAAACGGTTTCACTAAACCGCATAAAAGCAAACGGTTTAAGACCGTTTGGTGATATTGACCAGGGTTGACCATTTGGGGACTTGATCATAATGATCTAGGTTAATGATCCATCAATTATTATTGATTAACTCCAATTGGTTCACGAGTTGAATGTCCATCAATCACCTAAACCCTAATTGGGTTGAGTGCTGATTTCATAAGTGATTGAGTTTGAAATTTGGGTTGATTGACCCAAACGGTTTCAAAACCATTTGGGAATCACCCAAACGGTCTCAAGACCATTTGGAGGTCAACCAAGACCATTTGGAGGTCCAGGGTTGAGTATGGTTAAGTATTTTAATATTCAAACATATGGTATCAACCCTAATCGGCTAAGTGCTGATTTTGCAATTGAATAAGTTGATGGTTTGGGTTGATTGACCCAAACGGTTTCAAAACCGTTTGGGGATCACCCAAACGGTCTCTAGACCGTTTGGGGGTCACCCAAGATCGTTTCGAGGTCTAGGGTTAAGTTTGGTCAAGTGTTTGAAGGTCCAAAGATACCAAATTGAAATACAATTAAGTGCTGATTTGGTGACCAATCCTAGGATCCAAACCCTAATTGAATGACATGGTTGATGATGATATGATGACCAAACGGTCTTAAGACCGTTTGGAGGTCATCCAAATGATCCCAATACCGTTTGGGGGTCACCCAAGACCGTTTCGAGGTCCAGGGTTGACTATGGTTAGGTGTTTAAAGATCTAAAGGTACTAAGTCGAAGTACAATCAAATGTTGACTTATTGATCAATCCAATGATCCAAAGTTTAATTGATTGACTTTTATTTTGATGTTGACATGGGAAAATGGTCTCAAGACCGTTTGGAGTTCATCCAAATGACCTCAAGACCGTTTGGGGTCAGGTCATGTCCATTTTGGATGATGGTCCAATAGTTTTAAGGCAACTAGACTCGCATTGGTTAATGTTGAAGGATCATCGATTCCAAACCCTAATTCAGTTGATTCAAACCCTAATTGATGATCAATTGAGGGTTAATTGATGATCAAATCAGTTGAAGGATGACCTAATCAACCCAATTGAAGTATGGTGATGGGTCCAATTGAAGATTGGTTACATGAATTCAATGATTGAAGGAATCAACATTGAGAACCCCAAATCGATTTGATAGGTTGAGACCAACTTTGGTGCATGCGGTTTTGAGGAGGTTTGGACCAAACGTCCTCAAGACCGTTTGAGTCCAAACGGTCTCAAGACCGTTTGGGACCAAACGATCCCAAACCGGTTGAGCCCATGCAGTTTCAAAAGGTGCTTTAGCAAACGGTTTCAAGTACTTGCTTTAGCAAACGATCTCAAGCACCACCTTTACCAAACGGTTTCAAACCGTTTGAACTTTGAATGACTAAGACCGTTTGGGGCTCAAGTAGTCAAAATTAATTGAGGACTCAATTGGTTAATCCACTTGGACACCTTTTGTAATTGAAGATTCAATTGGTCAATTCAATTGGATACCTTATGTAATGGATGTCCAATGTAATCGAATTTCTTAAGAATTAAGATAATGAATGATCCATTGATCCAATGATGATTAGTAACGATAATCAATGAAGGTACAAAGGTTGAATCCCTAATAGTACCTAAGTGATTAGTGCCAATTAAGGGATAAACCCTAATTTCCTATAAGAACAATGACTTGGTACATTATGTTAAATCATAATTGTATGTACTTGATTGAAGGGTTGATGTAACCTAATCAAGTTGAGAGGATGATGGAAAGGAATTCATACATGAGTAGTGATCATGTGATGAATAGGGTATGATCCATAATAAAGAGATCATGAAACCCTAATCAAGAAGGTTGTTGAACCCCAATCCCTAATTTAGAGCAATATCAGATGTACCCCAAACCTAGGGTAATGTTGTGACTCTAAAACCAAGATAATAAAATGTGAATCCTTAATTGAGGTTGATTCCATGTGAATCCCTAACTAAGGTTGATTCAATGTGAATCCCTAATTGAGGTTGATTCCATGTGAATCCCTAATTGAGGTTGATTCAATGTGAATCCCTAATTGAGATTGATTCCATGTGAATCCCTCATTGAGGTTGATTCAATGTGAATCCCTGATTGGGGTTGATTCCATGTGAATCCCTAATTGAGGTTGATTCCATGAGAAACCCTAATTGAGGGTGATGCTATGAGAAACTCTTGTAGGGATGAATAGTAAACCCTAATTTTAGGCAATGAGATGTGAAAGCCTAATGAAGGGTAATGTTATATGCAATCCTCACCCTAATGAAGTATGATAGTATGTGAAACCCTAAACCCTATTAAAGAATAATGATATGGGAAACCCCAATTCGAATAATGGAATGGTAACCAATACATTGATGGGGGAAATACCTAAAGTGATTGATTGTGGATACCCTTATAGCAAGCAATGCTTTAACATGAGATGAGTCCATATCATTAAAGATAGTTGGACCATTCTTATGCGTGACCTATGCACTTCATGATAAGAGTGATAGGTTAGTGGATGAAAGGATTAATATGGGAAATACCTTAATCCAAGATAAGTTGATAACTCAAGAAAGTTGGAAGTAATGAGGTAAGTGATACATCAAGATATGAAAGACTTCACAGTTAGCATCTCAAGGTTGATATACTTTGATAACTATGAAATCCTAATATGAGATAGGAAACCTTAACCCTAAATTGGGTAATGGGACATGAGAAATCATAATATGATATAAATAGTAAGCCCTAACCCTATTGAGGGAATAGAGGTGCTACTATTGTATTACATGAAGTAATATCTTATGTTGCCTAGTGAGAGGTGACAAGATGCTTTATGGGCCTTATGAGCCATGAGGATGGTTATAGCCTAGTGAGAGGTAACAAAATGTTTTGAAGGTTACCCAGGATTGATATAGATCAATACCTGGAATAAAATCATAGGATTGATATAGTTCAATACCTAGAATAGAGATACATGATTAACATAGTCTAATACATGGAATGCACAGGATTGGCTAACTCCCAATACCTGGAATAATAACACAGGATTGGCTAATTCCCAATACCTAGAATGCACAGGATTGGCTAACTCCCAATACCTGGAATAATAATACAAGATTGGCTAATTCCCAATACCTGGAATGCACATGATTGGATAACTCCCAATACCTAGAATAATAACACAGGATTGGCTAACTCCCAATACCTGGAATAATAACACAAGATTGGCTAACTCCCAATACCTGGAATAATAACACAGGATTGGCTAACTCCCAAGACCTGGCATATACAGGATTGGCTAACTCCCAATACCTGGAATAATACCACATGATTGGTATTAACCCAATACCTAGAATAGTTGCACAGGATTGACATAGATCAATACCTGGAATAGTTATACAAGATTGACATAGATCAATACCTGGAATAGTTGCACAGGATTGACATAGATCAATACTTGGATTGACATAGATCAATCCTGGAATAGTTGCACATGATTGACATAGATCAATACCTGGAATAGTTATACAGGATTGACATAGATCAATACCTAGAATAGTTACACAGGATTGGCATAGATCAATACCTGGAATAGTTATACAGGATTGACATAGATCAATACCTGGAATAGTTGCACAAGATTGACATAGTTCAATACTTGGGAATGTATACACATGAATAATATAAGTCTAATGCTTGTACTAGTTGCACAAGAATGGTGTAATCCAATGCCTGGAATATTTATATAGGATTGGTATAGACCAATGCCTGAACAAGACATGATGATGCACACTCTCATGTCCAATATAACTAAAATCTATTTAGTTGATTGGCTAAGGCCAATAAGTTGAAACAAGAATGTCTCATGGGTGACATATCAAGATAATGAGTGTTACAAGAGAAGTTTGACATGATGGTATAATATGGAGGATAAATGATATACATGTTCTTACTATTTCTTATTAAGAGAAAAGTTGATCTATTTCTCTATCATAGATAGTTACAATGCTTTAAGATGAGAATGCTTTAAGTTGCATATCGTCTGTCCAGTTTTATGTATATAACTGCAATAATAATGTTTTGGCGGAGAGTTATATCTCCCGCTGGGACAATTTACAATTGTCTCACCCCCGTGGGATCCAATGTTTTTAGGTGGACGCGGACAAAGAGGCAGGAAACCTTTAGCAGAGAAAGAACAACAACAGCAATATCAAGGATAGCAGTAATATCTCAGGTGGAGATACTGCCTGTCTAGTCATATAGTTAGAAAGTCCTATGTGTCGTCTATGTACTCTCAGGTCCTCGGAGTCAATAGTCAGTGTTTTTATTGAATCGATTTGAGGTTTTGGCTTGATGCCTTGAGGTTTTATGCTGTCTGTATATAATGTTGAATAGGACAGTTGATGTTGCAATCCTCGAGATGAGATAGTACAGGTTGTGTACTTATGGAACAGAATGTAAATATTATACTTTGTTCTTGATGAAAAAGATTTCCTATGTGTGGATCTCTTTGCAAAAAGTTTTAATTTTTAGTGATTTTCAGTAATCTGTTCCAAATGATTCGCTTCCGCTTAAGTAAATTTCATTTTTATAAGTTGGATGCCACAATTTAGTGGTATCAGAGCTCTAGGTTCGCTGAGTCTATAGAGACATAGGATTAAGGTAGTAGAGTCTGTTCTGGTGTCATCCAATGTATCTGATAGTGTATTATGCTCATATAAGAGAAGAAGAACTTAAAGATGACTGGGTGACATGAGGAGGTTGTTGTTGAGAGCAGCAATGTTGCACCAAGAAGAGGTGCATGGGAGCAGGCAAGAGAGAGACAATTGCCTGAGAATCCCCTAGCTGATCCATCTATGATAAGAAAATCTTTCTTTAAGTATTACTGTTGGAGAATTTAGGGCAACAATAGTGTATATAGTGGATCAAGCATTGGCAGTGTAACCTAGATTACCAACCCCAATGATGATGTTTTAGATATCAACATGATTTGTAATCAACATCTGCAGGTTGAAGCAAAAGGAAATGATGAATTTCTAGACTTAAAGTGAGTCTGTGCTCAACCTTAGCCTGTTGAATCAATCTTTGAGGCAGAGTTAGCCTGAGACAGTGAATAATTCATGAATTATGACAAATTAGACAAGATAATGTCATTTCATGAATTCCTGGATTAACTGAGAAAGGAATTGATTGAACTTTCCTTGATTAGTCCCGTGAGGACTTATGTTTTGCATAGTAAAACATTACAAATGTTTTATGTTGTTCTTACCTCCTTGAGAAATGATGAGGTACAGAAGAGATGCCTGAATGAAATTTAGGGATGTTAAGATTTATGCTTGTGATGATATGAAAAGAAGGAATATGATAGTATACAAAGTGCATACCACTTAATCTCAGTATTTATATACCCTGGCCAGGTATACAGCTTGTTACACCCCGTTCTCACAATTTCCTCAAATCATGAGATTAGGGCATAAGATAGGACTTATATGTAACACAAAGAACACCCTTAAATTTTTACTTTTCTTTAAAACTCTTGTTTCCCCGCATTGAACCACATAACATCTTAACAAAGGAATCTGAACATTTCTTTTACTAATCAGACTTCAATAGTAAAGGTACATGTATAAACATTCATGATGTCTCTCACACCTTATGCACATAAAACTTGCTAATTAGCATACATATCAAAAGAGGAACAATATTACACATCGTAATTACAACTCTCTCTCTTATCTCTTACTGAGGACCTAGAGTGACAAGGACCGACTGACTCAACTAATCTTATACTTAAATCTTGTAGCAGATCTACACTGATGCTCTGACCATCTTCAAGTCCACGCGGTTAACCCTAAAATGTTTGAGTAGAGGGGTGAGCCTACTCGCTCAGTGAATGAGTACTTCAAAGAAACAGTCTAAGGCACTAATGTGATTATAGATATAACTTTGAGTAAACGATATGAAATTTAACAACAATAAATACTACACCGAGCAGTTCTAAAACAATATAATTGAAATAACAAGGAATATAAATATTGCATCCAAAGAATAACTACTAGAAGACTATGCTCTAGTCTTCCTTAACTCTTTCATTTATAAGGAACTCTGTGAACCTATATGATCATATTTTAGCTTATGCCCTAATCATATGCAGTGTACTCTGCATATAAAGATCCGTAGCGAACTACGATCCCACCGTACAAGACTTAGCGACACACCCGGGAAATGCTAAGTCTGACGCCAGCCCTGTTCTGCCACAGGACCCCAGGCTCTCCGGCCTGACTCATAGGCTCTCCGGCCTCAATGCACTACTTCGAGTGCTCTAGACTCCTCCTCTAACCTGAGTACACAGGCAGAGAGTCTCACGGGGTTACCTCCATGACTCCGCACGGATCTTGTTGCAATAACCCCTATTTTCTCCAGTGCCACCGTGACTCCGCACGGATTATTGTTGAACACTGCCTCTCTGTCCTCGTGCCACCATGACTCTGCACGGTTAATGTTGCAACACGAGTTTCACCCCTAAGAAGCAGATCTCTCGAAGGGGTTCTACGGTGTTAGGGCACCTAAGTCTAACATTAATATTATAGATACATGTAAAACAGAAATCATAACTCATTTTACATTTCTCACAAGGCTCACACGGCCTGCCATATCATATCATATAAAACATCTTAGCTCATGTATTCAACATATACCATGTCTCAGTAACATCCCTTTCTAGGGCATGTCATATCTCATCACCTGCAATTTATGAGATATGTATTGAAATATAAGAAGCCCTGCAGTATGTAGATATCAACTCAGAGAGAACAAGCATATAAAGTTAAATGCACTAGAAACATACAATTCAACAGTTAAGTATCACCACATCTCATATTGAGACCTTTCATGTCACCATAACATGATTCATTGAACACCCTATCCTTAGGGTTTCATTTGCCTTATTCATTCATCACATGCCAACACCCTACTCTTAGGGTTTCATTCGCCTCATTCACCTTTTCATTTACCTCATTCACTTGTCACATGGCTCTCATAAGGATTTTATAGGATATAAGCATTCACTAAATAAAGATTGTTTTCAACAAATCATATACAATCGATATATGTATGAAACCATGGAAATTGAACTAAATTTAGGTTTCCATGCTATTCACTGAGATATCATGCACCAAGGATAAAATTCAAATAAGGTAATCCATGAGGTACATCCTAACCACTTATAAGATTACTAGTCCTTTTCAATAAGGTTGAAACTCTAGAGATATCTCAATTAGGTTAAACCCTAATTACATCATATGGTATAAATCTGAAAAGCATTCTTTCTAGGATGTGTTGTATACATTTCTGATGTGAATTTACCATCAAGGAGTCATTCAAACAGAGAAGGAATCCATATCATATCAAATTGCAACAACTTAAATTAAACGGACATTTCAGGGTTTAGAATCACATACCAAGCAATTAGGGATTTGGATGCTATAATCAAATTTCGTGCATTATACTGTTTAAAGGAAGAACCCACTCACCCTAAGGTATGAAAACACCTCAAAACTGCAGCTCAACTCAGGGGATCTCGAACTCATATCAAATCCCTAGCAAGTCTCCCAATTCTTCTTCCATTCAACTCGGAAACCTTGAAAATGAGGGATTATGAAGAAAGGGTGAGAAAAGAGGGAATTTCGACATCATCTTGGATCAAATCAGAGAATGGACGGAATCTTGACATGAGAGAGAAGATTCACCATAAAATTCTATGCAAAGGATCCAAACTTACTTGATTTCACCATTCCTCGGACCGCAAAACCCTAGGTCAGCAATTCCTCCTCTTTCTCCACTCAAGCCCTAACTCTCCCTCTCTCTCTAGATTTTCGTTTCTCTGGGATGGATGACAAAGAATGAGAGCTGTGTGTGTGTGGTCGATCATATAAGTCAATTTGAGCTGCTTGGGTCAATTGCATATTGACCCAACACTCAACTTTCATTATATTGGCTGAATATTCAGTTATACAAAGTTACTGTAATTCGTTTATTTCAGATATCAAACCTTCTATAACAATTATGGGAATTTAGCACGTTGTTTATAATTGATCTATAAAGCTTCAGTAAAAATTTGAGATCATTTGGAGTTACCAATAAATAATTAAAAATAGAACGGTACACTTCTAGATTGCAGTCTGCAGCAGATTCGGTCGAGTTTGTCCTGCAGAGAACTCGACCGACACCCTCACTGTAGAGATCAAAAGTCCTCCAAAAATTATTCCAATTTAACACAGTGTCTAAAACGGTGTTTTTCAAGCACAGTTAAAATTTGAGATCAATTGGATATACCAATAAAAAGATAAAATTCAATTACCACACTGCTATATAAATCTGGAAATATGATCGGTCGAGTTTGAAACTCGACCGATAAATAGGTCAGAACATTCTTCAAAAATTCTGATATTTTCCAATGTTGTTCACATTTTATATATCAAAATCATATCCAAATTTGAAGTAAATCAGAGTTACACATAAAATACTAAAAATCATTTAGTGAGACATTCTACTTATCAAATTCTGTATTCATGTATCATCAAAACCCTATTTTGGGCCGATTAGGGTTTATGCTTCTCAAACCCTAATTCTCAAGACAAAAGAACATTTAGACTTCTTATCATAGTTAAAACATCCTAATTGTGTTATCGTCATTAATTAGATTTCAAGAATGATTATTCCAATTAATCTTTGCAATTGTCTAGGTAAACCCTAGTTTACCAGTTAAGCTCAGATGGGGCCGTAACAACTCTTCCCCCCTTAGAATGTTTCGTCCTCGAAACATAAAACCACAAGAAGGATACATTCAAGGTTATTTTAAGCTTCTAAAGCCTTCCATGTCATTATATTCTTGTATTTCATACCTGAATGTAGTTTTCAACATTAGATCTTTTAATTCTTTACTAAATCACAACATATTTCAAATAGTTCTCAATGATATCAAGAAAATTCTTTATGCCACAGTCAAACATAGAATGCAAAGATAAACCACCACGCTTTCGCTGCGCAACTCTGATACTCTGATACAACTATCTCAACTTATGCGGCTCAGAAAGTTCTATTGTTATGTATCACCTTTAAGTGACAAAAGCGAGTTCACCATGCTATTTTAAACTTTAATAAAGTGCTATTCAAATGGCAAAACAGTCTTGAATTAAAAGACTAGATTCAACAATCAATTGCACAATACTACTCTTGGCATCCCCATTGGGTCATGGATGCATGAGGTGAAGTATTACCACCTCATTCCATACTATCCTGTTTCGATCCTGGGACCTGTGGGTTATTGGCCCACACACAATTCAAAGTGTAACCGTCGTATTATATCATTTTAGGGTTTCAACCACAGTAATAAAGAAATCCACAATTGTATCAGTCATTCAAGCATTAATCATACTCAATTACCATCACTCAGTTATATTAGAGCTAGGTATAACAAGATACACCTCATTAGGGTTACTTGTGCAGACAATCTGATTATCATCCCTTTCTATTAATATGAGTGAATAGGTATAACTACCTTATTCAGGATATCCCTCCATGTGTTCTGACATCATCCAAACCATATCACCATATCACAAATACACAATAGTAAGATGCATATCATGTATGAATTACTACAACTATCATACGCCTTTAATTTAACATATAGCTTGCACAAATACACTGAAATCATATGTAGAACCAACTTTCATACCTTAATATGCCTTCAACAAATCATACATGTAAAAACAAATTCACATATTACACAAAGCCAGTGTTTTCCCATATCTCTCTGCTCATTCATTACTTCTTTACTTTTTGCTACCTATCCTTTTCATATGATTATATACAATAAACATCCCTAACATTAAAACATTCAAGGTAAGAATAGATTATTCATCATTCTTGCTATCACACAAGAATTTATTTCTTATCGCACTCCATCATAATGTATGTCACTATTACATTCACTAGATGACCCCACCAAGGTAGTTATGCACCATATATGATTCATTTTCTCTTATCATTTCATTCCCACCTTGCTCTCATTAAGGAATATATGAAAGAGAAGATGATTTAAAGACTTGGAATACGTGTATTCAAACATTCCCTTAATACATTCTCGTATGTAGATTTACTTAGTTATCAACATAGATATTTGATTAATTAGCACTTGCTTGAATCTCACAACCTCTTTATTTTATAACTTCTCCATCATATTTCAAACCCTTTCTTACGTTTCATAGTCCTCTTACCATATACTACTCTTTAACCCGTCATCTTTAATTCTAAATTTTTTTTCTCTTATGACCATGTTGCTTATTCATATGTATGGTCATGTATACCATGTTGCACATATTTCCTCCTTTATCTTTATACTATTGTGAAGTTAACGTTCTAAATTAATAGTCCCTCTATTAGTTTTTCCTCATGTTGAATACATTACATATTCTTCATTTTTAAATCAAGTAGATCATGCATGGGTCAAACATAGTTTCTCTTTCAATCAAGTTTTTCTCTCCTGAATACAGTCTACCTTTGTATGACTTATTCATTCGTTAAACTACACCTATGTTCTTTGCTTAGAAACTAGTTTGTTGTTCTAGTCTTATGAATTACATGTTCATACGATTCTCTTTACTTTTACTCTTTTTAAGACTCTTTACTTCTATGGACCTATTGAATGCTCAACTCTATTCTTCTACTCAACCTTTGCTTTAGAGTTCATAAAAGCATTATACTCAATTATATGATTCATTCTTCATGATTGATTCTTGCTATCTTGAACCATACATACATTTCACATATCTTTTCTATATTTCATATGTATAGTTCATATAATATTAATCAATAAACTGATTATGAACTTCATATCATGTTCCTTTATTCCCAATTAAGGGTTTCTCATATGAGGCCCCAAAATTGAACCTCAGATATCAGTTTCAACTAATTCTTAGTTGTTCTGATCTTGCCCATATGTCTCAACATATTACTGTATGTACATTCTCACTCTAATGTGGGTCTAATTATCCAGAGTCTATTATTATTATATTATTAATAGGAGTCATTAGATCCCAGTAACACATCCTGCCAGCCGGACCAGGTCAAACCTGAAGTCCTGAAGCCAAGAACTACAAAGGATTACTCAACTCCTATTCATCTCAGAAGTGTGGAAGAAAACTTATCCACTAACAAAAGCTCATTCAAAGGTCAATTCTAGTCTACTTGTTACAAAGAATGAAATCAATAAATGCTACAACTGCATAGTGTGCAAAAAATCTTAAAGACCCATATATATTTCAAACTACGGAACATTTCAATTCAAACATATAAGAGCATTTCTATACATTTCCAACAAAAACAACATTATGAAATGTAAGTTCTATCTCCTTTTACATTTATGCTCTTAATTCTTGTTTCTTTTCTCGTTTTCTAACCCTAACATTTCTAGGGTTCCTCTCTAGCCCATTCTTCCACTGTATACCTGGCCAGGGTATACGTGAAAGAATAGACAGAGTAGCTTGTACTGGTTGATCCAAGTACTCAGATATCGGGCCAGGATATCCAAATACTCAAATCCCCAAAGCTAACATCAAACATCTCCTATCTGACACACATGGGACTCTAACTTACTAACTTAATGGTCCTTGACAACTCACCCTAAGCTCTGATACCAAGCTGTTACACCCCGATCTCACAATTTCCTCAAATCATGAGATTAGGGCATAAGATAGGACTTATATGTAACACAAAGAACACCCTTAACTTTTTACTTTTCTATAAAACTCTTGTTTCCCCGCATTGAACCACATAACATCTTAACAAAGGAATCTGAACATTTCTTTTACTAATCAGACTTCAATAGTAAAGGTACATGTATAAACATTCATGATGTCTCTCACACCTTATGCACATAAAACTTGCTAATTAGCATACATATCAAAAGAGGAACAATATTACACATCGTAATTACAACTCTCTCTCTTATCTCTTACTGAGGACCTAGAGTGACAAGGACCGACTGACTCAACTAATCTTGTACTTAACTCTTGTAGCAGATCTACACTGATGCTCTGACCATCTTCAAGTCCACGCGGTTAACCCTAAAATGTTTGAGTAGAGGGGTGAGCCTACTCGCTCAGTGAATGAGTACTTCAAAGAAACAGTCTAAGGCACTAATGTGATTACAGATATAACTTTGAGTAAACGATATGAAATTTAACAACAATAAATACTACACTGAGCAGTTCTAAAACAATATAATTGAAATAACAAGGAATATAAATATTGCATCCAAAGAATAACTACTATAAGACTATGCTCTAGTCTTCCTTAACTCTTTCATTTATAAGGAACTCTGTGAACCTATATGATCATATTTTAGCTTATGCCCTAATCATATGCAGTGTACTCTGCATATAAAGATCCGTAGCGAACTACGATACCACCGTACAAGACTTAGCGACACACCCGGGAAATGCTAAGTCTGACGCCAGCCCTGTTCTGCCACAGGACCCCAGGCTCTCCGGCCTGACTCATAGGCTCTCCGGCCTCAATGCACTACTCCGAGTGCTCTAGACTCCTCCTCTAACCTGAGTACACATGCAGAGAGTCTCACGGGGTTACCTCCATGACTCCGCACGGATCTTGTTGAAATAACCCCTATTTTCTCCAGTGCCACCGTGACTCCGCACGGATTATTGTTGAACACTGCCTCTCTGTCCTCGTGCCACCATGACTCCGCACGGTTAATGTTGCAACACGAGTTTCACCCCTAAGAAGCAGATCTCTCGAAGGGGTTCTACGGTGTTAGGGCACCTAAGTCTAACATTAATATTATAGATACATGTAAAACAGAAATCATAACTCATTTTACATTTCTCACAAGGCTCACACGGCCTGCCATATCATATCATATAAAACATCTTAGCTCATGTATTCAACATATACCATGTCTCAGTAACATCCCTTTCTAGGGCATGTCATATCTCATCACCTGCAATTTATGAGATATGTATTGAAATATAAGAAGCCCTGCAGTATGTAGATATCAACTCAGAGAGAACAAGCATATAAAGTTAAATGCACTAGAAACATACAATTCAACAGTTAAGTATCACCACATCTCATATCGAGACCTTTCATGTCACCATAACATGATTCATTGAACACCCTATCCTTAGGGTTTCATTTGCCTTATTCATTCATCACATGCCAACACCCTACTCTTAGGGTTTCATTCGCCTCATTCACCTTTTCATTTAACTCATTCACTTGTCACATGGCTCTTATAAGGATTTCATAGGATATAAGCATTCACTAAATAAAGATTGTTTTCAACAAATCATATACAATCAATATATGTATGAAAACATGGAAATTGAACTAAATTTAGGTTTCCATGCTATTCACTGAGATATCATGCACCAAGGATAAAATTCAAATAAGGTAATCCATGAGGTACATCCTAACCACTTATAAGATTACTAGTCCTTTTCAATAAGGTTGAAACTCTAGAGATATCTCAATTAGGTTAAACCCTAATTACATCATATGGTATAAATCTAAAAAGCATTCTTTTTAGGATGTGTTGTATACGTTTCTGATGTGAATTTACCATCAAGGAGTCATTCAAATAGAGAAGGAATCCATATCATATCAAATTGCAACAACTTAAATTAAACGGACATTTCAGGGTTTAGAATCACATACCAAGCAATTAGGGATTTGGATGCTATAATCAAATTTTGTGCATTATACTGTTTAAAGGAAGAACCCACTCACCCTAAGGTGTGAAAACACCTCAAAACTGCAGCTCAACTCAGGGGATATCGAACTCATATCAAATCCCTAGCAAATCTCCCAATTCTTCTTCCATTCAACTCGGAAACCTTGAAAATGAGGGATTATGAAGAAAGGGTGAGAAAAGAGGGAATTTCGACATCATCTTGGATCAAATCAGAGCATGGACGGAATCTTGACATGAGAGAGAAGATTCACCATAAAAGTCTATGCAAAGGATCCAAACTTACTTGATTTCACCATTCCTCGGACCGCAAAACCCTAGGTCAGCAATTCCTCCTCTTTCTCCACTCAAGCCCTAACTCTCCCTCTCTCTCTAGATTTTCGTTTCTCTGGGATGGATGACGAAGAATGAGAGATGTGTGTGTGTGTGGTCGATCATATAAGTCAATTTGAGCTGCTTGGGTCAATTGCATATTGACCCAACACTCAACTTTAATTATATTGGCTGAATATTCAGTTATACAAAGTTACTGTAATTCGTTTATTTCAGAGATAAAACCTTCTCCAACAATTATGGGAATTTAGAATGTTATTTATAATTGATCTATAAAGCTTCAGTTAAAATTTGAGATCATTTGGAGTTACCAATAAATAATTAAAAATAGAACGGTGCACTGCTATATTGCAGTCTGCAGCAGATTCGGTCGAGTTTGTCCTGCACAGAACTCGACCGACACCCTAACTGTAGAGATCAAAAGTCATCCAAAAATTATGCCAATTTATAAGAGTGTTTAAAACTGTGTTTTTCAAGCACAGTTAAAATTTGAGATCAATTGGATATACCAATAAAAAGATAAAATTCAATTACCACACTGCTATATAAATCTGGAAATATGATCGGTCGAGTTTGAAACTCGACCGATAAACAGGTCAGAACATTCTTCACAAATTCTGATATTTTCCAATGTTGTTCACATGTTATATATACAAATCATATCCAAATTTTAAGTAAATCAGAGTTACACATAAAATACTAAAAATCATTTAGTGAGACATTCTACTTATCAAATTCTGTATTCATGTATCATCAAAACCCTATTATGGGCCGATTAGGGTTTATACTTCTCAAACCCTAATTCTCAAGACAAAAGAACATTTAGACTTCTTATCATAGTTTAAACATCCTAATTGTGTTATTGTCATTAATTAGATTTCAAGAATGATTATTCCAATTAATCTTTGCAATTGTCTAGGTAAACCCTAGTTTACCAGTTAAGCTCAGATGGGGTCGTAACACAGCTATTGATGATAAAGTGGGTATGGAAACTCTTAGATTGTTGTCTTTTTGATTGCTATGATCAAGTAGTCATTCTGAGACAATCTAATGAGTATCATGAAATCAGAAATATGGAATGAATAAATGTGTCATATCCCATCCATAAGAAAGAGAAGTCTGAGATAATCTCATATGAGCATGTTGTATGAGGAACTAAAAGTGTACTCCTCATAAGATAAGAATAAGAAAGAGGGAGATGAACCCTGTTCAATAATCCTGCCAGCATAATAAAGATCTTTCCCATAATGAGGAAATGGGAAATGTGATGAGATCAACATGCTAGATAATAATAAAGAAAGGGACAATGACATGCAATCATCCTTACAAATTCCAATGCTAAAGGCAAGGAACCTAGGATGAGATAAAGAGTAAATGGTTCATGAATAGTTGAAAATACATGAATTAATAAGAGGAATATGAATCCTTGTTTTCTTTCCTTTCAGGGACATGGCAATCAAGTGGGTCTTAGGACACTTGTTATGCAGAAGATAAATGTGTTCATGTGATGGATACTTAGAAAAGTATCAGTTATCTTGGACTTTGGTCCCAAGATGAGGACATATAAAACAATTAATGTTGCAAGATGAAAGGAAGAGATATATATGATGTGTTTCCAACACATGTGATAGATACCAAGGTGAACGATTCTGGTATCTGAGAGTTATCAGATGGGTTAGGTTGGCTACCTGGAGTGGTCAACTGTGAAATTAGTCTGATTATAATAATATGAACATCATATGTTAGGGGTTTATGCTCTGCATAAACATGATATTAATAAAGAATGTATGATGCTTCTCTGAATAAGAAAAGTGTTATTTGACACAAAGTTGACTCTATAGTTAATGATGAGGGACAGTGGGGCATGTGCCTTGTGTGTTGATTCTATGAGAATCTTGTATGGAAACACTTTGTGCTGATCAAAGATTTATGGTGTCTCTATAATAAGGAGATGATATGTGAAGACTAGATAGTATGATGAATAAAATACATCTGTCTTCCTTTATTTGGATTTCAAGGACGAAATCCTTGTTAGGGGTTTATAATTTGTAACATCCTTGACCTTGCTTATACTTTAACCCTAGATGTTTTTATTAATAAAAGTGATTAAATGCTTAATCGCATCTTGTGAAAAGTAATTAGAGCTCAATAGGAACTTATGTTGCAATTCTAGTCCTTTTTGAACATTGTTGAAATTAATGTTTTGCCTGTTTTGGATTAAAGTGCAAATTACCCTAGTTGAGGGGTTTAAGTGCAAATTGTGCATGATAATATGTTCCTCATGTGTTGAAGCATCATGAGAGTAAATATGATGCTGAGGTATGGCTTATGGAAGCTTGAATACCAAGAAAGAGCTGATAAAGCAATGTATGTGCATGAAAACCTAGTTTTGGTGTAATGTGTAATTTACCCAAAAACCTAGGGTGCAATATGTAAATTACCACTTCAATAATGTCCCTAATGTTTCTTGGCATCCAGTAGAGCAAAGAAAATGAGAGTGGCGCCTCATTTGAATTAAGTTGGAGGAAAGAGAATCTTGATATTAAAATAATCAAGATTTAATCCTAATTGAAACCCTAATTTGATTTAGGGCAAAAATAAATGTATTAATTAAAGGGACTTCAACCAAAATTAAAATGGTTGAATTCAGATGTGTGTGTGAAGTCCTTGAGCCTTGAAAGGACCACGAAAATATCCAAGGGAGTAGATAACTCACACACAATTTTATAAGAAAAAGAAATATCCACTCACATATGGATATTATTATAATATGAATTGAGGTGCTTAATTTGCTTTTCTTTAAATCATGGATAATTGAGAGGAATAAGAGGCAAACAAGATATCCTTGTCCCTAAGGAAGATGAGGGGGAAGAGGTGGCCAATTTTTTGGGATTAAATGGATTTTTTGCAAAGCATATTCTCTCTCATTGAATTTTTATAAAAGAACCTTTTACAAGCCAAATGGAAGGCCTTTTCGACCCCACTTCTTCTCCTTGCTTGGGAAACGACCAAGGGAGCTTGGTAAGGTCAGGAGGACGACCCCCAACCTGTTGGTAAGGTTCTTGATCCATTTCACCTTGATTCCATGGTGGAAATCGAAAATAAATTATGGATTTCTTCCTATTTTGATCTCCTCTTCAATTCTAACCATTCCTTTTCACTCAAATCTTGAGGACGAACCTTGGAATGGTGAAGGGATTTGCATCCACCATTGTTTCCTTGAACATGGAGCTTTGGAGCTCAATTGGAGGCGGGTTTTATAGCTTGAAACCCTAACTTTGTTATTGCATTAAATTCCCCATCAAATTATGATCATTTCTCTATTTACAATTATTGATTTGGTTGATTGATGCAATTTCCATGGAAATCACAGCAGGTTTCGTGGGTATAGAGCTCGATGATGATGAAATCATCATAAGCACACACCTCCCCAAATATCTAGACCAAACAGTTTCAATCAAATGTCCAAACGGTTTGTGTTTTGGGAGAAAACGGTTTCAAACCGTTTGGAATGAAACAGTTTCACTAAATCGCATAAAAGCAAACGGTTTAAGACCGTTTGGTAATGTTGACCAGGGTTGACCGTTTGGGGACTTGATCATAATGATCTAGGTTAATGACCCATCAATTATTATTGATTAACTCCAATTGGTTCATGAGTTGAAGGTCCATCAATCACCTAAACCCTAATCGGGTTGAGTGTTGATTTCATAAGTGATTGTGTTTGAAATTTGGGTTGATTGACCCAAACGGTTTCAAAACCGTTTGGGAATCACCCAAACGGTCTCAAAACCGTTTGGAGGTCAACCAAGACCGTTTGGAGGTCCAGGGTTGAGTATGGTTAGGTATTTGAAGATTCAAACATATGGTATCAACCCTAATCGGCTAAGTGCTGATTTTGCAATTGAATAAGTTGATGGTTTGGGTTGATTGACCCAAACGGTTTCAAAACTGTTTGGGGATCACCCAAACGGTCTCAGGACCGTTTGGGGGTCACCCAAGACCGTTTGGAGGTCTAGGGTTAAGTTTGGTCAAGTGTTTGAAGGTCCAAAGATACCAAATTGAAATACAATTAAGTGCTGATTTGGTGACCAATCCTAGGATCCAAACCCTAATTGAATGACATGGTTGATGATGATATGATGACCAAACGGTCTCAAGACCGTTTTGAGGTCATAAAAACGATCCCAAGACCGTTTGGGGGTCACCTAAGACCGTTTGGAGGTCCAGGGTTGACTATGGTAAGGTGTTTAATGATCTAAAGGTACTAAGTCGAAGTGCAATCAAATGCTGACTTATTGATCAATCCAATGATCCAAACTTTGATTGATTGACTTGGATTTTGATGTTTACATGGGAAAACAGTCTCAAGACCGTTTGGAGTTCATCCAAACGACCTCAAGACCGTTTGGGGTCAGGTCATGTCCAATTTGGATGATCGTCCAATAGTTTTAAAGCAACTAGACTCACATTGGTTAATGTTGAAGGATCATCGATTCCAAACCCTAATTCAGTTAATTCAAACCCTAATTGATGATCAATTGAGGGTTAATTGAGGATCAAATCAGTTGAAGGATGACCTAATTAACCCAATTGAAGTATGGTGATGGGTCCAATTGAAGATTGGTTACATGAATTCAATGATTGAAGGAATCAACATTGAGAACCCCAAATCGATTTGATAGGTTGAGACCATCTTTGGTCCATACGGTTTTGAGGAGGTTTGGACCAAACGGTCTCAAGACCGTTTGGGACTAATTAACCCAATTGAAGTATGGTGATGGGTCCAATTGAAGATTGGTTACATGAATTCAATGATTGAAGGAATCAACATTGAGAACCCCAAATCGATTTGATAGGTTGAGACCATCTTTGGTCCATACGGTTTTGAGGAGGTTTGGACCAAACGGTCTCAAGACCGTTTGGGACCAAACGGACCAAACGGTCTCAAGACCGTTTGGGACCAAACGATCCCAAATCGGTTGAGCCCATGCATTTTCAAAAGGTGCTTTAGCAAATGGTTTCAAGTACTTGCTTTAGCAAACAGTCTCAAGCACCACCTTTACCAAACGGTTTCAAACCGTTTGAACTTTGAATGACTAATACTGTTTGGGGATAAAGTAGTCAAAATTAATTGAGGATTCAATTGGTTAATCCACTTGGACACCTTTTGTAATTGAAGATTCAATTGGTCAATTCAATTGGATACCTTATGTAATGGAGGTCCAATGTAATCAAATATCTTGAGAATTAAGATGATGAATGATCCATTGATCCAATGATGATTAGTAATGATAATCAATGAAGGTACAAAGGTTGAATCCCTAATAGTACCTAAGTGATTAGTGCCAATTAAGGGATAAACCTAATTGCCTATAGGAACAATGACTTGGTACATTATGTTAAATCATAATTGTATGTACTTGATTGAAGGGTTGATGTAACCTAATAAAGTTGAGAGGATTATGGAAAGGAATTCATACATGAGTAGTGATCATGTGATGAATAGGGTATGATCCATAATAAAGAGATCATGAAACCCTAATCAAGAAGGTTGTTGAACCCCAATCCCTAATTTAGAGCAATATCAGATGTAGCCCAAACCTTGGGTAATGTTGTGACTCTAAAACCAAGATAATAAAATGTGAATCCCTAATTGAGGTTGATTCCATGTGAATCCCTAATTAAGGTTGATTCAATGTGAATCCCTAATTGAGGTTGATTCCATGTGAATCCCTAATTGAGGTTGATTCAATGTGAATCCCTAATTGAGGTTGATTCCATGTGAATCCCTAATTGAGGTTGATTCAATGTGAATCCCTAATTGAGGTTGATTCCATGTGAATCCCTAATTGAGGTTGATTCCATGAGAAACCCTAATTGAGGGTGATGCTATGAGAAACTCTTGTTGGGATGAATAGTAAACCCTAATTTTAGGCAATAAGATGTGAAAGCCTAATGAAGGGTAATGTTATATGCAATCCTCACCCTAATGAAGTATGATAGTATGTGAAACCCTAAACCCTATTAAAGAATAATGATACGGGAAACCTAATTCGAATAATGGAATGGTAACCAATACATTGATGGGGGAAATACCTAAAGTGATTGATTGTAGATACCCTTATAGCAAGAAATGCTTTAACATGAGATGAGTCCATATCATTAAAGATAGTTGGACCATTCTTATGAGTGACCTATGCACTTCATGTTAAGAGTGACAGGTTAGTGGATGAAAGGATTAAGATAGGAAATACCTTAATCCAAGATAAGTTGATAAATCAAGAAAGTTGGAAGTAATGAGGTAAGTGATACATCAAGATATGAAAGACTTCACAGTTAGCATCTCAAAGTTGATATACTTTGATAACTATGAACTCCTAATATGAGATAGGAAACCTTAACCCTAAATTGGGTAATGGGACATGAGAAATCATAATATGATATGAATAGTAAGCCCTAACCCTATTGAGGGAATAGAGGTGTTACGATTGTATTACATGAAGTAATATGTTATGTTGCCTAGTGAGAGGTGACAAGATGCTTTATGGGCCTTATAAGCCATGACGATGGTTGTTGCCTAGTGAGAGGTAACAAAATGTTTTGAAGGTTACCCAGGATTTATATAGATCAATACCTGGAATAAAATCACAGGATTGAGATAGTTCAATACCTGGAATAGAGGCACATGATTAGCATAGTCTAATCCCTGGAATGCACATGATTGGCTAACTCCCAATACCTGGAATAATAACACATGATTGGCTAATTCCCAATACCTAGAATGCACAGGATTGGCTAACTCCCAATACCTGGAATAATAACACATGATTGGCTAATTCCCATACTTGGAATGCACAGGATTGACTAACTCCCAATACCTGGAATAATAACACAGGATTGGCTAACTCCCAATACTTGGAATAATAACACAAGATTGGCTAACTCCCAATACCTAGAATAATAACACAAGATTGGCTAAATCCCAATACCTGGAATAATAACACATGATTGGCTAACTCCCAAGACCTGGAATGTACAGGATTGGCTAACTCCCAATACCTGGAATAATACCACAGGATTGGTAATAACCCAATACCTGGAATAGTTGCACATGATTGACATAGATCAATACCTGGAATAGTTATATAGGATTGACATAGATCAATACCTGGAATAGTTGCACAGGATTGACATAGATCAATACCTGGAATAGTTATATAGGATTGACATAGATCAATACCTAGAATAGTTGCACATGATTGACATAGATCAATACCTGGAATAGTTATACAGGATTGACATAGATCAATACCTGGAATAGTTGCACAGGATTGACATAGATCAATACCTGGAATAATTATACAGGATTGACATAGATCAATACCTGGAATAGTTGCACATGATTGACATAGTTAGATACTTGGGAATGGATACACATGAATAATATAAGTCTAATGCTTGTACTAGTTGCACAGGAATGGTGTAATCCAATGCCTGGAATATTTATATAGGATTGGTATAGACCAATGCCTGAATAAGACATGATGATGCACACTCTCATCTCCAATATAACCAAAATCTGTTTAGCTGATTGGCTAAGGCCAATAAGTTGAAACAAGAATGTCTCATGGGTGACATATCAAGATAAGGAGTGTTACAAGAGAAGTTTGACATGATGGTATAATATGGAGGATAAATGATATACATGTTCTTACTATTTCTTATTAAGAGAAAAGTTGATCTATTTCTCTATCATAGATAGTTACAATGCTTTAAGATGAGAATGCTTTAAATTGCATATCATCTATCCAGTTTTATGTATATAACTACAATAATAATATTTTGGCGGAGAGTTATATCTCCCGCTGGGACAATTTACAATTGTCTCACCCCCGTGGGATCCAATGTTTTTAGGTGGACACGGACAAAGAGGCAGGAAACCTTTAGCAGAGAAAGAACAACAGCAGCAGTATCAAGGATACCAGTAATATCTCAGGTGGAGATACTGCATGTCTAGTCATATAGTTAGAAAGTCCTATGTGTCGTCTCCGTACTCTCAGGTCCTCGGAGTCAATAGTCAGTGTTTTTATTGAATCGATCTGAGGTTTTGGCTTGATGCCTTGAGGTTTTATGTTGTCTGTATATAATGTTGAATAGGACAACTGATGTTGCAATCCTCGAGAAGAGATAGTACATGTTGTGTACTTATGGAACAGAATGTAAATATTATACTTTGGTTCTTGATGAAAAGAATTTCCTATGTGTGGATCTCTTTGCAAAAAGTTTTAATTTTTAGTGATTTTCAGTAATCCGTTGCAAATGATTCGCTTCCGCTTAAGTAAATTTCATTTTTATAAGTTGGATGCCACAATTTAGTGGTATCAGAGCTCTAGGTTTGCTGAGTCTACAGAGACATAGGACTAAGGTAGTAGAGCCTGTTTTGGTGTCATCCAGTGTATCTGATAGTGTCTTCTGCTCATATAAGAGAAGAAGAACTTAAAGATGACTGGGCACATGAGGAGGTTGTTGCTGAAAGTAGCAATGTTGCACCAAGAAGAGGTACATGGAAGCAGGAAAGAGAGAGACAATTGCCTGAGAATCCCCTAGCTGATCCATCTATGATAAGAAAATCTTTCTTTAAGTATTACTGTTGGAGAATTTAGGGCAATAGTAATGTATATAGTGGATCAAGCATTGGCAGTGTAACCTAGATTACCAACCCCAATGATGATGTTTTAGATATCAACATGATTTGTAATCAGCATCTGCAGCTTGAAGCAAAAGGAAATGATGAATTTCTGGACTTAAAGTGAGTCTGTGCTCAACCTTAGCCTGTTGAATCAATCTTTGAGGCAGAGTTAGCCTGAGATAGTGAATAATTCATGAATTATGACAAGTTAAACAAGATAATGTCATTCACATATGTCATTTCATGAATTCCTGGATTAACTGAGAAAGGAATTGATTGAACTTTCCTTGATTAGTCCCGTGAGGACTTATGTTTTGCATAGTAGAACATTACAAATGTTTTATGTTGTTCTTACCTCCTTGAGAAATGATGAGGTACAAAAGAGATGCCTGAATGAAATTCAGGGATGTTAAGCCTTATGCTTGTGATGATATGAAAAGAAGGAATATGATAGTATACAAAGTGCATACCACTTAATCTCAATATTTATATACCCTGACCAGGTATACAACTATTGATGAGAAAGTGGGTATGAAAACTCTTAGATTGTTGTCTTTTTGATTGCTCTGATCAAGTAGTCATTCTGAGACAATCTAATGAGTATCATGAAATCAGAAATATGGAATGAATAAATGTGTCATATCCCATGCATAAGAAAGAGAAGTCTGAGATAATCTCAGATGAGCATGTTGTATGAGGAACTAAAAGTGTACTCCTCATAAGATAAGAATAAGAATGAGGGAGATGAACCCTGTTCAATAATGCTGCCAGCATAATAAAGATCTTTCCCATAATGAGGAAATGGGAAATGTGATGAGATCAACATGCTAGATAATAATAAAGAAAGGGATAATGACATGCAATCATCCTTACAAATTCCAATGCTAAAGGCAAGGAACCTAGGATGAGATAAAGAGTATTTTTTTTTTGAGAAAAGATAAAGAGTAAATGGTTCATGAATAGTTGAAAATACATGAATTAATAAGAGGAATATGAATCCTTGTTTTCTTTCCTTTTAGGGACGTGGCAATCAAGTGGGTCTTAGGACACTTGATATGCATAAGATAAATGTGTTCATGTGATGGATACTTAGAAAAGTATTAGTTATCTTGGACTTTGGTCCCAAGATGAGGACATATGAAACAATTAATGTTCCAAGATGAAAGGAAGAGATATATATGATGTGTTTCCAACACGTGATAGATACCAAGGTGAAAGATTCCGGTATCTGAGAGTTATCAGATGGGTTAGGTTGGCTACCTGGAGTGGTTAACTGTGAAATTAGTCTGATTATAATAATATGAACATCATATGTTCGGGGTTTATGCTCTGCATAAACATGATATTAATAAAAAATGTATGATGCTTCTCTGAATAAGAAAAGTGTTATTTGACACAAAGTTGACTCTATAGTTAATGATGAGGGATAGTGGGGCATGTGCCTTGTGTGTTGATTCTATGAGAATCTTGTATGGAAACACTTTGTGCTGATCAAAGATTTATGGTGCCTCTAAATTAAGGAGATGATATGTGAAGACTAGATAGTATGATGAATAAAATACATCTGTCTTCCTTTATCTGGATTTCGAGGACAAAATCCTTGTTAGGGGTTTATAATTTGTAACATCCCTGACCTAGCTTATACTTTAACCCTAGGTGTTTTGATTAAGAAGGTGATTAAATGCTTAATATCATCTTGTGAAAAGGAATTAGGGCTCAAGAGGAACTTATATTTCAATTCTAGTCCTTTTTGAACATTGTTGAAATTAATGTTTTGCCTGTTTTGGACTAAAGTGCAAATTACCCAAGTTGAGGGGTTTAAGTGCAAATTGTGCATGATAATATGTTCCTCATGTGTTGGAGCATCATGAGAGTAAATATGATGCTGAAGTATGGCTTATGGAATCCTGAATACCAAGAAAGAGTTGATAAAGCAATGTATGTGCATGAAAACCTAGTTTTGGTGTAATGTGCAGTTTACCCAAAAACCTAGGGTGCAATATGTAAATTACCACTTCAATAAGGTCCCTAATGTTTCTTGGCATCAAGTAGAGCAAAGAAAATGAGAGGGGCGCCTCATTTGAATTAAGTTGGAGGAGAGAGAATCTTGATATTAAAATAATCAAGATTTAATCCTAATTGAAACCCTAATTTGATTTAGGGCAAAAATAAATGTATTAATTAAAGGGCCTTCAACAAAAATTAAAATGGTTGAATTCAGATGTGTGTGTGACGTCCTTGAGCCTTGCAAGGACCACGAAAATATCCAAGGGAGTGGATAACTCAACAATTTTATAAGAAAAAGAAATATCCACTCACACATGGATATTAATATAATATGAATTGAGGTGCTTAATTTGCTTTTCTTCAAATCATGGATAATTGAGAGTAATAAGAGGCAAACAAGATATCCTCATCCCTAAGGAAGATGAGGGGGAAGAGGCGGCCACATTTTTGGGATTAAATGGATTTTTTGCAAAGCATATTCTCTCTCATTGAATTTTTATAAAAGAACCTTTTACAAGCCAAATGGAAGGCTTTTTCGACCCCACTTCTTCTCCTTGCTTGGGAAACGACCGAGGGAGCTTGGGAGGGTCATGAGGACGACCCCCAACATTTTGGTAAGGTTCGTGATCCATTTCACCTTGATTCCATGGTGGAAATCGAAAATAAATTATGGATTTCTTCCTATTTCGATCTCCTCTTCAATTCTAACCATTCCTTTTCACTCAAATCTTGAGGACGAGCCTTGGAATGGTGAAGGGATTTGCATCCACCATTGTTTCCATGAACATGGAGCTTTGGATCTCAATTGGAGGCGGATTTTATAACTTGAAACCCTAACTTTGTTATTGCATTCAATTCCCCATCAAATTATGATCATTTCTCTATTTACAATTATTGATTTGGTTGATTGATGCAATTTCTATGGAAATCATAGCAGGTTTTGTGGGTCTACATCTTGATGATGATGACATCATCATAAGCACACACCTCCCCAAATATCTAGACCAAACCGTTTCAATCAAATGTCCAAACGATTTGTGTTTTGGGAGAAAACGGTTTCAAACCGTTTGGAATGAAATAGTTTCACTAAACCGCATAAAAGCAAACAATTTAAGACCGTTTGGTGATGTTGACCAGAGTTGACTATTTGGGGACTTGATCATAATGATCTAGGTTAATGACCCATCAATTATTATTGATTAACTCCAATTGGTTCATGAGTTGAAGGTCCATCAATCACCTAAACCCTAATCGGGTTAAGTGTTGATTTCATATGTCACACCCCGATCTCGCATTACCCATTAATCACGAGATTAGGGCACGACGGAGGGATTATCACATAAACAAATCACTGAGAACTTTTTCTTTTTAAAACCTCATAATGAAATCCGGATTATTGCTGTAAACTAAAACATAATAAACTATTGCGGAAGCATTTCAATTAAACTGGCTAGAGAACATAAATAGAGTTTACAACATGTAACATTGTTTAATAGAAAGTAAACATAACAGTTAATTTACATCTTTATACACATTCCACATACACACTCTCTCTCACCCACACCATGTCCCAAGGACCGAGGGGAAAGGACTAAGAGACCACTATCTAACTAACTACATATACCTTCTACTGACTAGGGTGGTAAGATCCCTCAGATTCCTGATGCTGTTGTTGACCTGAAAATGTTTGAGTAGAGGAGTGAGCCTACTCGCTCAGTGAATAGAATTTCATTTAGCTATCACTAAACAACTCATCATATATATAAAATTGAAATAAAGCATACGTGCAGTACTAAGCATGGCAGTTCTAATGACATAGCAGATTTACAGATAATAATCACATTTCTGTGCAACAACATATATTTTAAACAAATAAACAGTTATAGAGAATTGGCAAAGAAGTTCAAATCTCTTAACATATTAAACTTACTGTGATCCTATATGATTACATTTTAGTTATTCCCCAAACATATGCAGCGCACTTTGCATATGAAGATCTGTAGCGAACTACGATCCCACCGTACAAGACTTAGCAACACACCCGGGAAATGCTAAGTCTGACTTCTCGTCCTGGTCTGCACAGGACTCTCAGGCTCACAAGGGCCTCAGGTTCACAAGGGCCTCACTGCACTAACTCTGAGTGCTCTTGACTCCTCCCGCAACCTGTAGTGCACAGTCGGAGGGTCTGGGTTACCACCGTGACACACACACGGATTATTGTTGAATAACTCTTATTTACTCCAGTTCCACTGTGACACACACATGTATTATTGTTGAACACTGCCTCTCTGACCTCGTGCCACTGTGACACACGCACGGATTAGTGTTGAACACGAGTCACCGACCATCTAGACACACACTAGGTAGGTCGTTTCACCCCAAAGGTACAGACCGTGCAATGGGGTTCTACGGTGTTGGGGCACCTAAGTCTATTAACTGATTAACATATAAACACTTAAACAGGAATATCACATTTCATACTTATTCTACATTCTGAACATTTCTTGAAAACACATATACATCATTTTTCATCCTAAAACATGACTCAATATCACTTATCCAGTTTCGATGCTAAACATCCATTTATATTCAGCGTATACATTGCACTTGTAATACAGGAAATTCTATCATTTTCATCAATCATATTCGTATTTCAAGTTCCAATGAATCTATCATACTCTATTGTATGTGCTACACTGTTTAGGAGTTATACCAACTGATACTGAAGCAATTAAGCACTTAAATTGAGTTAAATAATGATTTCTGAATGAACTGCCACTCACAGTGGTTTAGGATGTCCGGGTTCGATTGAAATTGCATCCAGGGGTTGTCTTCAACCTCCAAATAGCCCCAATTTGAATCTACAGTAACAGTACCATGCTCACACGTACATGTTGGAATTAAGCACCCTGGGTTGCTGATTGGGGACAGGAAGCAGCGGAATCCAGTTTGGATCTCAAGGATGAACTCAAAGCGGTTGATTTGATGTTGTTCTTTGCTCAGAATGGTCCTAGTTCGGACCTACTACTGCAAGCAGCCGTTCCTTTCACATACAGGTTGAAGGAGGAGCTCGAATGGTTTGCTGGTCGTGGCTAGGGCTACGGATTTTGCTCTGGATCCATGACCGAGCTCCATGGCAAGCTCCCCTTGCAGCTTTGTGCGCCCAAGAGGGCCCTTGGCCAGCCGCAGTAGCTGGCCATCGGCCATGGCTTTCTACTGGCCGCAGCCCTGCTAGGGGCGTCGTCCTAGGGCGTAGCTGAGGTGAAGTTGGGGAGGGAAAGTAGAGGAAGGAGAAAGGAGGTTGGCATAGCTCTCTCTCTCAAGCTCTAGATCGCGCCGCGACCTTCTTCTTCCTTGGCGGATGAAGCTGCTGCTACACCTATGGGTCAGCGCCCTAGATGGGTGGCTAAAGCTGCTGTTGGATGAGCTAGAGAAGAAATAAAGGAAGAAGGAGAAGAAAGGAAAGATGGCGGGGGTGTAGACATGCTGAATCGAAGCCAACGGGTGCCAAAACGGTCACCCTCTCGACCTCAATCGCAGGTCGGTCGACCTGCGCCTGGGCGCCGCTGCGCAGCCTTGTTCCATCGGGAAGAAGAAGAGATAAGCGAGAATAGGAAATAAAAGAAAAAGGAAAGGGTTTATAACCCGGATTTGGAAAAATTATATCTTAGGTCCAGAATTCTTATAAATGCCATAACTCCCGCCTCGAATGTCCGTTTAAGGCGATTTCTTTTGCAAAATGCCAAGCACGGAATCCCCTACAATCTCAAAGCGAATAATCATGCTAATTTGAATGTCTCACTTGATTAAATAACTAATTGCATCTCGACATTTAACTGAACCTAAATCACCTTAATTATGCATTAATCATGATACTTACTGGTTAACTTTAAAACGAGTCATAACAATCTCCCTCCCTTATAAGAATTTCATCCCGAAATTCCTAAAAGAGAAAAGGAAACTTGTTACACATCTCTGACTCGTGCTCCCACGTAGCTTCCTCTAGGTTATGATTTCTCCATAGAACTTTCACTAATGGTATCTCACGATTCTTGAGTTTCTTGATCCTCTGATGAACTATCTGTATTGGTCCCTCAACATAGGACACATCTGATCTGATTCCAGATCAAACCACAATACATTGTCTTTCTAGAACTGTTATAACAGTAACTCAAATTATGGTAATTACTGAGAAATTATCATACTATACATGCAGACAAACTAAAATTCTTAAATAAACAGAATGCATGTCAATTTGGCACTTTATACTAAAAATCATGCAATTGAACTGTTAAACATCACCACATCTCATACTGAGAATTTTGATATCAAAATACTTGATTCATTGTACACCCTATCCTTAGGGTTTCAGTTACCTCATTCACTTATCATATAGCAACACCCTATCCTTAGGGTTACCTCATTCACTAGTCACATGGCAACACCCTATCCTTAGGGTTTCAGTTATCTCATCTATTTGATTGCAGTTCAAATCACAATACGGTATCATTCTAGAACTGGCAGAGCAATATATTCAAAATCATTATAATTACTGAGTAATCCTTATATCATGCATGCAGGCAGATTTAAAATTCATAAATATCCCAAACTCATATCAATTTTGGCACATACATACTGAATTCATGCAATTGAACATCTTATTTCACCAATAAGAGTAATTTACTTCACATATAAGAAATCATCTGTAATATTTATCAATTATCTGAAATTTGTCGAAGAACGTGCACATTAACCCAAATCCTGGTTTGTGCATCACATAACTCAATTAAGAGTTGCTTACGTATCATAACACAAATAATTAATAGTACTTGAGAATTTCTAGTAATATCTCAGAGAAATGTGCCAATTCATGTAAATGTTAAGTCACACACATTAACATAACAGGAAGCATGCAACTAGGTTTATTTGCATATTTTAATGCTATCGTACTTTCTTGAAATCATGCACCTGATGATTTACAAAATCTGTATTGTCTGGGTTTATACCCAAACCGTACCATTATCAGTCGTGTATTTCTAAACTCAACATTCACACTAAGCAATTTGGGTTTCGATGAACTATGTAAATTCACTGGTCCAATCTACACTTTCTACCATACAGAGCTTCATACGGGGCCAAACCAAGACTGAAATGGTGACTATTGTTGTATGCAAACTCTATAAGGCTTAAATGTTCTTCCCAACTTCCACTGAAATGCAAAACACATGCTTTCAGCATGTCCTCAAGAGTCTGAATGGTTCTCTCAGACTGACCATCCGTCTGCGGGTAAAAAGGTTGTACTGAATCTTAACTTTGTGCCCGAAGCATGATGCAACTGTTTCCACAACCTGGATGTGAACTTAGGATCTCAATATGATATGATTGAAACTGGATTACCAGGCAACCTAACTATTTCATCCATGTATATCTTAGTCAAGTTTCGAGACATCAAAGGTTGACTTAATATGAAGAAAGCGAGCAAACTAAATTAGTCTATCCACAATCATTCATATCGATTCATAACCTCTAGGTGTCCTGGGTAACCCTACCACAAAAATCCATTGTGATATGTTCCCATTTCCATTCAGGCATAGAAAAAGATTACAAGGTAGCTGTAGGTTTCTGGTGTTCAGCCTTAACCTACTGGCACACACTACTTCTAACCATGTACTCAGCTACATCCTTTTTCATACCTGACCACCAGTATAACTCCTTGAGATTCATGTACATCTTAGTGTTACCTGGATGCATAGCATACATCGATGCATGTGCCTACTCAAGAATATTTTCTTTCAAATCACTGTCTCGAGGTACACAACATATCATGCTAATACAACACACCATCATCTGAAAACCTAAACTCTGGTCTTTTCCCCTGTCATGTCATGTACGATCTACTGCAACCCACTGTCACTCTGCTAAAGTTCTTTAATTTGATCATAAAAAGTAGGCTTGACTTGCATTTGTGCAATTAAACCACTTTGTTCTGTCACCCCAAAGTCTATGTTCAACTTCCGCATTTCTACTAGCAGATCTCTCTTGAAACATGCCATAGAGAATGCATCAGTTGTTGAACCTAACTTCCTGCTGAGGGCATCTGCTACCACATTCACTTTTCCAGGAGGATAATCTATCATTATATCATAACCCTTAATCAATTCTAATCATCTCCGCTGTCTAAGATTCAGATCCTTCTGGGTAAAGATATATTTCAAGCTCTTATGATCTATAAACACCTGGCACACCTCACCATAAAGATAGTAACGTCGTCTTATGAGCATGAACTACAACAACTAATTCCAGATCATGTGACGAGTAATTCTCCTCATTCTATGCTACTTACCTCTTATTACTTATCCTTCTCATTTTGATCATATAGAATAAACATCCCAAAAATTGAAACACACAAGGTAAGAATAGATTATTCCTCATTCTTATTATTACTGTAAGAATTTATTTCATATCGCACTTCACTTATATTGTATTTCTCCTTTTGTTTCAAACACATTTGTTACATTTCAAATTTGTATCTTACTCTTTTCTCTGAATCATTTTCATATTTTTTATCTACCTTTCAGATTAACTACCTTTAAACCCTGGATTACTATCAATACTAGTTTACTTTTCATAGTGCAAATCTCATGATTTTGTTTTATAGAGATGCTAGTATTCAAAGTCAAATCACTAGCGACATCCCTTGAACTACTTCAACTCTAAACATTCTAGGGTTTGGTCCTTATCAGTATCATAGCATTATTGTGATGTGACTTTGCTTCCTTAGTTTGAAATCAAACTTTAGATCTCATAAGTTTTACTCAAGTCTTCCTTATCTTATCACTGGAATTTCCTTCCTCTTACTTGAACGTCCAGATAAGTTACATTCTCAATTTACCCTGCTAGGGTTTCATCATCATATTGTGTGTCATTGTTTCATTCACTTAGACGTCTCTACCATGGTAGCTATGTATCATATATGATGCATTCATTTTCAAAATTACACATTTATTCTTTATTTTTGGAACTAGTTTGTTAGTCCATAGGGACTTAGAATCCAAAGGTAGTATGTATGAATGTATTAAACTTTATAACAAAGATATACATTCCATACTCTCAATTATGTCATGTAATCCTCATTTCTTAATCAAGGTCATCATTTCTAACATTTCTCTTGATTCAACTAAATTTCTTATCCTGGTCTTATGATTTACATAAGGCTCTTTATTTTTATGTACTTATTGTATACTTAACTCCTTTATTCTATTTTCCCTTTTGCTTTGAAATGCATAAACGTATATTTACTCTATTACATGATCCATTCCAAAGTTGATTCTTACTATCTTAGTCCTTACATACTTTTCTCATATCTTTTCCATATTCTCATATTTAGAGCTCATATAACACTAATCATTAAATTTAGTCTGAACCTTATATTGTGTTCCTTTATTTCTAATTAAGGATTGCTCATATGAGGCCCCAATGTTGGGTCTCCGATATCAGTTCCAACTAATTCTTAGTTGTTCTAATCTTTCTCTTATATCTCAACATCTTAGTGTATATACATTTTTCACCATGATTCGGGTCTAAATTATCCAGAATCTACTTTTATTATAATTTTAATAAGAGTCGTTAGATCCCAGTAACGCATCCTGCCAGCCGAACCAGGCCCCAAGAGCTACTCAGGATTAACCAACTCCTATTAATCTCAAACATGTGGAAAGAATATCCACTTAGGGCAAACTCATTTAAATATAACTTCTGGTATACTTAATACAAAGAATATAAACAATAAATAAACCGATTTATGATGCACAACAATATAAAAGAATCATTTATATTCTATAAACTGAAAATCTAAATTTATACATATAAGAGCATTTCTAGTGATCTCCAATCAAATAAGCAATATAAAGCAAGAGTTGTATCACATTCTATGTTTAATCTTTTACTCCTACATAAATTTCCAGTTTCTTAACCCTATGATTTCTAGGGTTTCACTCTAGCCTATCCTTCCTCTGCATACCTGGCCAGGGCATCCAGAGAAGAATAGATAGAGTAGCTTGATACTGGTCAATCTAAGTACTTAGATACCTGGCCAGGGTACCTAAATACTCAGACTTTCCAGAGCTAAAGACACATCACTTCTTATTTTCCTCACTTATAACTTTATCTTTTGATCCTAATGATTCTTAACGACTCAACCTAAGCTCTATACTTGGTTCTCGTGACCACGTCCTCTTCCTGCCATCTGCAATAGTATAACAGAATACTTCCTGTTAGAAAATTGCAGTTAGAAGGAAGACACTTAAGTCCTAATCATATTGGTCTCTTGTCGTCCCCTGACCTTGACTTAGAGTAACCATGTACTCAACCTATGCTCTGGTACCAAGATGTCACACCCCGATCTCGCATTACCCATTAATCACGAGATTAGGGCACGACGGAGGGATTATCACATAAACAAATCACTGAGAACTTTTTCTTTTTAAAACCTCGTAATGATATCCAGATTATTGCTGTAAACTAAAACATAATAAACTATTGTGGAAGCATTTCAATTAAACTGGCTAGAGAACATAAACAGAGTTTACAACATGTAACATTGTTTAACAGAAAGTAAACATAACAGTTAATTTACATCTTTATACACATTCTACATACACACTCTCTCTCACCCACACCATGTCCCAAGGACCTAGGGGAAAGGACTAAGAGACCACTATCTAACTAACTACATATACCTTCTACTGACTAGGGTGGTAAGATCCTTCAGATTCCTGATGCTGTTGTTGACCTGAAAATGTTTGAGTAGAGGAGTGAGCCTACTCGCTCAGTGAATAGCATTTCATTTAGCTATCACTAAACAACTCATCAGATATATAAAATTGAAATAAAGCATAAGTGCAGTACTAAGCAGGGCAGTTCTAATGACATAGCATATTTACAGATAATAATCACATTTCTATGCAACAACATATATTTTAAACAAATAAACAGTTATAGAGAATTGACACAGAAGTTCAAATCTCTTAACATATTAAATTTACTGTGATCCTATATGATTACATTTTAGTTATGCCCCAAACATATGTAGCGCACTCTGCATATGAAGATCTGTAGCGAACTACGATCCCACCGTACAAGACTTAGCGACACACCCGGGAAATGCTAAGTCTGACTTCTCGTCCTGGTCTGCACAGGACTCTCAGGCTCACAAGGGCCTCAGGCTCACAAGGGCCTCACTGCACTAACTCTGAGTGCTCTGGACTCCTCCCGCAACCTGTAGTGCACAGTCGGAGGGTCTGGGTTACCACCGTGACACACGCACGGATTATTGTTGAATAACCCTTATTTACTCCAGTGCCACTGTGACACACGCACGGATTATTGTTGAACACTGCCTCTCTGACCTCGTACCACCATGACACACGCACGGATTAGTATTGAACACGAGTCACCAACCATCTAGACACACGCTAGGTAGGTCGTTTCACCCCAAAGGTACAGACCGCGCAATGGGGTTCTACGGTGTTGGGTCACCTAAGTCTATTAATTGATTAACATATAAACACTTAAACAGGAATATCACATTTCATACTTATTCCACATTCTGAACATTTCTTGAAAACACATATACATCATTTTTCATCCTAAAACATGACTCAGTATCACTTATCCAGTTTCGATGCTAAACATCCATTTATATTCAGCGTATACATTGCAGTTGTAATACATGAAATTCTATCATTTTCATCAATCATATTCGTATTTCAAGTTCCAATGAATCTATCATACTCTATTGTATGTGCTACACTATTTAGGAGTTATACCAACTGCACCTGAAGCAATTAAGCACTTAAATTGAGTTAAATAATGATTTCTGAATGAACTGCCACTCACAGTGGTTTAGGATGTCCGGGTTCGATTGAAATTGCATCCAGGGGTTGTCTTCAACCTCCAAATAGCCCCAATTTGAATCTACAGTAACAGTACCATGCTCACACGTACAGGTTGGAATTAAGCACCCTGGGTTGCTGATTGGGGACAGGAAGCAGTGGAATCCGGTTTGGATCTCAAGGACAAACTCAAAGCGGTTGATTTGATGTTGTTCTTTGCTCAGAATGGTCCTGGTTCGGACCTGCTGCTGCAAGCAGCCGTTCCTCTCACATACATGTTGAAGGAGGAGCTCGAATGGTTTGCTGGTCGTGGCTAGGGCTATGGATTTTGCTCTGGATCCATGACCGAGCTCCATGGCAAGCTCCCCTTGCAGCTTTGTGCGCCCAAGAGGGCCCTTGGCCGGCCGCAATAGCTGGCCATTGGCCATGGCTTTCTGCTGGCCGCAGCCCTGCTAGGGGCGCCGTCCTAGGGCGTAGCTGAGGTGAAGTTGGGGAGGGAAAGTAGAGGAAGGAGAAAGGAGGTTGGCATAGCTCTCTCTCTCTCAAGCTCTAGATCGCGCCGCGACCTTCTTCTTCCTTGGCGGATGAAGCTGCTGCTGTAGCTATGGGTCGGCGCCCTAGATGGGTGGCTAAAGCTGCTGTTGGATGAGCTAGAGAAGAAATAAAGGAAGAAGGAGAAGAAAGGAAAGATGGCGGGGGTGTAGGCATGCTGAATCGAAGCCAACAGGTGCCAAAACGGTCGCCCTCTCGACCTCAATCGCAGGTCGGTCGACCTGCGCCTAGGTGCCGCTGCGCAGCCCTGTTCCATCGGGAAGAAGAAGAGATAAGTGAGAATAGGAAATAAAAGAAAAAGGAAAGGGTTTATAACCCGGATTTGGAAAAATTACATCTTAGGTCCAGAATTCTTATAAATGCCATAACTCCCGCCTCGAATGTCCGTTTAAGGCGATTTCTTTTGCAAAATGCCAAGCACGGAATCCCCTACAATCTCAAAGTGAATAATCATGCTAATTTGACTGTCTCACTTGATCGAATAACTAATTGCATCTCGGCATTTAACTGAACCTAAATCACCTTAATTATGCACTAATCATGATACTTACTAGTTAACTTTAAAATGGGTCATAACATCATAAGTGATTGAGTTTGAAATTTGGGTTGATTGACCCAAACGGTTTTAAAACCGTTTGGGAATCACCCGAACGGTCTCAAGACCGTTTGGAGGTCAACCAAGACCGTTTGGAGGTCAACCAAGACCGTTTGGAGGTCCAGGGTTGAGTATGGTTAGGTATTTGAAGATTCAAATATATGGTATCAACCCTAATCGACTAAGTGCTGATTTTGCAATTGAATAAGTTGATGGTTTGGGTTGATTGACCCAAACAGTTTCAAAACAGTTTGGGGATCACCCAAATGGTCTCAGGACCGTTTGGGGGTCACCCAAGACCGTTTGGAGGTCTAGGGTTAAGTTTGGTCAAGTGTTTGAAGGTCCAAAGATACCAAATTGAAATACAATTAAATGCTGATTTGGTGATCAATCCTAGGATCCAAACCCTAATTGAATGACATGGTTGATGATGATAAGATGACCAAACGGTCTCAAGACCGTTTGGAGGTCATCCAAGACCGTTTGGAGGTCTCAAGACCGTTTGGAGGTCACCCAAACAATCCCAAGACCGTTTGGGGGTCACCTAAGACCATTTGGAGGTCCAGGGTTGACTATGGTTAGGTGTTTAAAGATCTAAAGGTACTAAGTCGAAGTGCAATCAAATGATGACTTATTGATCAATCCAATGATCCAAACTTTGATTGATTGACTTGGATCTTGATGTTGACATGGGCAAACAGTCTCAAGACCGTTTGGAGTTTATCCAAACGACCTCAAGACCGTTTGGGGTCAGGTCATGTCCAATTTGGATAATGGTCCAATAGTTTTAAAGCAACTAGACTCACATTGGTTAATGTTGAAGGATCATCGATTCCAAACCCTAATTCAGTTGATTCAAACCCTAATTGATGATCAATTGAGGGTTAATTGAGGATCAAATCAGTTGAAGGATGACCTAATTAACCCAATTGAAGTATGGTGATGGGTCCAATTGAAGATTGGTTACATGAATTCAATGATTGAAGGAATCAACATTGAGAACCCCAAATCGATTTGATAGGTTGAGACCATCTTTGGTCCATGCGGTTTTGAGGAGGTTTGGACCAAACGGTCTCAAGACCGTTTGAGTCCACATGGTCTCAAGACCGTTTGGGACCAAATAGTCTCAAGACCGTTTGGGACCAAACGATCCCAAACCGGTTGAGCCCATGCAGTTTCAAAAGGTGCATTAGCAAACAGTTTCAAGTACTTGCTTTAGCAAACGATCTCAAGCACCACCTTTACCAAACAGTTTCAAACCGTTTGAACTTTGAATGAATAATACCGTTTGGGGCTCAAGTAGTCAAAATTAATTGAGGACTCAATTGGTTAATCCACTTGGACACCTTTTGTAATTGAAGATTCAATTGGTCAATTCAATTGGATACCTTATGTAATGGAGGTCCAATGTAATCGAATCTCTTGAGAATTAAGATGATGAATGATCCATTGATCCAATGATGATTGTAATGATAATCAATGAAGGTACAAAGGTTGAATTCCTAATAGTACCTAAGTGATTAGTGCCAATTATGGGATAAACCTAATTGCCTATAAGAACAATGACTTGGTACATTATGTTAAATCATAATTGTATGTACTTGATTGAAGGGTTGATGTAACCTAATAAAGTTGAGAGGATGATGGAAAGGAATTCATACATGAGTAGTGATCATGTGATGAATAGGGTATGATCCATAATAAAGAGATCATGAAACCCTAATCAAGAAGGTTGTTGAACCCCAATCCCTAATTTAGAGCAATATCAGATGTAACCCAAACCTAGGGTAATGTTGTGACTCTAAAACCAAGATAATAAAATGTGAATCCCTAATTGAGGTTGATTCCATGTGAATCCCTAATTAAGGTTGATTCAATGTGAATCCCTAATTGAGGTTGATTCCATGTGAATCCCCAATTGAGGTTGATTCAATGTGAATCCCTAATTGAGGTTGATTCCATGTGAATCCCTAATTGAGGTTGATTCAATGTGAATCCCTAATTGAGGTTGATTCCATGTGAATCCCTAATTGAAGTTGATTACATGAGAAACCCTAATTGAGGGCGATGCTATGAGAAACTCTTGTTGGGATGAATAGTAAACCTTAATTTTAGGCAATAAGATGTGAAAGCCTAATGAAGGGTAATGTTATATGCAATCCTCACCCTAATGAAGTATGATAGTATGTGAAACCCTAAACCCTATTAAAGAATAATGATATGGGAAACCCTAATTTGAATAATGGAATGGTAACCAATACATTGATGGGGGAAATACCTAAAGTGATTGATTGTAGATACCCTTATAGCAAGCAATGATTTAACCTGAGATGAGTCCATATCATTAAAGATAGTTGGACCATTCTTATGCGTGACCTATGCACTTCATGATAAGAGTGATAGGTTAGTGGATGAAAGGATTAAGATGGGAAATACCTTAATCCAAGATAAGTTGATAACTCAAGAAAGTTGGAAGTAATGAGGTAAGTGATACATCAAGATATGAAAGACTTCACAGTTAGCATCTCAAAGTTGATATACTTTGATAACTATGAAATCCTAATATGAGATAGGAAACCTTAACCCTAAATTGGGTAATGGGACATGAGAAATCATAATATGATATGAATAGTAAGCCCTAACCCTATTGAGGGAATAGAGGTGTTACTATTGTATTACATGAAGTAATATGTTATGTTGCCTAGTGAGAGGTGACAAGATGTTTTATGGGCCTTATGAGCCATGAGGATGGTTGTTGCCTAGTGAGAGGTAACAAAATGTTTTGAAGGTTACCCAGGATTGATATAGATCAATACCTAGAATAAAATCACTGGATTGAGATAGTTCAATACCTGGAATAGAGGCACATGATTAGCATAGTCTAATACCTAGAATGCACAGGATTGGCTAACTCCCAATACCTGGAATAATAACACAGGATTGGCTAATTCCCAATACCTGGAATGCACAAGATTGGCTAACTCCCAATACCTGGAATAATAACACATGATTGGCTAATTCCCAATACCTGGAATGCACAGGATTGGCTAACTCCCAATACCTGGAATAATAACACAGGATTGGCTAACTCCCAATACCTGGAATAATAACATAGGATTGGCTAACTCCCAATACCTGGAATAATAACACAGGATTGGCTAACTCCCAAGACCTAGAATGTACAGGATTGGCTAACTCCCAATACCTGGAATAATACCACAAGATTGGTAATAACCCAATACCTGGAATAGTTGCACAAGATTGACATAGATCAATACATGGAATAGTTATACAGGATTGACATAGATCAATACCTGGAATAGTTGCACAGGATTGACATAGATCAATACCTGGAACAGTTATACAGGATTGACATAGATCAATACCTGGAATAGTTGCACAGGATTGTCATAGATCAATGCCTGGAATAGTTATACAGGATTGATATAGATCAATACCTGAAATAGTTGCACAGGATTGACATAGATCAATACCTAGAATAGTTATACAGGATTGACATAGATCAATACATGGAATAGTTGTACAGGATTGGCATAGTTCAATACTTGGGAATGGATACACATGAATAATATAAGTCTAATGCTTGTATTAGTTGCACAGGAATGGTGTAATCCAATGCCTGGAATATTTATATAGGATTGGTATAGACCAATGCCTGAATAAGACATGATGATGCACACTCTCATGTCTAATATAACCAAAATCTATTTAGCTGATTGGCTAATGCCAATAAGTTGAAACAAGAATGTCTCATGGGTGACATATCAAGATAATGAGTGTTATAAGAGAAGTTTGACATGATGGTATAATATGGAGGATAAATGATATACATGTTCTTACTATTTCTTATTAAGAGAAAAGTTGATCTATTGCTCTATCATAGATAGTTACAAATCTTTAAGATGAGAATGCTTTAAATTGCATATCGTCTGTCCAATTTTATGTATATAACTGCAATAATAATGTTTTGGCAGAGAGTTATATCTCCCGCTGGGACAATTTACAATTGTCTCACCCCCATGGGATCCAATGTTTTTAGGTTGACGCGGACAAAGAGGCATGAAACCTTTAGCAGAGAAAGAACAGCAACAACAGTATCAAGGATAGCAGTAATATCTCAGGTGGAGATACTGCCTGTCTAGTCATATAGTTAGAAAGTCCTATGTGTCATTTCTGTACTCTCAGGTCTTCAGAGTCAATAGTCAGTGTTTTTATTGAATCGATATGAGGTTTTGGCTTGATGCCTTGAGGTTTTATGTTGTCTGTATATAATGTTGAATAGGATAGTTGATGTTGCAATCCTCAAGAGATAGTACAGGTTGTGTACTTATGGAACATAATGTAAATATTATACTTTGGTTCTTGATGAAAAATATTTCCTATGTGCGGATCTCTTTGCAAAAAGTTTTAATTTTTAGTGATTTTCTGTAATCCGTTGCAAATGATTTGCTTCCGCTTAAGTAAATTTCGTTTTTATAAGTTGGATGCCACACTCAAGTTAGCCATGTCATCATGCTTTTAAGATCACATAGATCCGTATCCAAATATATATGAGAGACCAAATTGCTTGATCCGAGAATTGACAGAGGATACTTCTTGCAATAGAAGCCTCATATACGCTAGTGAACAGAACTTTGCTAATACACCCTCAGTGTATACAATGGATCTACATTCAGTTTGCATGTAGCAAGACTTCAACCATCACGTCCAATACGCTATTCCTAATAAGGAATTCATTTTGCCTTCCTACTCGGATCCTCCATTGAACTCATCTAGAATTTTTAGTGAAGATTCTCCTATCTAGGAGAGTTCTTCATTCCACCCGTTTGATACAACACAACTGCTAGTGGAAGATTTACAATACCCTTACATGGAAGTTAATGATGGAGATTTTCACATACCCATGGAGGACCAAGAAGCCATGTATCACTCTACAGACCAGTTTGATGACTCGCTTGGTTGATCCACTTTGTTTTGTATCCCAACTCAGAGCGACATTCCACATGTTGAGCATTGCCGCTTTGTTACTAACATACAATCTACTTTGTTCTGGAACAATTTATATGATGACGATGATAATTATTTCTACATATTTGACGATGATGATGACCACACATATTATACTTTCACTTCACCCCCTTGGAAGGTGATGGTATTATGGGGGATGCAATTTTGATAGACTCTGAGAACACGATTGCAACTCATGAAAACATTTTCCCCCCTTGCTCAGTGACAAGCTTGGGGTGAAAGATTCACAACTTGATTTTCCTGAGATTGCCCTACCTACAGAAGATGATTGGATGTCCCAAATCCAATTTTGGGATTACAGAAGGCAATCCGATCTCAGACTTTGAGAAGAAGGGCGAAGAACATAATTATTTTCTAGACTGGAAACCTATTACCTCCATGATTTCATGTTTTAACATCCTAGAGACTGACTATGAAGATCGTTACTTTGAAGGATATCTTGAGGATTTTATGCTAAGGAATTCATTTCTTGATCACTATGAAGATGAAGTCTCCAAGTCCTTGAATTCTATTCTCCTATTTTATACTTCGAGAGATTCACCACTCTTTACATTCTACTCATACACGGTGGATCTAATTTGAAAGACATTGGTGACCTTTCTCCCAAAACTTAGGATCTGGGATCTAAGTTTCATTATCGTTGGAAGACCCCCTTTTCTTTGGGGGACAAATGATTGGATGACTACATAGCACAACATCCCTACTATCCTAAATTTAGGATTTGCTCAAGGACGAGCAAAATTTTAAGCTTGGGGTGGTAGGACAGTATGCCCTTCTATCGCTTCTATCTTTGTCTTTTATTTTTACATTTTTAGGACTTTGTTGTGTAATTTTTAGTTTCTACAATTGTGGCTATGTTGATATGAATTATAGGTTTAATGTTCATCTTGTGTTAAATCACCCCATCGTCATTATATTTTCTTGACCTCCAACTTCATTCATCTCATTGATTCCTTTTTACAATTTTAGAAATGAATTCTAAGATTACGCATTGCTACCCACAGTTTAAAATTACTTGTTCGCCTGTTTCATGTTATGAATGATGAATCTAAAATTTGTGTCTGATTGTTGGAACTAGTGTATGATCAAAACTTCAAGCGGTATTTTCACTGATTTGATAATATTCTAAGGAATTTTGTATACCATATAAAAATCTTCATTAAGGTTTGAACGAACGATGATGAGTTTTGAGTTTAATAAAGATGGATTATTTACTATGACAGTCTTCATGTTTTTTAAGATGGATTGTTCACTTAGGAGATCATCTCATTGCTTTGAGTCAACTGACGTGGACTGCAAGGATCATTGTTCGTTACATGGACCAATCTGACGCAGATTGGAAACCTCGAAAGTCATTAGAGTCTTTTCTTTTGATTTTTGTATTAGGAAACTAATAGGTGGGAGGTGTGTTATACTTGATCTATTTACATGAATTTTTTACGACATATCACTATCCACACTCGTCATTTTCTTGATTTCCTAAATGATTGTGCTTTAATTCTTATATAGTTTATATCCTCATGAAACTTATTGGGTTGCAGTAAAATCATTTAAACATGCCTGATGGTTCTCTGATCTTACCTTAGCTGGTTTGTTTGTATGGTGGAGGTTCATTATTTAACTACACGTCATGGAAAACTTGTAAATCAAAATTATTTTTCCCAGTCATAGTTTTATGGCCATGCTGATTTGGATGTTATTTTAGGATCTTTGAGTTTGATTCTTGTTTGAGGACAAGCAAATTATAAACTTGGGATGGTTGATAACTCCAAATTTGTGCAATATTACTAACTGTTATACTTTAATTTTTAGACCTTTATTAGCCATGATATGCCTTTAATTATTTAATTCTTAGTCTTTTGTAATTATTATCCTTTTTTTATTTAGTTTCTTAATTAATGTATTTTTGGCTCGCAGAAAATGCAAAATAAATTTATTTGTGTTCATTTAAATTGGTTGTGGAACTCAAAAAAAGAAGTCAACAATTTTACATTGTTTCGGATGATTTGAAAACTAATTGAATTATTTGACCGAAATGATATTTTTTTGACCAAGAAAAAAGGCAACGGAAATAGTGTCGACATGACTTTGTAATTCACGGCCTTTCAATTTTTGTCATGCCCCTCGACGGCAATGAACAGGCAATAGAAATACCCATTGAAGTACTTTCCTAGCTTAATCAAATCAATACGTACCGGCATTGTTAAATCTCCAATTGATCAAGGCAAAGAGTTAAAAAAGACCATAGACATTTGTTCCCTTCGATGGTCAAGCTTTGACCGGGCCACTTTGGACGTTTCAAGCACGTTTATTGAAATTATCTCTTGTTAAGGTGTACGTGCCGTATAGCAAAGAGTAACAGAAGGCATCGATCGTGAAGCTATCGAGCAATCAAATGCAAGGCCATCGACTTGCTTTGTTAAAAAGGCTGTCGGCTTTGTTTTGCTAAATACAGAACAATCAGTGAAGGTCGACTACCAACATTTCGACAGTCGCTGACATCTCAGACGACATGCCGATTGACGGTCTTGTTGTATTAAATGTTGTGACTTTTAAAATTCCTAGACTAATTTTGTTCTCCGTTTATTCTTTTAAATATCAAGCAGCCACAACGAGACAAAAATATCTCAGATTTTTACGGACAAAGAACTAAAAGGCTGCAGCCGAGATCAAAGTCAAGTCCAGAGGACATCGACCTCTCGAGTTGGCAACGAGCCACCTATTCTCTTTTCTCTTCTTACCATGATCGGTCCAAATTGTAATCTTTTTCTTTCTTGTCCATGAGTGACTAGACTCATAACTTGGGTTGGGAGTAGTACCCATCAGTCCCTCCCATCATGTAATTGTTCTTTCTTCCGTTTATTGTATATGTTCTTACAAGTTTTGTTTTTATACTTTTATTATACCGCGTCTCTTGATGATTAACTACCCTCTTTTGACGGTTGATATGAATTTATTTGACAGAATGATTTCATTTAGATCTGCAGTATAGATTGGTAATGAGACACTAGAGTGAGGGGTTACTATAACAAAAGTCATACGGTTATACTTGTTCCTTTGATTATTGCCTCGAGAAAGAGATACCTTTGGATAGAAATCTACCTGGATCTCGAGAGAAGAAAGCAGTGAATATCTTTTATGGTTGTTTACAAAATAAGTCGGAAACATATATAAATTGGAACGAAAAGTTTTACATGGTTGTGAGTGATTTGATTGGTGAAATCCAATTCATGTTTCCTTTTTATCATTTCATAATTGTCATTATTTCTTCTTTGATCTTTGATAACTTAGGTTTACTGTTTAATTAGATTAGTTCGTTCCTTGACCGGAACATCAAATTTACCGCTTTGAACTAGTAAACAAAGTCAATATCTCCCGTTCTTATTCTATTATTTTTTTTGTCCCTGTGTTCGACCCTCCAATACTACAAAGACTGTTTATTGAGTTGTGAACATATCTTTTAGTCGGGTATAAATTCAAAATCAAATGTCTTTTAACTGGATAATTGTAAACATATTTTTGACATATGAAAAAGAGCCATTAGTAGGCCAATCTGCTCATTCATCCCGCGAGAATAAGAGGCTGTTACCTATTGGGGTTGTTATTTCACAGTTTCTGGCGGGTTTCAACTTTCAATATAGTTATTTTTCCCGCCGTATGTTTATCTTTGGCGTTCTTATCCAACTGGTTGCTTTTCCTGTCTATCTAATTACTTTTTTTCACCTTTACTTTATATTATCTATAATTTAAATCACAGTTAACCAACTTATTTAACTATTTGTTAGTGATGTTGCTTGCTTGCGTAGTCCGTTACAACCGAGCAGCGTGCTCCACCTTTGCCTGCTTCCAATGCAAGACTCGGAGGCTCAAAATCGTGCTGATCTTCCCGTTGCTTTAAACATATGTTAAAGTAACAAGCCCAAGTAAATATGACAATGCTCACTATTGAATAGGAGCCCGTCGTTATATAGGAGCAGACAACAGAAGGAACAATATAAGTGTAATGTCAGCTCAGAGAAGTTCGTGTGAGAATTCATCAATACAGTTCACGTTATAAGTTACTAGTTAGAACGAACGAGAAACATTTATAATTTTAGTAATCAAACATTTTGTGCTACATGGAGTCACTTGGAAATTAATTGGGTCATTTTCCCTTTGCTCCGTTACATTTAAGTTATTATGAGTACAAATTGTTTAGTCAATATTCAAATGTGAAGTAGAGGAGCAAAGGTAATTATAGTAACGGTCATATGTCGGAGGGAGTTCCGTGACACTGAATCAAGTTGTCCTTCATAGCAGGTTCTATGCAAATTGTTATCATTACTAGCTATACACCCTCCCAAAATAATTATAATTTTATAGTTGATTCTGAAGTTCACTACCTTTTTTATCCATTTTACTTTTCCTATTTAATTTCTTGATACTTTAATATTTTTTAGCAAAACATGTATATGATCAAGAAGGAGACAAGACTGTTCAAGAATTACATGTTACAGGTTGAAGAGAGTAATCTCATTTCAAACCATTTTCTTTTTGACGAGTTGTATGCAAATTATTATGATTTATGGTACTAATTATTATTTAAAAAGAAAAGAAAAATTGGCTTCAAATTTTATCATCGTGGTTCACAATCACTCGTCAATCTGTTTAATTCTTTTATATGCTACCACGTTGAATTTCATGTTGCTATTTCATTTATATGGTCTTTTCTTTACTATTTTTCAGTACTCAATAGAGACATGGCTGAAAAGGAGAGCAGGTGTAATTTTGATAATGACACATTATAGATTAAAGGGAGTGAGATATATCTTAGTGTGCCTATTCTTTTATAGCACATAATATGTGAATTTTTGTGCCAGTAATTATGAACTCAGAAAAAAAATCAAATTTCGATTCAAGTTTATCAGTTAGTCATGAGTTTACTGTCTTGGTTGAAAAAACTTAGAAGATGATGCACAACTTGATGAATCATGCTGAATTTTGACAACTACAATATTTTGAATAATGTGTTCCTTTTTACCATTGTGTGACAAAATGTAACAAAACAAAGGGTTGAAAGATATACTATAAAGCAGAAAATATATGAAACTTTGCATGAAATACTTATAAAATGAACTAATTCATTAGTAGAACACGTGCTTAACATGTGTCAATAGTATAGATCAGTCTCCTTACATAATATATAATTTTAAAAATTTAAGACAAAAGTGTAGTATACACACATGAATCCATTTGTAATTTTAAAAAATAATAGAGAAAATTGCATCTAAAACCCCACTGGGGCTTTCTTATATAATATATATGAGTCTTGTTATATAATATATAATTTTAAAAAACTGAAGACAAAAGTATAGTGTACACACACAAGGACCCGTTTGTTATTTTGTGAAATAATACATAAAATTACATCCAACCCCCTCAAAGGGCTTTCTTATATATTATAGACGAGTCTCCTTAACAAAAAATAATGTTAAAATTTTAAGACAAGAGTGTAGTGTATGCATAGAGACTTGTCTGTAATTTTTAATGAAAATTGCATCCAATCCCCTCTGTGGGTTTTCTTATATAATATAGATGAGCATCCTTAAAAAATATATAATGTTAAATATTAAGATAAAAGTGTAGTATACACATAAGGACCCGCTTGTAATTCAAAAAAATAATGGAGAAAGTTGCATCCAACCTCTTCCACGAGCTTTCTTATATAGTATAGATGAGTCTCCTTAAACAATATAAATTTTAAAAATTTAAGACAAAAGTGTACAATGTACACAGACAAGGACACATTTGTAATTTCAAAAGTAATGGAGAAAACTATATCCAACCCCCTCCACGGGCTTTCTTATATAGTATAGATGAGCCTACTTAGAAATATATAATTTTAGAAATTTAAGACAAAAGTGTAGTGTACACACATAAGGACCCGATTGTAATTTCAAAAAATAATGGAGAAAATTGCATCCAACATGTACTTTCTTAGTATAGATATGAAACGAATATAACCATTTCTTTGTTGATTCATCAATTGTATCGAACTATTAAATTAGTGTAAGCATTCATGTTTTATACATATGCATGCATAGAACAACTTAATTGCACTTATTTTAATTGTAGTATTTTCAAATGAAGTCAGTCAATCGTAGTGATTTTGAGGATGATCACCAAGTAGTGTGATCGTGATATTGATGATGATGTGGAACTTGATTAAGAGGAATCAACAAATTCATTAGAAATTCAAAATCATATACACTCAAAGATAAGCCAATTGCTACTCTAATTCATTGGACTCTTCTAGGAAGCGATGATACCTTCCTCTGAAAAATGAGATTGAGGAAATCAACAATTCACAAATGTTCAATTATCCAAAAAAACATGTTGTAAATTGTATAATATTTATGTATATCCAAATCCTGGTGACAACAAACCTATCATATGGAAGTCATTCTTCCAACAAATTCAAAATCTAAGCCAATAACATGATTTATTTTTCAGAAACAAAACTTATGTTTTCAAAGGACAAAATGCTTGCCCATGTTCAAGTAATATAGGTGGATGCCTCACTGGATACCACGTGCCAATTTGTCTTTTGGGAAGAAAGGTCTTAACCATTGGGTTGCAATATTATAAATGTTTGATGCTTTCATAACTCCATTTCACCCCTCACTTCCTCTCTTTGATCCGACCTTTCCACTTTAAATTAATCTCTCACGAAGTACAATGTAATGAGTATACTCTAATCAAAACCTACTAAACATGCTTCATGTTGGATGGTTTTGACCTCTTTATTCTTCCCACTTTCTATATATCACATTATCTAAAAGTTGATATGATTTGGAGTATTTGTTCTCTTTATTAATACTCTTGTACCCTCTTTCCTCCCATTCATCCTTACATAGTATGGTTTAATTATGTCTATTACATCCATGAATAAGCCTTTTATCTTAACCTTTTTCAATTCACAAAATCATTTTGGAATCTCTTTTTGATAATTGTTCTCTAGAAAATTGAATTAATATAAATGTTGGATCTTGATATTCTTGTTAATTACTCCTTCCCTCTCCTCCTCTCTCCACTCCTCTCCTTTCATATTTATTAACAATTTCTTCTTCTTCTTCTTCTTCTTCTCTTGGATCTTATTTCTCTCTCCTTTGTAGACCAAGTTTGTATAACCTTTTGTGATTTGGAAAGAAACATGTAAACAAGCCTTCTAGTATACATTTTTCTCTTGGAAACATAAGAAGAAGAAAAATCAAAATTATTCGAACAATGTGTTAAAATATCCATAAATATGCCTCCGTTCTACGTCTTGTATCATATCTCAATGTGTGCCCTCTACCTCTATCCTTTTTAGTCGCCTTTCTTCCTATAACCTTTTCTACAATTCCAATCAAAATCTTTCATAGCACAAACCTCTATATCTCAATGTAATGTGTAATTTTATTGATTTTAAAACCTTATCTAAATAATTCTATGGGCACTAGAGGAGATTACTTAAACCGTTCCCAAGATTTAGTAAAGTATTCACCTAGGACCATGACAAACTACATGATTTGGCCCCTTACTTGATCAATGAGAAGGAAGGGTAAAAATTCTCCATGAACCTAGTCTGCAGTCCTTCCCAAGTTGTAATATTGTCTCCCTCGATGGAATTATATCAACTCCTCACCTTTTATATCAATGAGTACTTGAACAACCAAAGTTTGATAACATCTTCCAAGACTCCAAGTTGCTTGTTCAAAGCACATAAATCTATGAACTATTACAAAGGGTCTTGACAATCTTCACCTTTGTTATTATTGAAGGCCTTACTCTACATCATCGTAACCCATTACCAAACATATTTGAAATTGTGGGGTTGTACTGGCTGGAGGAACCACAGGGTGATGAACATCAGTTACTTAGGGACAAAAAAATCCCTAAGCTGCTTCTTTTTCTCAGCTTCAAGGGCGGTGACTTCTCTCACCTTGTTTTCCTCTTCAATAGTGGCTCTGGTCTTTTACATAAGTGCTTCTCTCTAGACAGCAAGATCTTGGTTCACTTAGCAGGTGACTTTTTGCTTGTCCATCCTACTTCTATACTCTCTGCTCTATCGATTTTGAAGTCAAAGTCTAGAGGCAATGAGTTGACGTTGGTAGAGCATCACATGCACTAGACTGGTACTTGATTTAAAAATGAGCATGATTAAATTGAAGCAAGTACAGATTCAAGTGGAGAAGAGTTAATATCGATTGAAAAGGAAAATTCTAATTAATCTCAACTGTTGGATTTAAAAACTATTCTGTTTTCACAAACAATGACACCAAATTTGACTTGTGATTTATTGTACAAGCAGAATCACCTAGGGTTAAGTGTCTATATTTTTACTTAAACTATGTATAATAATCACCACCCCAAGCGGATGGGTCTTATTGTAATATACTAATAGGACCAAACTCAAAGGACAACCTTTTTAAGATATAAATTCAAACTAATTTAGTGAATTGAGACCAATATTCGTAATGGTTAATTGGTTGGTTGAATTAAGCTAACACAAGAAATTGAAAGGAAATAAATAAAGTGACTAAATCAGGATCAAAGACACCATATCATATGGATTTCACCACCACTACCTACGTTCGCAACCTCATTGTGACCATAGCTAGTTAGATTGAGACCATGAAAAATCTTGTCCTTTTAGAGAATGAATTCCATAAGGGCAAATCTCTCCTTGGGATATAGGTCTCGTTACCAATAAATCAACAACTCATTGTCTTAGAGAATTTACTCTGTGATATCATCTGGGGTTCTATGTCTTCATTTAGTAATCTAACTTTGGATTTCATGATCTCTATTTCTAGGATTATAATAGACATGAAAAGTAGTGACCTATCCACAAAACAAGCATAAAACAAATCAATAACAATTGACTAACCAAAATTTACAACTTTAATAATAACTAGAAGAAGTGAGGGAAACATGGATATTCCACACACTCCATTGAGGAAACTACTCACTGATGTCCTTGGAACAAAAACAAGAACAAGAGAGGAAGAAAGAAGTCATGTCACTAAGACATCGATGGTTGTAGTTGGTGGTATATGATGGAATATGAAACACCTTTACCGAAACTAAGATCCAACATGTCTTCATGTGAAGGATTTATGTACTATTCTTCCTCTTCACTCCATTCTTCAAACATGATTAGAAGATGTTGACTGGTCATTAAGGCATGTTTCTCTTTTATACCGTTGAACCCAATCCCACCAAATTGGGCTGATGGCATATTTCTTTTTCCTATTGTGCCACACTAGTAGCCTGACTAAGAAATGATGGGGTAGTCCATCCAATCAAATGGCTTCTTAGATCTCACATTTCTGGTACTGAAGTGCCATTCGATCAACCCACTTTGATATCAGTTGAATGGCTTTTGATGATGGTTACTAAAGAATTTTTGGGTTGGCTGGCCCACTTGGTGAGCCAAACAGTCAGACTTCAACTGGGACCGATGTGCTATAGGTCAGTTGACTGACTCATTTGGATGAGTCATCCTACTAGATATGTTCCAAGGACTCTGGATTCTCTTGTGAGCAAAATGCCCGACTATATCAAATGACTCACTAGGTGAGTTGGGTGATTATCTACCATGTGAGGGACTCCTTCTACCTATTTCCCAACCAAGTAACCAGCGGAACCTATTCGCCCAACTAGACTTTGTATTCAATGTCGGTCCTTTGTTTTATCTTCACATCTTCCCCGATTAGTGGAAGATGAATTGAAGGTGGATCATGCATATTTCCTTGGCTTGGCTCTTGTGATTGTCTCTGCATAAGAGAAAGAATTTCCATTAATAATCTAAATTCCAAAACCAAAAAAAATTAACTCATCTATGCAATAATTAGGAAAATAAGCATGCAAAACTAATGAATCTAATTGAAGTTGTGCAATTAATACGGGATGAATATGCATTCATAAAAGGTGACTTATAAATATCCTAAAAGAGATCTTGACTGGGATAATTCTTATATCCTACTTAGATGTGTTATACTAATAGACTCTTACTTGGTTAACTTTTAGTGTACTATCCATATTATTAGATTAAGTACGCTAAGTTTCTAAACCCACTATAAAAAAATCTTAGGATTATTCGATCTTTCTACTATCCTTCCATACTTCAATCAATGCAAGTATACATGTTATGATCTAAAAAACCTACAACCTACATAAATATTAGGTCCATCCTAGGCACTACACCTATGTTAACACATTGGAAGTACTTCCATATAGCAACATGTCACATTTATATCCTTTCAATATCATTAGAATGAATTTCTATAACACTAGGAACTATGTCCTCCGCTACACTCATGAAACAAGTGATTTCAGGGCATTGAAGGTGCCATACCTTGTTGAATTCTTGATAATATTCCATTTATTAGAAAATAGAACAAATTTGACTACATACTCACAATCCATATATTGGTACAAGAATATTCATTAACCTTCCACAAATACAAAACACTAGATAAGTTCTAAGGTGTAAAAAAAATAAACTAAATGTTTATGGATCCACTTATTACTTAGTCAATGTGCATATTTTTCATGACCTTTTCACACTATTAACTTGATTAGTATGAATCTAGAAATCATCATATTATCCTTGTTATGTAGTGGAAATATAAGACACAACAAGAAAATCAGTGAACACTATGATCATGTCACGGAAAGAGCCACATACTATAAGCATTTGGTCTCATATATTCCTCAATTGCACTCAATTCATTATCAGTAGGCACCATGCCACTAAACATCATTATGTGCAATTGTAGATGACCTAACCATGAATTATCATTAGATCATATGTATTTTACGCCACATATACTCAAAATGAATATTAAGCAAGGCATTAAAACTATGTTACTCAAACCATATTTTATAAACATTACTCATGCAAGGGTTAAACATGATAATACCATTTTAACATACTACTTTTCTCTAAAAGAAAGGCACAACATGTTAGAAGGGTAATCACTTTTGTAACTAGTATAAGATGATACTTAGAGAATAACATTTCACATTAAACCTCTCTGGAATCATTCATCTATAAAATAGAGAACAAGGTTTCATTCAATTTTCCTAAGTTTTCCCAATTGCCAAATAATGTGTGAAAATTATGAACATTTACATTACAAGTAGCATACAAAAACCCTTCTTTGACAGACTCCAAATCACTTCATGAATTATTAATTTTTATTCATATTTTATTATATACTAGTGATTCAACTAAATCTTTAAGGTATCAACCTCATAGAATCAAACAGATGACATTAACCTCATGAATAGTCCTAATCATGCTTCCTTGATAATATTGTACATTATCCTCATACCATATGACACCCTAAATCTACCATTTGATTGATAGTTCAACATCCATCCAATTTCATGTCATTTTTTAAAACTCAAACACCAAGTTTTTTTTAAGAAGAATCAACAACCATTTTGACTCTTGATACTTTTATGAAATTTAAATGCAACAAAAGGGAAGGATTATATCCCATACATTCCTCAAACACTTAGTTTTAGCAAGAAAGATTGAGCTACAAAGTCATTTAGCAAAAAAAATCATACGAGAAGGAGAATTCATATACATATTGTATAGGAAAAATTAGAACATGTTAATATCATGAACAAGCCAGATATAAAAAAATAACAATTCAAACTTCCAAGACATCCATTAATTTCAGCATTAAACAAAGATTTTTATGTAAGAAATTTGATCGATTCATTAGCAACAATTAGTTTAAGACTTAGCATGTATAAATAGGGATTCATGCACTTGCTTGAAGAACAAACATCTACGTTGTTCCTAAGATGAAGATGCAAAGATTCCAGGTGTAAAATCTCCACTATCAAGGTTTTCACCACAATACTCACATGCAACACCTCCATCTAGGGCAAAGATAGATAAAAGAGAGAATTTGAGAAGAAAGGTTAGGGTTTCTACCATAAGTGCAGCAGAAATCTGGACAGAAAAGTCACTAGATGAGAAGAATAAACAAAACTTACCAAGATTGTAGCCCTACGTGGTTGGGAAAATGATTCCTAGCTTGATTCCTTGAATTTAACTCTAATTTACCTCCATACACTTGTTCTCCCAAGGTTTCACCATCCACAACTCTAGAATGATGTAAAATAGTGTTTAGGGTCGAAAATTTTGATTTGGTGTAGAAATGTATTGTCTATCATTCTTTAGTTTTTTAATCCAGAAACATAAGACAATTGACCTTCTATGAAGTCATTCTAATTTCCCAAGTCAAAGTAGAGGTCAAAGGTAGATTTAACACTAAAAACCAGTCTGAATAATAGGGAGTCATCTAACTTTTTATTAGACTTCTGGAAGTATTTCCTACTTGTGTACCCGCCTTGCCATATAATTTTCTTACTACCTCAATCGATGTACTTTGAATGTGGTGCGGATTCCGCTAGAGGCATACACACCAGCCAACTAGGGTGGATAGATGCACTCCATGAGGTCGGAACGCACAAGATGGGATTTTTCTTTCGATATTTATATTGTCCCTAACCAAGTCGATCACAAAGACTAAACAGGTCGCCCGCAAGCATACAGGGTACTATCGTAGTATAGGTGATTGGCAAGATAAGGGGTCAGTCTACAGGGATAGAAGGGGCACTAGAGTTAGGTAGTGTACACTATGTTCCTAGTGCAGAGATTAGAGTTTGAGGGTTTTAAAAGGGTTTGATGGTTGATTATGCTAATTGAACAAGTAAGAAAAGAAAGATTAAACCTAAGCTATCTTGAACAAGCAAACTAGTAAACTAAGTTAACAAACTAGCTAAGCAAGGGCAAGATCAAGCTACACTAGACCAAACAAGCAAGAAGAAATTGAGAAGCTAAGTTAACCACTAACAAGAGAAAAGGCCTAAATTAACACTAGAGAACAAAGATAAGCAATTGACTAAGTTAAGCTATAGCAATTAAACTAGACTAGCATTAACAAGCGAGCAAAGCAGTTTGGGTTTTAACAAGTTGATTAGGGTAGGTGGGCCATTTGGGGGATGTAACTTTGATATTAGTTGGGGAAGATAGTTAGACAAGCATGGTTCTCACTCCACATCTAGATTACCAAACCAAACAATAAGGTCAATGCCATTATAATGTACCCTATACTACTAGTAGTAGACTAGGGTTAGGTGTAATTCTAATGGGATTAACCAAATCTAGGTTTCTAGGGTAAGTGATAGTGAGAAATTGAGGGTTGAGGGTAGAGATGGGAGTAGAGATGAGGGTATTTGACCACATGCCACTAGCCACTCTAGCCTTTAGAAGGCCCTAGGCAATTACATCACTCTCACTCACACTAGCTACTTAGATCTCACACTCACTTATAGGAGGGGGGATGTATATATAGGAACAAAGGGGGCTAGCTAGGGATCCACTAATTGGACCTAGGAGCCATTCCTAAGATTGCCACATATACTCCAAATCCTCCTAGAAGCTAAGTGTCATCAAACATCTCAAAGTAAGCAATTCATGTAAAGAGCACAAACCACATGCAATAAAATAGGAAAAGAGATAGAAGTAAGAGGCAATCATCATTGATATAAATTGAGTTCATTACAAGCAAATTTTCTCCAACATGGTATCAAAGTCACATTTTAACCCCAAACAGCCCACCACAAGGGGCTTAGCTATACATAGTCAAAGAAAGAGTAAAATAAAGGGGAAGAAGAGGTAGAAACACCATGGAGCTTGGTGTAGTAGCGTTCTTCTTCACCTCCAAGCTGCTATGGATGAATCCCTCCTCCAAGGGTGCAGAGGAGCATGAAAATATGGGGGGTTATGGGTGAAAACCTAGAAAACTAGGTTTCCAAGGTGGAATGAGGGTGGAATTGGTGGATGTTGAGCTAGAATGCAAAGGGATTGCACTAGGAGCTCAAGGAAGGAAGGTGGAAGCTTGGAGCAGCTGTAGGGGAGGCTAACCTTCGTGCCCCAACCGCCACCTATGTATATATAGGTGGTGGGGAGGCACTAGGGTAAGAAGGGGTAGTTTAGGAAAAACAGTGTGAAAGTTTGGTAGAGTTGGTGGGTCACCATGGCCGTGTTGGTGTCCCACGGCTGTGGTGAGGGTAGGATGGCACGGTCATGGGATGGGAATACGGTCGTGGTATGGAGTAGGTGTGGATATTCCAAGTATAGTGGTGGACATGGCCATGGCGGAGTGCCACAGTCGTGGTGGGTGAGAGGCACCACGACCGTGTTGGGTACATGGCCATTTTGGAGGAGGGGGAGTGATCGTGGAGCAACAACACAGTAGTTTTGGACTTCATCGGCAACGGTCGTGGTGATTTGGGGGTGACTCCCTGTTGAACTTTATAATAAACGCACGACCGTGGCGGGTGGCCACGGCTGTCTTCAGTTCTCTCGGCCACAACTGTGTTGTGTGACTACCACCGTGGCTCTTGAGATGCAAATTCACTATTGTCCCTGTTGGTTCTTCACAATAAATGCACGACCATGGGGGTATTCCCATGACTATTTTGTGGTCTGCATCATTCAAGTGTCCTTCAAGCTTGATCATTCTTGGATGTCTTTGCTTGGTGATGACCCTTGGCCATTAGAGGTAGGTTGAGGGAGGTTTTGGGGTCTTCTTTGGACCCCCTCTATGAGTGGAGGAACCCTAGAACTCCTTATTTCTCTCTCTTCCATCTAAGCATGGTCCAAGTACCTGAAAACAGTACAAAGAACATCCATAGGCGTATTTGCAATGATAACCATATTAGGGGAAAAAGATTGTAATCTAACATGTTTAGATGTGATTTAAGTACAAAATGGCATAGGATGGTGCCCTAAAATAGGGCTACATCACCAACCCAAACTTAAAACATACTTGTCCTCAAGTATGCTCCAACTCAATCTCTCTTTTCAACAAAAACAAATGACAAATGCATAGCAATAGATAATTATTGAATACATGGTCTTGGGAGTGACTACGTGCATGTGTTTCACATCTCTCCTCTCCTCTTTCACAAACCATTCATGAACTGAGCACTGAGCACACAAACTTCAAATATAAAGCATAGAAACACAAGTTGCCCTTATGTCCTTCATGTCATTCCGGGTAAACCGTTTCATTTTGGTGTTAATCAATAGTGACCAGGAGTGTTGTTTCACTTTCATGCATTCACTCTTATGCTTCAAACCACACTAGATGACCCACTTGGCTGTGGAAAGGGTAAAGTGAGCTAGATTTAATGTTTTCTAGCTCAATGGGTATGAAAGAGGAAAAAAGCATTGCGGTAAGATTTGGAGTGCTTTTAAACACTCATCTTTTCTTTATTTGAATGCTCTTATATAGGAGCATCCTTTTATTTCATTTTTGCTTTTTCTTTTCATTTTCTTTACCCTTGGTGTAGATAGGGAATAAAGTGGATGGAGTGAAGCGGGGAGGTTGAGATGTGGCCACCCCAAACTTTTGTGGGTGGCCACGGCTGATATGTGCACTTTTGGCATCTTTTCATGAGGCGGAGAGGTATGGAGGTGGTGAAAGAATGGTCGGATCGAAGAGGGGTCATCAGTGTATATTACAACATAAGATTCCCTGTATGAAGGCTAATTCAACACTTCACCAAGTGATATCACACCACATGATAGAATCAACATAACATTCATATTTCTACCAAGTGATTCCATTGGCTTTAAGCGCTTGTAGCTTGCTCAATTCATGATTCAACCAAAACATTCACAAACTTAAGAGATGTGTTACACATGTGAAAAGTCAACAAACAAGACCATAAAGCAATAATATCTAAGAAAGTAGCATGCATTTGTCACAAGATCAAAACATTTTATTTCAAACAGTGGAGATTATGTCAAAACAAACTTTTAGAGCAAGAACATTCAAGTTTGGGCATAATTGGCCAAAATGGTGCCAATTTGCATTAAATCACATCTAAACCTACTTAGGGAATTTCAAAACATAACACAGTAGATCCTAATTAAAATGCACAAGAAACTACAAAAACTACATGAAGATGCAATGCATGATATGGAAGAGCAAAAAGATCAAATTTTTTGAAAATTAAGTAAAAATTGCATGAAACTAAACTACATGCTATGCACGATTGCAATGAACTTAGTAGTAACAAGAAAACTAAATTAAATGGAAAAGGTGGAAAAAATGACAATAAGAGAGATAGGGTGGTGCATACCGCCCTACCCACCCCAAACTTTAGAATCATGTTGTCCTCAGCATGAAAGTATAGCTTAGGGTAGATAGGGGAAGTGTCATGGTTGTGGTGGCTACCGATCTGGCATCTAGGGAGGATCTGGAGGAGGAGCTGAGGATGGAGTTGAGCCTGGTGGAGGACGCTGACAGTAATGCCCCCAGTAGTCATCTTGGGGTGGAGGGTACGTCTCTGGATATCCAGCTATACCACCCCAAAAGTCTCCACCCCATTCGGGGTTTCTTGCTACCTGGGCATGGTGGTACTGATACAAGTGGTTGATCTGATGGTGCATATGTTGTTGATCTTGCCACATGTACTACTGGATAAGCTGCATATCACTCTGAGTCTTTTGAATATTCTCAAGGTGCGTCTAGATGGTTGCCATATCATAGGTGTTCCCTGAGGGCTGCTGCAGTTGGGATGTCCCTTCATCCCTCCTTCTTGTCCTGTGGGGCTACCTTTGTTCTTCCTCTTCTTGTCCTTGCCCTTGCATATTGGATTCAGCTATGTCTTCATGTGCGGCAGTGGCTACCCTTATATATGTCTCTCTCGGGTGTTCTTGTTGCCATTTCAATAATTTCTCCTTCAATTTGTAGAAAACCCACAACACGGATAGCAGTGGAACCACGTGGTATGGCAGCTCGAGTTCAATATCCGGCACACTACTTGTGAGATAGATCATTCTTTTATTATTCATTTTAATAGTGTGCGAGCTCATCAGGTAGTTGAGGTCAACAAAATCTGCCTCACATGTGTCTTAAAACCTGGAGAGATCATAACCTAAAGCCAGTGCAATCAAAGTCACAAACCCTCCCATAACAAATGGCTTTGTGCTCTTGTAGGGTACGAACTTCATATGATCGATAAGTAGCAATCCCAGGTCAATATACCTCTTGTGGTTCATTGTTGTCAAGACAAACATGTCCTTTTGGGAAATGGTACCTTGATTTTCATATCTCCCCACAATCGTATTTGCCAGGATCTTCTGCACATAGCGTATCATGGGGTTGCTTATGGTGGCGGTTTTTGATCTACCTGCATTGTAATCATCACTTCCCGTAAAGATCTTCCAATAATGTGTGTAGTCAAATTCCACCTCTCTCTCTAACAAGCCGTCATCCATCTTTACGTATTCTTCAGGGCTAGTAGCAAAGACACCGCTCAGGTCAGTAGAAGTGAGGGTATGCACGTTGCTCATCATGATGAACTTGATTGCATCACACCCTCTCACTTTTTTTCTTGCAAGTGTGGCAAAGAACTCCCAGGTCAAAGAAACATAAGCTGCTTGGGGTGTGAAAAGAACACTCCATAGCCCAATTCTCCTTAAGTGTCCTTCCACTTCTTCTTTTATCCCAAGATAATCAATAGTCCTCTCACTACCATACCTAGAGGAGATGACTCACCTGGTCATGCATTCCAGATAGATGAGTTTGACTTTTCTCTGCCTGTGTCCCCGACCATAGGACACGCCTGTCGGTTCTTTGCCCATGATCTTTGCTCTATCTGTCTCCCGTTGTTCCAGCACATCATCTCCTTTGAGCTCAAGCTCCATCTCTTCCTCCTCACTATCCTCTTCATTTTCCTCCCTCCTGTACGATTGAGACCCCGAACTGGTGTTGAGGTTGTACCAGTGCGCTGATTACTCTTCATCAAGATGGAGTTGCCATGAGGGTTGCGGCTGCACACTATGTCCCGCCAGTGCATGTGATGTCGAATGGCGGGTTGGTGTTGGCTTCGACGACAGCTTGGATGAGAACGGTGGTGTCTTTGATCTTTGATTTCTTTTTACAGCTACCAGCTCGATCTCATTGATTAGGTGGTCCATATCAACTCCCATAGACTCCTCTTCTTCTTCTTCTTCTTCTTCTTCTTCCCCCGCGTACGTAGCGTCATTGATATGGTGACTATCGGACGAGCGGGTGTGGGCTCCACTCACAGATTGTGAGTGGCGGAGGGATTGGTAGGAGGATGTGGTTGGTGAAGGGGTATGGGAGGGCATGGAGATATTGGAGGAGGCATTTTTGGAACGCCGATTTTCTTCAGGAATAAACTCTGAATTGGCTGCAAGTCGGGAAGAAGTCCCATTGCGGTCGGATTTGAGTTGGGCTATCTCTAATTTGGCACTTTGAATGTGTATCTGCAATCAACATCATGTGGTAATTAGAATAACTAAAATGTGGCAAGATAAATATGAATAGAGGCTAATGGAAGGCACAATGAACCGAATTTGTGTGTGAGATTGTATAAAAATTCGATATGAAATGCACACATCACCCCACCCCAACAAAGTAGTGGAAGAACTGAGAATATGTTTCTCAAAATATTGTTAGTTTTGCATCTATGTAATTAAGGTATGAGACTAGGTTACTTATTCGGTTGTTACTAATGTTGATAGTTACATGAGAAAATCCAAACTACATAAGACATATGTAGAAGTTAAAATTAGGATATGAAACTCTTCAACAAAACATTACCAACCTAATAAATTTACCATTTTCAATTGCAGGTCATAAGTGTGTGATTTTTGGTGTAAGATTATGAGCCTATTTGGTACGTGGTGAATGGAGGGGATGGAAGGGAGGGGAAGAGTCTTTGGCTATTTGGACGGACAAAGTGATGAGGAGGGGAGGGGAATCAAGGGGAATGGAGGGAAATTGAGGGGAACAAACTAAGTATATTTTTTAGTCATTTCTCTCTGATTTGCTCCCCACTAAATTAGAGTGGAGGCAAGGGGAAGAACAAAGACTTGGCAGGAAATATATTACACAGATCTAAAGAAAATAAAAATGGATAACGAAAATATAAACAACTTGTCTAGGGAAAATTAATATAGCCCACAACTAGTGTGGATAAAAAAATAGTATGTCACAAATATGTTATCTTTTGTTCAGATCAAATAAGATATTACTCCAAAGATAAAAGAAAGTATAGGGACACAACCAAAATACCATATACTATGCAACTAACATATCCAAACACCACATCTCTAAAATGTGGGGTTGAGACTACAAAAAATCTTGGATTTTGACTTACAAACCCAAACTATTCTATTTACAATGAGATCACAAAAGGACTAGGGGATGGACCCCCTTTAGCATGAATCCTAGAATTCCTTTTGTACCATAAATGGAAGATGATAGCATAAAAAAATGAGTCATCCAAAGCTTCTCAGCATATGGTCCTGGTGCATCAACTCAATTATCTAATTGATAATAGAATGGAGGTCAGTGGTGGGTAAACCCCCTAATCCACATTTCAAATAAGCTCTCACCCAACAATACTTGGAATAATCACACTCAAATAGTAAGTATAGGCATGATTCATTCTTCTTACGACATAGGAGGAAGATCAGTCTAGGATTAAGGCCCCATTTAGTAAGTCTATCAGCAGTTGGAAGTTTCCCCATAATAGCATGATAAGCACACAATCTTCACTTCATCTAGTGGCCTTTACTCCAAAATAGGCTATTCCATGTCACTTGAGGAAATCTTCATCACTAACCCACAGAGCAAGGTTGACTAAAAAAATATCATTGATTATCGTTAAAACAATAGTCTTAATTTTGATCAACCCAAGCATAAATCATAGCTCTCAAAGCACAAGAAACATCAGGTCTTGTGGGATCCAATTCTAGGGGATTGGTCCATACTGTAACTTAATCCATCTACTTCAGGTAGCTCCGAGGCAACGGAGGAGCTTGTCAAATTTTCTAGTCATGGTAGAGAGAGTCATATCCTCTAAGTTCTTGATATCCAGGCCTCCAACATACAACAAATTACCTAGAGTGCCCCATGTTGCGAAATAGGGATGATAGAGAAGGTAGTGGAAACAAAAAGTTGTCCCTATTATTTGACCAATAACGTCAACAACAATGTATCTAGGAAATAAGGTAAAAAAATATATACATGATCCTGGAACAAGTCTAACAACTACTCTTACAAGGTGATGCACACAATTTCTAAGCTATACACAGAAAATTGTTTGTTACGACCTCCAAGTGTATAACAATGGACAACAGTGGTTGTTGTCCTCCTAGCATGGAAAAAAACCTCCCTGCCTCCATAGATTCCATGCGTTCCATCGGAAACTCCTTATCATGCTTCTTAGAACCACCGTGAAGGAGTTGTGCCTTTGATGTCAACATTCTACCATTGATTCGTTCTCCCTCACCGACTCTCCCTTTTTATCTCTTCCTTTTATGGGTAAGACTTGCTCGGGCTCCCAGATTACCACAATTGTGAGAGGACAACATTTGTTAGAGATAATTGTTTATTGTTGTCTCTTCAAAAAGTCCTGACTACACCCCCTATTTATATGATGGTTATGGCTAAGGTTTCCAGATCAACTAGCAGTCGAAGAGATAGATTTTTCCAATAATTTATGGCTTCTACAAACCATGAGTTTGTTGAATAAACACTTGAGTTGGTCAACTCACACCCAGTCATTCGACTCAATGCTTGAATTGATCAATTGGAATGCTTTCCTATTCACAAATATATTGGCTCTCAATGCATCTATCAATGTATAACATGATATCAGCATCAATCCTTGATCCAGTCTTATTGGTCGCCCATTCAGTACATTGGAACTTTGAGTTGGTCAACTCATTATTTGAGTCGCTCAACTCAACACTTGAGTCGGATGACTCATGTTCCCATTCATTTTCGTGTAGGGCACATAAATGAGAATCACATATCTAGAATCCATAAAGCTGGTTATCTGGTCTCTTTTAATTTTGAATCAATAGAGATATGTGAATCTTGTTTGTTGGCCAAGATGGCTAAGACCCCCCTTTCACTGGTAACAATGAGAGGGCTAGTGATGTATTAGGACTCATACATACTGATGTGTGTGGACCTTTTTGGACAACATATACAGGTGGGTATCAGTACTTCATAACCTTCACTGATGACTTCAGTAGGTATGGCTATGTTTATTTAATGATTCATAGGTTAGAGGTTCTTGAAAAGTTCAAGGAGTTTGTGAATGAAGTATAGAACCAACTTGTTAAAAGTATTAAGGCACTTCATTCTAGTCGAGATGGAAAATACTTAAACTAAGAGTTTGAGTACCTTCTTAGAGCCCATGGGATTGTATCCCAGTGGAATCCACCTGGAACACCTCAGTATAATGGTTTATCAGAAAGAAGGAATCACACATTACTATATATGGTGTGATCAATGATGAGTTTAGTCGAGCTTATGACAACCTTCTGGGGACATGCGCTACAAATCGTTGCATTTACACTAAACCGAGTACCATCTAAGTCGGTTCAAAAGACACCACATGATATATGGACTGGGAAACATCCCAAAATGTCTTTTATGAGGATTTGGGGTTGCAAAGCTTATGTCAAGAAAATGCTTCCTGAAAAGCTTGGCCCTAGATGTAAAAAATATTATTTTGTTGTATATCCCAAGGAAACCATGGGATACTACTTGTATAATCAATCTGACAACAAAATGTTTGTTTCCATACATATTGTATTCCTTGAAATGGATTCTATTTCCAAAGGAGCCAGTAGGACAAAGTAAAACTAGAAGAGGTTAGAGACCAACAAGAAAAGATTGAACCATTAGATGTACAAGAGGAACCTAAAGATTCACAAAGTGTTGTGGAATCTCAAATTCCTCAAGTAACATAGGAACCTCGTAGATCTAGTAGGACACGCCTTGATCCTGAAAGATTTGGATATCTTGTAACTTAGGAAGGCAATGAATTGGTCATAGATGATGATCCAATAACCTACAAAGATGCTATAGAGGGACCAAAGTCTGAGAAATGGGTTGAGGCCATTATATCTAAGATGGAATCCATGTATACCAACAAAGTATGGACTTTAGAGGATCCATCTGAAGGGGTAAAACCCATAGGGTGCAAGTGTGTCTTCAAGAAGAAGACTCACATGGATGGAAAGGGCCAAACCTATAAGGGCATATTTTTTTGCAAAGGGTTTCAGACAAGTTCAAGGTGTTGACTATGATGAAACCTTTTCTTTAGTTGCCATGGTTAAATCCATCAGGATCATGCTTGTTGTTGCAGCTTGTCATGACTAATAGATTTGGAAAATGGATGTTAAAACTACGTTCTTTAATGGGAACCTTGTTCAGGATGTGTATATGACACAATCTGAGGGGTTTATAGATCTAAAATGTGCAAATAAAGTCTGTAACCTACAAAGGTCAATCTATGGATTGAAGCAATCATCTCAGAGCTGGAATCTTTGTTTTGATGAGACAATCAAAGGGTTTGGATTTTCTCAAAATGAAGATGAAGCTTGTGTGTACAAAAGAGTTAGTGTGAGAATAGTGAATTTCATCATATTATATGTAGATGACATATTATTGAAGGGGAATGACATCCCTACTTTACAAAAGGTGAAGTCATGGCTTGGAAACACATTTTATGTGAATGACTTTGGAGAAGCATCCTACATCTTGGGGATAAAAACCTATAGAGATAGATCCAGAAGACATTTCAGACTAAGTCAGAGCACATACATTGACAAAGTGTTGAAGCAGTTCAACATGAAGAACTCAAAGAGAGGAAACATGTTTGTTTGTCATGGTGTCCCTATCTCTAAAGCTCAATGTCCCAGTTCGTGTGAAGAAAGGGAACACATGAGTGACATTCCATATGCCTCAACAATTGGATCAATCATGTATGAAATGTCGTGTACTCGTTTAGACATCTCGTATGCCTTGAACATGATGAGGAGATATCAATCAGATCTAGGTGATGCTCACTGGATAGCTGTGAAGAACATTCTCAAGTACTTGAGAAGGATTAAAGATCAGTTCTTAGTCTATGGTTGTAAGGGCCCTAAACTTGCTTAATGAGTTGAATAAGCTTAATTACCATAATTGAATTTTTAGAACCCAAACATAACCTTTTGATATGCTTTGAAATAATAATCCAAGCTTAAGTTTCAAATTTGGTCAATTTGGACACTGGTTGAGCAAGTTATGCAATTTTATGCACATTTTGGACTTTTCTGTAATCTACCCAATTGAGAGGTTTTCTTTGCAATTTATCACTTGCATTATGTTCCTTGTATATTCTATCATCATCCTTGAGCTTTTGAGCCATGGGGTGCCTATTTAAACCTTGGTTTGAAGGTGTTTTCCTCAAGGGTATTTTAGGGTTTACCCCTTCATGGATGAGCTACCTTTAGTAGCTATCAACTAATGAATGATTTGTTTTTCTTGGAAATTTATGAAACGAGGTATAAGAATGTAACGTCCGGGCCCACTGCCCTAGGCTCTAGTAGAGTTTCAAGAATGACGACTGGCCCCACAGACCACCACTAGCCTTAACTGTGTGCTTTATCCTCATGCACATGCAAGTCGGGGTCAACTTCTTGACTGGTCACCCATCCTAGTACTACTCCAAGCTGAGCACGCTTAACTATGGAGTTCTTTAGTGATGGGCTCCCGGAAAAGGAGGTGCACCTTGGTGATATGGGTAGTCCAATCATTCCTTTTAAGATCATGTTATCCGAGGCCTCAAATCCTGGGATGTTACAATCTCCCCCACTTAGGCTCTTGACGTCCTCGTCAAGGCTCAACTATAAGGCCTCATAATCTCTTCCCCATTTCAGTGCAGACCCACAATGGCCCATGGACACCCAGCTCCCGATCACAGAATACCAGCGTAAGGGTGGCTACGTCAACCATGGACAGCCCTTTCCTACATGTCTGGACCGCACGGCTCAAGACTGGCATGCCATGCCCATGTGGGCCCCACCTACTAGAGGGGAATTGGCTCTGATACCATCTGTAACGTCCGGCCCACTGCCCTAGGCTCTAGTAGAGTTTCAGGAATGACGACTGGCCCCACAGACCACCACTAGCCTTAACTGTGTGCTTTATCCTCATGCACATGCAAGCCGGGGTCAACTTCCCGACTGGTCACCCATCCTAGTACTACTCCAAGCTGAGCACGCTTAACTATGGAGTTCTTTAGTGATGGGCTCCCGGAAAAGGAGGTGCACCTTGGTGATATGGGTAGTCCAATCATTCCTTTTAAGATCATGTTATCCGAGGCCTCAAATCCTGGGATGTTACAAAGAATGTCTCTATGGATGGTGGAAGAGATGCTTATGTGTGTGATTGTATACTCTTAATAGTTATATTGGTCCCCTTGGTGATGGCTTTTCCTATCTTTTTCATAGTGGGTTGTGGAGGTGGAGGTGATTTTTGGATATTGATGTAGAGAGTGGTATGGATGTGGATTTGTGGGTGGAATGGAAGGATAGCGATGTATGGATGGTGGAAATGTGGTTTTTTGTGGATTTGGGTGAAAAATGAAGGGTTTAGGTGGAGGTTTTGTGGAGGGGGGTTGTTGGGCGGATTGGAGATGGAGGGGTGATTGAGAGGGAATATGTGGTGGAAATGGTAGGGGTGGCTGGGGATTGATTGGAGGTCAAAGGGAGGTGTTTTTGGGGGTTGGAGGTAGAGATTGGGGGACCACAGAGGATCTTTCCATCACCACAATCATTTTCTAAAGGTTAAAGACGAGTAAATAAGTGTAGGGGTCGGGCTTGGACGTTTAAAACTTATATTTTTTTGCTGAACCGGGCTCGGCCACGGTCATGGATAGGGTTGGGTGGCACGGCCGTGGCGGGTGGCACGGCCGTGGCGGGTGCCACGGTCGTGTTGTCGATGTAGAACGCCCTGGTTTGACCTCACCACGATCGTGGCCTGGTGCCACGGTCGTGGCCATTCCTCTTCAACACGGTCGTGGCGTGTGGCCACGGTCGTGGCCATTTGTCCAAAACAACCTTCACTTTGATGGAATTTGATGCAATAATTCCCACGATCGGGGCCGGTGGCCACGGTCATGTTTGACCAGATGTGCCACGGCCGTGGTCGAGCTCCACAACTGTTTTGGGGGTGTTCCTTCAATTCTTTCACTTCGAAAACTTGAACTTCACTTGTATTTGTTATTTGGCCACAAATATGCCTTAATGACCATGTTTCACTTCCATACCTTCTCTCTCAAGTGTCTATCACCTGCCACATCATCAAAACTCAAAGAAAAAAACTATCAAGTATAAGTGTGCGTGTGTGTTTGTGTAAAGCAAAGTAAAAGTATAAAAAATGAAGGTTCAAGAATCTCAAACCACGTGGGTTGCCTCCCATTAGCGCTAAATTTATAGCCTTCAACCGGGCTTGTTTCTCCTCTGTCAATCAACCATTGTCCAAAAGAAAAATGTTTTCTTCCTCATCATACACAATCCTCTCAAATGCCTTCATTGTCTCCCAAGGGTTATGTGAGTTTCTCAAGTGTCTTTCTACATTTGCCTCTCCTCCGGGGTCATCATCATAGGTCCCAAAGTAAGAATCATCATCAACAAAACATTTTAGCTCATTTAAGATGGACTCCTTAGGCATATTCCCTCTCATCTTCTTCTTGAAGGTGAAAACACCCTTATGGAACCTTACATAAGTTGGACTTTTCTTGATGATGGCAAGCAATGAGGTGTTTTCCTTAGTCAATCTTAAGACCTTCGAACTTTTCATGCCACAGTTTTGCCTTCCCTTGAGGAATGGGTCTTCATAGGCATAAAAGAGAGGGGTTTCCATCCCGTTGGACACTTACAATCCTAAAAATATCACATTGGGATGTCTTGGATCAGCAATGGGGAACTTGGTGGTGTCATATCAAAGGAAGATGGGACACAAGATATTATCTTCTCAAAATCTGCTAGGACTGTAGAATTTTTAGTGCACTTAGCACTCTCACAAGGTGTTTGCGGCAGGGGTTCTCCAGCATGATCTTCATCTAATTTCTTCCCTCCCTTGTTGAGCTCCTCAACAACCTTGTCACACCTCAACATTGAAACCTTCTTCACGTGCTCATACGGAGGAGGGGGAGCATGTGATGGTTGTGGTGGTGGTGGTGGTTTTTGGTGTAGTGGATTAGGATTTTGATGGATGTAGGTTGGTTGTAGTGGAGGTGGTTGGCATGGGGGTGTTTTTTGTAGTTGATATTGTGGTGATGGTTGTGAGGTGTGTTGGAAGTTGAATGGTGGTTGTGGTTGTGAGGTGTGTTGGAAGTTGAATGGTGGTCATGGTTGTGGAGGAGCATAGGGGTTAGGGGGCCCTTGGCATTGTTGGAGAGTGGGTTCTTGGCCATGTGGTGGGATATAAGCACCTTGAGGAGCACCCATGGTTCCACTAGCATTGTTGGGGTTGGGCACGGGTTGGAAAAGGGGTTTCCCTCCTCACAAAGGGCAAGTGAAAGGGAAATCTCATCCAACCTTTGCTCAAGCCGCTCAATGGTTTGTCCATGAAAGGACACCTCTCTCTTCACTTCATCAAGGCTTCTTAACCTTTCTAGAACTTCTTCTTCAAACATGGGGATGACTTCTTTCTCTTGGACTCCTTGTTCCTCCCATGAAAAGTTTGGGCCATTTCTCCATTCTGAAGTGTATGAGCTTGACATGGAGCCTTGGTTGTTCTAGATGCCATAGGGTTGTAGAACCATGTCTCCACAAAGAGCCACCATGGAGTTGGCGGAGTAATTATAAGAACCTCCCACATGAATTTTCATGAGATATACCATGTCTTCCAACATCTTCATCATGTAGGGCGGTTGAGGGATTGAAGGGGCTTGCACATCTCGGTCTACCATCTTGACTCTAGAGGGTTGCTTGTCACATGCACAAGGCACAACCAAGAAAAAGAGGAAAGTTAGCAAACCAAGATGCAAAAGTAACACAAAGAATAAAGAATAGCAATAGTGAGGGCAAAAGGAAAGGTAATGATAACCATATTAGGGGCATGTGACAACCAAGTGAGGTCTACTATCTAACTAGGCCGAGCACCTCTATCCCCGAAAACGGTGCCAAAAAGCTTGGTGCGGATTCTGCTAGAGGTGTACACACTAGCCAACTAGGGTGGCTAGATTCACTCCACGAGGTCAGAACGCAGATGATGGGATTTTGCTTTCGATATTTATATTGTCCCTAACCAAGTCAACCACAAAGACTAAACAGGTCACCCACAAGCGTACGGGGTACTATCGTAGTATAGGTGATTGGAAAGATACGAGGTCGGTCCACAGGGATAGAAGGGGCACTAGAGTTAGGTAGTGTAAACTATATTCCTAGTGCGAAGATTAGAGTTCGATGGTTGATTATGATAATTGAACAAATAAGAAATGCAAGATTAAACCTAAGCTATATTGAATAAGCAAACTAGCAAACTAAGTTAACAAACTAGCTAAGCAAGGGCAAGAGCAAGCTACACTAGACCAAACAAGCAAGAAGAAATTGAGAAGCTAAGTTAACCACTAACAAGAGTAAAGGCCTAAATTAACACTAGAGAATAGAGCTAAGCAATTGACTAAGTTAAGCTAAAGCAATTAAACTAGGCTAGCATTAACAAGCGAGCAAAGCAGTTTGGGTTTTAACAAGTTGATTACGGTAGGTGGGCCGTTTGGGGATGTAACTTTGATATTAGTTGGGGAAGATAGTTAGACAAGCATGGTTATCACTCCACATCTAGATTACCAAACCAAACAATAAGACCAATGCCATTAGAATGTACCCTATACTACTAGTAGAAGACTAGAGTTAGGTGTAATTCTAATGGGATTAACCAAATCTAGGTTTCTAGGGTAAATGATAGAGAGCAATTGAGGGTTTAGGGTAGAGACGGGAGTAGAGATGAGGGTATTTGACCTCATGCCACTAGCCACTCTAGCCTTTAGAAGGCCCTAGGAAATTGCATCACTCTCACTCATACTAGCTACTTAGATCTCACACTCACTTGTAGGACGGGGGATGTATATGTAGGAACAAAGGGGGCTATCTAGGGATCCACTAATTAGACCTAGGAGACATTCCTAAGATTGTCACATATACTCCAAATCCTCCTAGAAGCTAAGTGTCATCAAACATCTCAAAGTAAGCAATTCATGTAAAGAGCACAAACTACATGCAATAAAATAGGAAAAGAGATAGAAGCAAGAGGCAATCATCATAGATATAAATTGAGTTCATTACAAGCAAATTTTCTCCAACATGGTATCAAAGTCACATTTTAACCCCAAACAGCCCACCACAAGGGGCTTAGCTATACATAGTCAAAGAAAGAGTAAAAGAAAGGGGAAGAAGAGGTAGAAACGCCATGGAGCTTGGTGTAGTATCCTTCTTCTTCACCTCCAAGCTACTGTGGATGACCTCCCTCCTCCAAGGGTACAGGGGAGCATGAAAATATGGGGGGTTATGGGTGAAAACCTAGAAAACTTGATTTCCAAGGTGGAATGAGGGTGGAATTGGTGGATGTTGAGCTAGAATGCAAAGGGATTGCACTAGGATCTCAAGGAAGGAAGGTGGAAGCTTGGAGAAGCTGTAGGGGAGGCTATCCTTCGTGCCCCAGCTGCCACCTATGCATATATAGGTGGTGGGGAGGCACTAGGGTAAGCAGGGGTAGTTTAGGAAAAACAGTGTGAAAGTTTGGTAGAGTTGGTGGGTCACCATGACCGTGTTGGTGTGCCACATCCATGGTGAGGGTAGGATGGCACAATCGTGGGATGGGAATACGGTCATGGTATGGAGTAGGTGTGGATATGCCAAGTATAGTGGTGGCCACGGCCGTGGCGGAGTGCCATGGTCGTGGTGGGTGAGAGGCACCACATACGTGTTGGGTAACACAACCATTTTGGAGGAGGGGGGAGTGATCGTGGAGCAACAACACGGTCGCTTTGGACTTCATCGGCCACAATCGTGGTGATTTGGGGATGACTCCCTATTGAAACTTTGTAATAAATGTACGACCATGACGGGTGGCCACAGCCGTCTTCAGTTCTCTTAGCCACGACCGTGTTGTGTGACCATGACCGTGGCCCTTGGGATGCAAATTCACTGTTGTCCCTGTTGGTTCTTCACAATAAACGTAGGATCGTGGGGGTATTCCCACATCCATTTTGTGGTATGCATCATTCAAGTGTCCTTCAAGCTTGATCATTCTTGGATGTCTTTGCTTGGTGATGACCCTTGGCCATTGGAGGTAGCTTGAGGGAGGTTTTGGGGTCTTCTTTGGACCCCCCATGAGTGGAGGAACCCTAGAACTCCTTCTTTCTCTCTCTTCCATCTAAGCATGGTCTAAGTACCTGAAAATAGTGCAAAGAACATCCATAAGCGTATTTGCAATGATAACCATATTAGGGGCAAAAGCTTGTAATCTAACATGTTTAGATGTGATTTAAGTACAAAATGGCACAGGATGGAGCCCTAAAATAGGGCTAAATCAGAATGTATAACATTCATTCTAATGAATAATCATATTCGACATGTACATAACATTAATTATTTGAGATTACTCTATTTCCCGTTACCAATGGAATAAAGGTGATTCTTGTGTTCCTTGTTATCTATTTTTACATATGCATCTAATGATTTTAGATTTCAACCCGTATTCATGTTTAAGTGTCATTCAACCAAATAATAACCCAGTAATGTGAATTGTTAGCATAATTGATTAGTTGGACTTAGAACCATTATATTTCCCTTTTCTCTCTTAGCCCATGTATCATGTGGATCCTATATACAAGAGACCTACTACTATGCTATTGAGTACTGAAAGATATTTGTTGAATGGTATAAAGAGCAATGTTCTAACCCTTCCTGCTCCTTCTATTTCCTCCATCCCCCTCTTCCCACCTGCCGCACACAAAATCTAGCCACCACACCCCAACCGTTGTGCGCACCCCCTCACCCCTCCACCCCACCACCATCATCACCTATCCACTGTCACCCCCTTCCCCTTCCTCCCCACATGTTGCCCATCACTGTCGGTGTCCAACAACAACCATGACTACAAGGCTTCCATAGGCACAGCTAGCAAGGGCCAACCTTGAGGCCAAGCCGATGCTAGTCTGAGCCAGTGCAGACCATGGTTGTTATTCGTGGGGTGCTCCAGAAGGCTTCCACATTACATATATGTTTATATTCCAACAAATTTCTATATATGTATAACATAGAGGAATCAAAAGACCTTGTGCTAGTCTGTAAATCATCAAAATAAACAAGGGGCAAAGTATTAATTTTTCTTCCCCTCTTTGTGGTTCCCTACCCACATGGATGAGTGCTTTTACTTGAATTGGTGTTTTTATGTTCCTGTCATAGTACCTACTATTCTATGATTCTTGTTGATGTATCCTACCGTGCTTTCAATCCGGTAGTATTTTTAAAAAATTTCCCATCGTGCTAAAATTTTGATAGTGTCCCCATCTTTTGCTTGTATCATGGTTCTTACTCTGTTATCATTATTATATTACAATGGGTGACATTGCTAATCCACCACATACTATTATCTATAATGATATGCCCCATATTACTACAGTTAAACTCAATGATGACAATAATTTTGCTACGGATGAATGTTATTTAGACTTCTCTAGGATTGTGGAGTAAACTCAATTTTATCATAGATGATGCACATTCCATGCCCTATAGGGCCTAGACTATAGACAAAAACCAGGTTCTCTCTTGGATTTGGAGGTTTATGGAGCCTAAATTGTAGTCAAATACATATGGCGCATGAATGCAAAGACTATGTGTGAAGAAATGAAGCAGTTCTACACCTAGGAGGACAACTGCATGTGCATCTACAACACCACAAACAAGATTTTCTCTAAGTAGCAAGGGGAACGTCCCTTGTCAAAATACTATGATGCAATGAGGGTTCTTTCAAACCAGATGAACTTCTTCTCTCCAACAACCTCTACTGAGGTCACCAAAGAGAGAGAAAATATTCTCAATAGGCACTTCCTCAACATGCTTCACCCTTATTTTGCTACAGTCCAACAACTCCTCCTTATTGGTGCAACCCTCCCATCAATGGACCAAGCATATGCATTTATGTCCCAGTCTAAGATTCCTTCTACTCACATCTCCCCCACTACTACACTCGATCTTCCATCGACATTGGATGTGGAGGCCAGAGGACGTGGTCACAGATGAGGCCACCGACCGAACTGTACTTATTGTGGCAAGTTGGGCCACACTGAAGAGGTATGTCATTTCAAGCATGGTTATCTAGCCTACTATGGGAGAGGAGATGGCAGAGGCTCTACACACATCACCCAAGAACCTTCCCACATTGCCCATAGGCTTGAAAGAAAAAGCCATTAACCATATACCAAACCATACCACACTCATCCATACCATAATTTAGTATAACCATGCATTCTTTTGAGTGATGGTTTGATTGGAAAAAAGACCAAATTTTTGGTTCGGATGTAGACGGAACCCAAACCACCATTTTCACTACCACCATGATAGGAAATACCGAACCTCCATTCCCCCCTCGAATGCTGATGTAACTACCCATCCTAGCTACTATAACCATCTCCACCACCATTGTAACTATCACAACAATACCGACAACCATGACCCCGGTAAACTCATCACTATTTCCATCGCCATCACCATTGAAACAACTCAAACCTTCACGACATCCACTATACCCTCCCCCACCCCACTTGGTTAGGCCTCACTGATAAAGTTCCTCCTCTAGCTTTATTTCCAACAAACATTGCCAAAAAGGTGAGAGATGGGAAGAAAACTTTGAGATTTCATTTGGACATGAAGCACATAGCCAACCAGTGTAGTTACAGTTGCATTGCAGAAAGCCTGATGACCCATGAATTAAGATGATATATCTGAAAACATTGAGGAAACTCAGAATTTCAAAGATGCCATCATGATGGTCGTCACTACAATTTGGTTGTAGACCTAGTTGAAAAAAGCTTCTCATCCATCAAAAAACCATTCATCTCATCATCTGCCATGACCACCATGACCTATTGATTCCATCACTGATAAGAAAACCATTCACCTCTACCAATGCCAGCCCAAACACGTCCCTCTCCCACGCCTCCTCCACATTGCCTTTACTCCACCCGCTCTAGCTTCTTCACTACAACCTCTATTACATCAAGCCTCTACATGTCCCAACCCACATTTATTTGCATACACTCCATCCTCCCTACCTGTCATCATGCCTGAATACTAGTGTGTAGTCTCACACTTGCAGTTTGCACCTTGTTGTGTCCACTATCACCTCGTGCTTGTCCCTCTCGTCTTCTTGCCAATTCACAATCCTAGCATGATCGTCGATGACATGGTGTTCCACGGTGGGTGGCAGAGGAAGAACTTGTCAAACTTCGGTACCCTGACTACCTCCTCGAGTCTCACGTACATCCTACCTCAGTGTGATGCACGTTGAAATGTCAAGCCAGCTCATCAAACATGCCCATCATCGCCATCTCGTCCACTTTCCTGTAAAGGTATTTGTCCAGGTTGGGCTAACTGAATGAACATGACACTGTGAGAGAAATTAAATTGTCACTCGTCTAGACGGTAATGTTTGGGGTGATTTAGGTGTTTGTTGTGCCCCCTCATGGATCTCTGATTTTTTGTGGTTTCAATGTGTTTGGGTGGCTGCAAAACAAATAGGTCATGGGAGCAGGCAGTTGGTGAATGGGTGGACCAAATATTGATCCATTTCCATCACTAATCTCCGAAGAACTTGCCCCACATACTGGTCTCACACCTCCTACACCACATACATCTTCTCAGTCTTATCATGTTTCATTATCAAACGAGGAGTACAAATGCCTTCTGCAAGATGCACAACATTATGAAGATTCTCCTCTACAAAGAAATATGAAATCCTCTTCCTCCTCTAAGTGGTACATCGATGACTCACCAAATTACTCTCCTTCTCTAAGCTAGCCATTGGTCCTCAAGGTAATTTTGGGGGCATCTATGCTCACTAACGATTCTAACTAGATTGTGGACTCAAGGGCGACACAAAATATGATGGGTATTCCCGACCTTCTTACTACATCTGACTCATTTATTTCACACTCCTCTATCACTATGTAGGACGGGTCAAAAAAATGAATCACTCATTATGGCATTGTCCCACTTTCCTCTAAAATTAAGCTATTTGTCATTCACTTTGTTCCTAACTTCCCATACAATCTCATGTCTATTGCTAAAATTATTGATTCACTTTGATGCTTCATATCCTTTGGTCCTTTTGGTTTTGTCTTACATGATTGGATGAATTTGATGATAATTGGACTGAGAGTGCGCTCTGGTGATCTCTATTACTTATCTACCCCACCACCAAGTCTAGAAAATGTCTTCCTTGCTTTCACTCCACTACAGATGCACCTACGCCTTGGTCGTCTACCTTAGACAAGCTTAAGATTTTAGAGAGTTATATTTCTTCTTGTTTGTCTATCTTATGTAATGCATGTCAGCTAGGAAAACACCTTTGTGTGTCTTTCTCAGCTCGTACTACTAGACAATCCTAAAAAATGTTTGAATAAATACATAGTGATGTTTGTGGTCCATTTTAGACTACAATTTATAATGTGTTCAAATATTTTCTTACATTTGTTGAATTATTTCTCTAGAATGACTTGGCTTTATCTCCTTCAAACTCGTGATGAAGTTTTTCACAAGATTCTGCTCAATTATACACATCCATAAAAATTCTTTGTATCGACAACACTCTTGAGTATATACAAAAGGTTGTTTCCTCTTTTTTCCAAGACATTAGAATGATTCATCAACACTCTTGCTCTTATTCTCCGCAATAAAATGGCAATGCTGGGAATAAAAATCATCACCTTCTTGGCATTACATGCTCCCTTATCATTCATGCTAATGCCTCAAAACATTTTTGTTTGGATTCGGCTCTCACAACATGTTATCTCATCAATAATCAATCTTCCTTGATCCTTAAATGAAAAACTCCTTTTTCCATACTTTATCCATAATTTACATAGTTTTTGTTACCTTCACAGTTGTACATAATTTTTCCCAAAGCCAAAAAACTACCTGAGCTATTTGCACGGTGTTTCTCGGATACCCCTTCTCTAAAAAAAGGTACAAGTGTCTTGAACCTACCTTGTTTTGAGTTTATATCTCTATGTATGTTACATTCCATGAAGATGAACTCATCTTTTTCTCATTTTAGCACAATGGTCTCATTATTTGATCCCTTCATCCACCCTCCTCCGCCCACAATAGAAACCTTACACTGACATATGGAAGATGAATCTCAAGAAGCTCCTCCACCATCATCGTCAGGTCCACACCAATCTGATCTACCATTAGCACTTCATAAAGGTACAATCTCCTGCACTATGAAGCATCCTAACTCTAACACATGTTTTCTATCCCGTTTCTCTTCTGTTACCTCAACTTTTTCCATAGCCCTTGACACGACATATATTCCCAAATGTCCAGTTGATGCCCTATGACATCCTAGTTGGAAATTTGCCATGATGGAGGAGATGAAGGCTCTACACACCAGTAAGACATGGGACCTAATCACACCACCACCAAGAAATTTCATTGTTGGTTGCCAATGGTGTTCTTTGTCAAACACAATTCTGATGGTTCTATTGAGCGTCTTAATGCAAGGCTAGTTGCCAAAGGATAAACTTAAACCTTTGGTGTAGATTATTTTGAGTCATTTTCTCCAGTAACAAGGATCACCTCTATTCACATTGTGATCTCCTTGGTGGCTCATTTTGATTGGCCACTAATTCATGTTGATATAAAGAATGCCTTCCTTCATGGCAATATCCTGGAAGAAGTCTACATGTAGCAAACCCCTAGATTTTTAGTTGACGGGGAATATTCTCACAAAGTTTGTCACCTTTGATGATCACTGTATTGTCTTCAGAAATCTCATGGGCCTGGTTCAATAAAGTAAACATCATTCTTGAGAAACTTGACTTCCAGAGATAGGCTATTGATCATACCTTGTTCTTTTCAAAATCATCCAAAGGCCACATTCTTATTTCTATTTAAGTTGATGATCTAGTGATTACTGTCACTGACAAAGTGGGAATTTCTCAGCTGAAACAGTCCTTAAAGGCACATATCCACACAAAGGACTTAGACACTCAACGATACTTTTTTGAAATAAAAGTCGTTCGCTTAGATACTGAGATTTTCTTGTCTTAGAGATGCCATGTCTTGGTCAGGAGGCCATAATAACATAAGCCAAACGTGTAAACACTTCAATGGACTACCACACAAATCTCCTATATGAGGGGAAACACTTTAATGATCCAGTGAAGTATCATCATCTCGTTGGAAAACTAATCTACTTGATAATAACTTGACCTTACATTACCTATGATGTTCGGATACTCAATCAACATATGAGTGCATCACTCCATACTCACTAGTATAGAATATGACACATCCTTTGGTACCTCAATGTTGCTCCAGCGAGAGGATTCTTCTACAAACATCTTATCTCCATTTCAATCTCTATTTTTGGGTACACTGATGTAGATTCGGTAGGTGTTTCCTTGGATCATCGACCCACGCCAATTTTTTCATCATTATAGGAAATCACATGGTTATCTAGAGGAGAAAAAGACAAGTTGTAATGGCTCACTCCAGCATTTAGGCAGAAAATTGAGATATAGACACACATGCTATGATTTACATTGGGTTTGGTGCATATTAACTAAGTTTGAGATCTCTTTCTAGACTCCAACTATTCTATATTGTGACAACCATGTGGTTATACACATAACTAATAATCTAGACTTTCATGATCACACAAAACATATTGAATTTGATTGTGGTGTGTTTGTCAAATGCATACAAGTAAAGTGGTAAAAGATGATGCCAAAGGGGAGATTCAACACCATGATTACTAGGTATCTATGGAGCTTTCTATCCCCGACAACGACTCTAGAAATCCTGGTGCATTTTTCCCTACCTTGAGTTGCAATGGATTTGACTAGATGCAACTTAGGCATATACATATGGATCTTTCAAATTGATAAGGGACCTAGTATAACACACTCACTTAGTCTATCCACACTTCACCTGCAAGCGCATGGGGTTGTATTTTAGTATAGGCTAGTGGCAAGATGAGGGTCGATCAGTAGGGAGAGAGGGGGCACTAGAGCTAGGTTAGTGCAGGCTATGTTCCTAAAGCAGAGATTAGGGTTTTTAGGGTTTGAAGTTGATTTTGATTGATTATACTAATGATGCAAGCAATTGAAAGCAAGAAAGGAAACTATACTAGAAAAAACTCTACGTTAACCTTAAATAAACAATTCTAACCAGCAAAGAAATCCACTACTTAAACAAGAGAAAGAGACTACACTAAAATAAAAATTAAGGCACAAGAGAAATCAAAGGCCTAAGAAAGGAGAAAGATGCATTAACTACTCTAGAAAAGTTTAACTACCAAGAACTAAGAAATTAACTAAGAAGCAATTAAAACCAACAACTACACTAGCATAAGCAAGCTAAGTAAGCAAAATGGGTTTTAGACAAGTTATGGGAAGAGTGACCCATTTAGGTAATAACACTAAGATATTGGTTGGGGGGAACATCTCATGCAAAAATTAACAATTCATTGTAGATTTTTAAATCAAAAAAGTAGTCAAATGCAATGAAATAACATAGACTATTGGTTGGACATGGATAGAATAGAGTGTGGGAGGGGAACTACACCCTGTCACCCCTATCTAGCCTTACAAGGCTTAACTGGACCAATGTTTAGGTGGGATTTCTTGGTTTCAACTAATCTAGGTTTCTAAGTAAGGGTGACTAGGGCAAATGAGAGCCAAGGGCAGAAAGGGGGAGTAGAGATGAGGGTGTTTCACCTCATGCTACTCACCATCTAGCCTTTAGAAAACTCTAGGCAATTGTAGTAATCACTCTTACTCTAGCTACTTAGATCTCACAATTAGTTGTAGGAGAAGAGATTTTTATGTAGGAATATAGGATGCTAGCTAGGGATCCACTAGTTGGACCTAGGATCAATTCCTAAAATAGCTACATACACTTCATTTTCCCCTAGATTCTAAGTGTTATCAAGCATCATACAACAAGCAATCCATGTTTCAAAGCATAAATCACAAGTAAAATAATGAGAAATGAGATAGAAGTAAGAGATAATCATCCTAGAATGAAAATATGTCTAACACAAGTTACATTCCCCCACATGGTATCAAAGTAACATTTAATCCCCCAAACAACCCACCAAGAGGGCTTAGCTACTCATAATCAAACATAAGAGCAAAAAGAAGAGAAGAAAGAGGTAGAAGGCCATGGTAGCTTGTGGAAGATCCTACTTCTTAACCTCCTTTCTGTAGAAGCTCGTGCACCTCTCTCCAAGATGGAAAATGGCATGGAAAGGTAAGGTTTGGTTGTGGAAATCCTAGAAAACTAGGGTTTTTGGGTGGAAATGGGGTGGATATAGAGTAATGGAGGGAGGAAGGTAGGTGGAGCTCTTGAATGAAAAGAGGGATGAAAATGAATGCTAGAGGTAGCTAACCTAGTGTTGTGGCTACCACTATGGTATATATATAGGTGGTAGGGAATCACTAGGGTAAGTTGAGGTAAAATGGAAAAATAGTGCAGAAAAACTATGGTTTTTGGTGGCAGCACAGCCATGGTGGGTAGAGAGTAGCACGACTGTGGTGGTAGGGAACGATCGTGTTGGGTAAAGGTAAAGTTATAGTGTGCAAGTGTGGAAATGGAGGTCGTGGTGCAGCACGTACGGCCGTGGTGGGTGAGATGGAATGGAGGTCCTTCTACACCCCAACAAATCACTCGTTGGTCCCACATTCTCCAGTAAAGGTTGGGTATGGTATGGGAGTTCTAGAGCAATTCTAGGGTACCCAGGGTTTGAAATATAGTTTTATTTTTTTTATTTTTTAGGGAAACCATTTGGAACCTTGCTAAGTAGTTTAAGTCAATGAGTTTTGTTCCATCTACCTTAGTGAGTCCCTCCAAATCATAGCCCACCGCTTTGGCCATTTTGGTGATTATACCCACCATGATGAATGTATTTTTTCTCTTTAAGGGAATGGTCTTTAGGTGGTCAATCACCATGCTTCCTATGTTGACGAAGCTTTCACTTGCTATTGTTTCCATAAAAAACAAATCCTTCTGTGAACAATAGCCTTGACTATCATAACGTCTGAAGATGGTATTTGCTAAGACCTTCTACAAATATCCAATAAATGTATTATACATTTTTTTGGTCTTTGATTTGCCTGCAACAAAAATTTCTTGGTCTGTGAAATTCTTCCACATCTTCAATTAATTTTCTTTTCCATTCTTTTCAAGTCTTCCCTCATCAAATTTCTTTGCCATCTCTGGAGTGGGAGTAAAGATGTCATTGAGTTGTCACTGAGCACGTGTGTGGAATCATGTAGTTTGAACTGTATGGCATCTTCTCCTCTATGTTTACTTTCTCTAGTGATCCAAACAATTCATGGATTATTTCAAGGTAGGTCTCCTCAACCTCAGTCAATAACTTGAATAACCAACATTGTTCCATTTTATTTTTAAATATAAAGTTGATCCCCAGAGATTTCATGGTAGACATACACACATATCTAGTAGGAATCACTCTTCTTGTTGTGAATTCAGGGTGGACAGGCCTCACAAACACTTTCCTTGTTGTTCCTATAACATATGTATATCCCTCAAGTTGTTTCCAGCCTTCTATCTTCCTCTAAACTTATCACAAAGTCAACCAGATCCTCCTCCGTCTCTTCACTCTCAGTGTTGTTTGCTTCTTCCTCTTGGTAGGTGTGTGACCCAGAACTTGTACCAAGTTCAAGGCACCATCTCAATTTGTGCATTGACATCTTCTTCTTCAATCAACAACCAACATCGAGCGGGTTGTTGTGCGGTATGTGGCTGGGATGAGGAGGTGGAATGACTGATGGAGTAGGTTGTGGAGGAAAACACAAAGACAACACAACAAAAAATTTCTTGTCTCTTCTCTCTCGAGCCAGTGCATCCACCTCAACTGAATCAACAATGTTTTCCATTTCTTCTTCTTCTTCCTCCTCTTCCTCGGGGATGTTGTAACTTGGATCTGAGGTATGGTGGCTTGCGGTGGACTAGAGATGATAGCCACTCATCGATGTTGAACGTTGAAGAGAATTGGATATGGAGTTTGACAGAGATGGTGTAGGGCTGTTTGATGGTGGGGTGCTCTTCTTTGATCAACCCTTGCTTCTGGTGATGGCCTTGATACCACCTTTGAACCCTTTCTTGATTACTTTCCCCGCCTTCTTCATCTTTACAATGGATTTGGTGGAGAAAGGGTGGAAGAACAACAATTTTTGCACATGTAGAAGGTTGGGGTAAAATCTCCTTGGAGATGGATGGAGGGTGAAAAGAGGATCTGGAGGTAGGGGAAGGTGATTATGAGCTAAAGGGAACTCAAATCCAGAGTTTGGGAGGAGGATGAGGTGATTTGGGGAAGAATGAAGGTCACCCTAATCGCCCTCACCGCATAACGACTGTTCTATGCGTACAAATGAGGGGGTTCATGCTACAGGAGAAAAGAATCAGGTCACTTAAGAGCTGGGTCTGGTCCAGCATGACCATTCTGGTGAAGCGCTAGCATGGCTGTGTTGGTCAGAACGGTCGTGTTGACCAGATCCAAACTTGAGAATTTTCCTATAAAAACGACCATACCAACACAACCGTTCAGTGCCAACATGTCCGTATTGGCTCTTTCAAGTTCAAAAACTTTCCAAATTCTCAATTCTCTCAATCATTCATAATCCAATCAACAAATTCAATCCACTTGATATTTTATCAATACTTTTCACTGAAATTCACCCTATTTCTCACACTTTTACCTATTTCACATGACTCATCACAAAAACTAAAACAAAATTATTAAACACAAGTGTGTGCATTTCTTGGAATCATGTAAAAATAAATGAGAAGTATACAAAATTTAAGGTTGGGTGCAAAAGTTCCCAAACCTAGGTGGGTTGCCTCCCACTAGTGCTAAATTTTATGCCTTGGTCGGGCTTATTGATTTTTGATTCATTCATCCTCTCAATATCTTCCAAGGATATTTATAATAGAATTCCCTTTATTGTGCATTTAAGCACATCTCTTCTTCAACTGGGTGTTCCTCAACTAGCATCACAGTTCCAAAACCTTTATTTGCCTTTTTCGGACCGACTTCAACAACTGCCTTCAATCTTTGTCCATTGATCATGAATTCATTTGTGCCTTCTTTCTCAGATATCACAATAGAATTGGGTGGATACACATGCTTGAGTAGATATGGTCCTTCCCACATAGACCTAAGATTTCCCAAAAAGAACTTCATACTTGAATTATACAACCACACCCATTGTTCAAGCTCAAAATTCTTATTTTTAATCAACTTGTCATGCAATAATTTGGTTCTCTCCTTGTAGCTTTTTGCCAACTCATAGGCTTCATGTCTCATCTTTTCCAACTCATGGAGCTATAGTTTCCTTCTTACTCTAGAGGTATCTACATCCATATCCATAGATTTCAAAGCCCATAGCACCTTGTGTTGTATCTCAATGGGTAGATGGCATCTCTTGCCATACATAAGTTTGAACAGTGGTACCAATTGGGGCCTTGAATGATGTTCTATATACCCATAAGGCTTCATTAAAGCATAGAGACCAATTCTTGTAGTCCGGTCTCACCGTCTTCTTAAGAATGAGTTTTATATCCCGCTTGCCAACTCAACTTGACCACTAGTTTTAGGGTGGTAAGGAGTAGACACATGATGGTTCACACCATAACTTTTCAACAATCCTTTGAAAGTTGTATGAATGAAGTGGCTCCTGCCATCACTAATCGTTGGCCTCGGCACACCAAACTGGCTGAAGATGTTAAACTTGACAAAGTCACATACCACCTTGTGATCGTTGGTCCTTGTAGCAGCTGCTTCAATCCACTTAGAGATGTAGTCAACGGCCACCAAGAGGTACACATTTACAAAAGAGGAGGAAATGAACCCATAAAGTCAATACCCCAAACATCAAACACCTCAACCACTAAAATAGGTGATAGAGGCATCATGTCCCTTTTTTGAGATAGTTCCCACCTTTTGGCACTTCAAGCAACATTTACAATATTCATTAGAGTCTTTGAACAAACTCGACCAATAGAATCCACTTTGAAGGACTTTAGCGGCTATAAACTTTCTACCAAAATGTCCTCCACATATGTCAAAGTGGAACATGGAGAGAATCTCTTACTACTCACTTTCGGGGACACACCTTCTTATGAGTTGATTAGGACAATACTTGAAGAGATGTTGTACTTCTTGCACATAGTTCTTTACCATAGAAAACAACCTCTTACTTTCCTCTCTTGTCCATTGATGAATGTGCATTCATCAGGGTTCAGTCGCCTCGTTTGGCCCAGTTTTGCTTGCATTCTCGCGTTTATTGACCATATCTTCTAATATATGACTTGTCTTGGTTTGGTCAGAATTGTCCCTATTTTTATTGGATTTTTGCACCTTTGTACATGTCATTTTGGGCATTGGGCCTAGCCTTCTTGGACCATATCTCTATTTGGGGCCTTGTATAGCTTGGTCAACTACAGTTAACGACCATATTTCCTCCCTGGGTCGCACATCCCCCTTTCCTCAAACCCTAAATAGCCGAGACCCCCTCTCATTTCCTATAACTGCGATTGCAGTTTTCTAACCTCCCTCAGCCCGCGGTCTGCTATAGATCGCGACCAAGCCAAGAGAACCAACTACGACCTGCTCTCCTACTGTAGATCGTGACCACTTCCTCCAGGTGCACCCTTCATCCACTAACTGCGACCCCATCACCGTTATGAGGAACCACGACCTCAACTGCTGAGACCTGCACTCCCTAGGTCATGATCATCCTACAGACCATGATCCCTCTCTACTAACCATTGCACTCTCTTTGCTCCCTACACATCGCATTAGCCTCCCCCCTTTGCTTCTGCCACAACCACAGTACCCCTCGCCATATTGCGACTGCAGTTTCCATCCTTTTCTCTATGAGACTGTGGTCCATCTTCTCCGCTACCATCACAACCCACCTGTAGAACAACATCATGACCATGACAAAACCAAGACCGCAATCTCAAAACTGTGACCTAGTCTGCACGTGGTTTCTCCTACCTTGTCATCACGACCCTCACCTCCTGCCCACGGTCATCCCTCCTCCGATCATGGTTGCACCATGCTCCTGCTGTGGTCTACGCCATCTACACCTGCTTCCAACAAAAGAGATCATGACCTGGGTGGATTTCTCTAACTTGTTCGTGGCCACAACAACTACTCATCGACCTCTCCAACTGTGGTCCTCTTCACCACCACCACAACCCCCTCTTCATCATCTAGCAGATTGTGGTCCAATGTCAGCACTCCATAGCAACCTCAACTCACCACCTCTCTGCCTCCCTTTCACCCACGATACCATGACTCATCTACAACCTACAGAAAACCGCGACCTGCCTGTGATAACTTCACCCCAACCGTGACATCTCCTACTGCCCGTGGTCTTCTCCCCTTCCAACAAGCACCTACCGTGGTTCATAGTAGTCCATCCACAGTCTCTCAAACTTCCTCACCCTCCTTCTATCCGAGACGAAGGTCACAACAACAGAGAGGCCACGACCAAATGGTAGTGCACAAGAACCACGACCCAACTATAAAAGGACCGCGACTAAGGCCTAAAGGCAACATGCCCGAGTACCCAACTGTGCGTATAAATAGGCCCATACTCCCTACCATTCAAGGCATCCTCTCCAGACACCGTTAGGCTGCAGGTCCATCCCCATCCTAAGGAGACGATCTCCACAGCCAAAAGCCTGCCTCCGTGGTGGTCTTGCACCCCGTTCATCTAGATCTGAAGTGGAAACTCAGATATGCAAGCCACTCCATCTAGATCTAGATCTAGATCTGTTGCATCCACGTTGTACCTATGTCGCCATCATGTCCATGAGCTGCTCCTCCTACTATGAGCAAGGACCATGAGAAGAGAGAAGGTGGAGAGAAAAGATCTACCCCATCTGTCGTGGTGTTCTTCCCTCCTCGTCTAGATCTTCCCTGACATTGTGTAGAAGACTGTTTCTCCACCGAGCTGCGATCGCCTTCTTCACCATTCTCATGGCAGAATCTTCTCTCTCTCTCTCTCTTATTTTTCTTGTTTCTCACACCATGAGCGAGTAGTTTCTTTTTGCTAGGGTGTGGGGACTAGCCCCACTGCCCATGCTTACATGTTCATTTACTAAACATTCCATGGCTTGTATATAACTTTTCATTTCATTGTTAATCGTTGATGTGTGGTTGTGGATTGATCACCTACTTGCATTTATCTTGTTTGTTTCCTATGTTGCGAGAACTTCAATACGTAGGATTTTAATGTCGATTAATGTGGTTGACTCCCAAACTAGAAATAGAATGGGATTCTTTGAGGTCGTAAGTGTATGATCCGTGAGGGGACAAGCCATCTAATCCATGGTGATGCTTCTGTGTGCCTAAACATCCTACAAGGAGGGCCACAACTTCATTTGGATTTCTGTATCTTCGGAACCGTAAGTGTATGATCTGGATGGCGACAAGACATCTAATGCCCAAGGTGATGCTTACGTAGACCTAAACATCCCTTGGGGGGGGGGGTTCACATCAGTTCTATTTGGATAGTTATATCTTGCCTGGATGTTTGTGTTTGGATATGTTTGCATGTGTAGTGGCGGTGAAACCCGGGACCATCCCAACGATTCCCATCATTAATCTTTAATCAACTTTTAATCTTGCTCTTTACTTTCCTGCAATTAGATTAATTAAATTCAAATCAACCTTTGTTCTAAATATTAGTCTTGATTCAACTAGATTCAAGTAGTAAAAGATTCTTAAAAATGTTGTCCCTTGGGATTCGATCCTCAACTATATTGCGATAAGACCCGTCCGCTAACAGGTGGTATTATTGCACAAGGTTTTGGTTAAAAACTTAGGGTTTTCAACCTTGGGTGAGTTTGTTAGTGCAATAAGAAAACCACGTCAAATTCTGGCATTGTTGTCGGGGAAAACAATATCATCTAGTTAAATCTAGTTCTATTAAGGCTAATCTAGGATTTTTATTTTACCTTTTGATACTATCGATCATATATACTTGAATTTCGTTTTACTCCATCCATCTTACTACCGAAAGATCTTTCCATCCTAGGTACCCACAAAGTCTAGTGTATGCATTGTTCGGACAGTCCCAGACTATCTGCTAGCTTTGACCCTAAGATAGACAGAACCTTTCGTCGTGAAAATAGAGAGAACCGAGCAAGAATGGCTCAAGAGGAGGAAATTTCCAGAAGGGTAGCTCAAGCCCTTAATGTGCAAATAGATATGCTTATGCAAGAAGCTCGAGCTGCAGTTCAAGAGGAAATCCAAGAAGCCCAAGCAGCAGATCAACAAGATGAGTTACAAAAGGACCTTAGAGAATTCTCAATCCCTAAAGATGCTAACGTTCATCACCCACTTCAACCTCCTCCCATCAATGCTCCAAATTTTGAGATAAGAGCACATTGGGTTACCCTGCTTCAGAACAATCCTTTCTATGGTAAGGAGAAGATAGTCAAGAACATCTTCTGAGGTTTATAGATTAATGCTCTATGACAAAGCAGAATGGAGTCATAGATGATGCCATCAGACTCTGTCTCTTCAAATATTGTCTCGCCGATAGAGCCATTAGTTGGTGTAACTCTTTGCAATGTGAACCCATCACCACTTGGGAACAACTTCAAAATGTTTTCCTAGAAAATTTTAATCCTCCTTCTCTCACCTATGAAATTAGGGGACGAATAACACAATTCACTCAGGTTCCTAGTGAAACCCTTGCAGAAGAATGGGAAAGATATAAAGAGCTCCTACACAAGTGTCCACATCATGGCATTCCTAAGAATCAACTCATTGAAATCTTTTATAGGGGTGTGGATGATGATATCAAAAAGTTCTTAGACTCCTCATCGGGAGGAAACTTCATGCATCAAAGTTATGATAGCACATAGAAGGTTGTTACCCTGGGAGCTGAAAACCAAGCTAATTGGGGTAGACCCGTAAATAAAGAAGTGTTGAAGGTTGCTATGGCAGAAGCTACTCCTGCGTACAAGTCTATTGCTGAGTCTCTAAAGCTTCTAGTTGCCAAGCAAGACCAACTTGAATCATCTTTTGCCGCCTATGAAAGAAGACACTCACCCCCTCGACAACAAGAACAAGTCAAGTCAGCTTCATTGTTTTGTGAAGCATGTAAAGGAACTAATCATTCTACTCTAGCCTGTAATATCCTCTATGATGTTGTTCTGGGAAATACTTAAGCCCAAGGAGATAATGGTCAAATGGAAAATCTAAATGCTATCAACACTATCCCTGGACAGGGTTATTATAATCTGAAATAGAATAGGAACCAAGGTTTTCAATATGGAAATCCTTCAGGAGCGGAAAACTCGCGACAAACTTGGTTCAAATAATCAACAACGAGGCCCACCGGGATTCTAGTATAACCAACAACAAAATTGTGAAAATCAAGGGAATTATAGAGGCAACTTCCCGAATAGAAACTACAATAATTATCAGAACAATTCTCAGTTACAAAATCCCAACCAAGTTCCTTATCAACAACAATGGCAATAATCCGGTCCCATCTATCCCAATGACAAATTGTCAACAATTGAGAAGATGTTGCAATCACAACAAACTATGATAGCTAACCAACAAGCCCATCAGAAGGCTATTGAATCTCAACTAGTTCAACTTTCAGCTAGCCTCAAGCCACCTGCTGGAACTTTCGCTGGCCAACCAGAGAACAAACCTAAGCATCCTGAACAACTAAAGGCTATTACCACCAGGTCCGGGAAAGAATACTCTGACCCCCTGCCAAGATACCAATAGTAGCAAAAAACGATGATGACTTTGTAAATGTCCAAGACTCTACAATACCTGAGTCTCAACCAAAGGAACCACCAACCGCTAATAAGACAGACAAAGCAAGATTGGAGGAATCAATTGCTGCAGAGGCAGAAGACACGCCTGAACTAGATGTGCCAGTGTATAAGCCGCGACCTCCTTTCCCAGCTCGATTGAAGCAGGCAAAGCTCGATACTCGATTCAAAAAGTTCAAGGAAGCTATGAAGAAGCTTCATGTTGATATACCCTTTTTAGATGTGCTGGATGAGATACCAGCCTGGACAAAATACTTAAAGTATCTCCTTACAAGGAAGTATATAACCAAAGAATATGAAATGGTGAAGTTAGCAACAACCACTTCTGATATCATTCAGAGAAAGATGCCCAAGAAGCAGAAATACCCAGGATCCTTTGGGATTTCGTGCCATATCGGTGACTCTTCATGTAAGAAGGGATTGGCTGATCTCGGTGCTAGCATCTCTATTATGCCACTTAGCCTTTGCAAGAGGCTAGGGTTTGCAAAACTACTCTCAACTGCATGACCATACAGCTTGCAGATAACTCTATGTGTCTTCTCTTATGAATCATTGAAGATGTCCCAGTCATGGTAGGAAAAGACTCTTATGTCCCATGTGACTTTGTCATCATGGACATAAAGGAAGACTCCAGATATCGTCTTATCTTTGGTCGTCTATTCCTTGCCATTGCAAGAGCTCTAATTGATGTTGAAGCAGGAACCTTGCTGCTCAGACTAGGTAAAGAAACCCTTGAGTTCAAAGTTTTTGAAAGCATGCGAAGACCGAGCATGCAGGAAGAAGTCTACTTGATTGATTATATAGAGAAAATGTCACTCCTCATACAAGAGAAGTATAAACAAGACGATCCCTTAGAAGTGACTCTTATAAACCCATATGCTGACGACTCCATTGATGAACAAGTTAAAGATTGTGTTCTTCACCTCAACACTGCCGAAGAAGATCCGAAAGCTAAATTCGAGGAACTCAAGCTGGTGAATGTAACTAAAGAGCCAAGCGAGAAGCCAGAAGCCCCTTCCCGAGGGACTAAACTATGTGTTTTTGGATAATCTCAAGGTTTGCCTAGTTATTATAAATTCCGATCTAACGGTCGAATAAGAAGATAAACTCCTGAAAGAATTAAAAGAAAGAAGGAAAGCTATCGACTACAAGATGAGTGATCTCACCGGGGTCAGTCAAGCACTTTGCATGCATAAGATCCCTATGGTGGAAGACCACAAGCTGACTTGTGAACATCAATGAAAGCTTAATCCAAATATGAAGGAAGTAGTTCGTCGTGAAGTCATTAAATTGCTCACTACCAGCATCATCTACCCTATTTCTGACTCACCATGGGTGAGTCCTGTACATGTTGTCCCAAAGAAAGGTGGAACTACTGTTATACATAATGAAGATAATGAACTCATCCCCACTAAAACAGTTACCGGGTGGAGGATGTGTATCGATTATAGGAAATTGAACAAGGCAACTCGTAAGGATCACTTCTCGATGCCTTTTCTAGATCAAGTCTTAGAGCGATTGGCTCACTAGGAATATTTTTGCTATCTCGATGGTTACTCTGGATTCTATCAAATTCCTATACATCTAGATGACTAAGAGAAAACTACTTTTACTTGCCCCTTTAGAACATACACATTTAGAAGGATGCCATTTGGGCTCTATAATGCACCTGCAACCTTCCAACGTTGCATGGCAGCCATAATTGATGGTCTAACCGAAACTATTATGGAAGTTTTTATGGATTATTTCTTTGTAAATGGAGATTCATATGATTTATGTCTAAAGCACCTCTCCCTCATCCTCAAATGATGTGAATAAGTACATCTAGTACTAAATTGGGAGAAATGTCATTTTATGGTAAAGGAAGGCATTGTCCTCGACCATAGGGCCAGTAATCGAGGAATCAAAGTTGATAAAGCAAAGATTGAAGTAATTTCCAAACTCGCTATCCCAACCAATGTAAGAAAGGTCTGCACATTCCTCGGTCATGCATGATTTTATAGAAGGTTTATCAAGGATTTCTCCAAGATAACCACACCCATGACAAACTTGTTGTTAAAGGATGCTGATTTCCATTTTGACGAAGAATGTATCAAAAGTTTCAACAATATAAAGCATGCCCTTACAACAACACCCATCATTTGAGCTCCAGATTGGGAGAACCCATTTGAAATTATGTGTGATGCCAGTGATTACTCTATGGGTGTCATTTTAGGCCAATGTATAGAGAAGAAAAATCACATCATTTACTATGCATCGAAGACCCTTGACGAAGGTCAGAGGAATTATGCAACTATTGAGAAGGAACTCCTAGCAGTTGTGTATGCCTTGGACAAGTTTAGATCCTACCTTATTGGTTTGAAGGTCATTGTCTATACAGATAATGTTGCTATTTGTTATCTCCTGAAAAAGAAAGATACAAAACCTAGGCTGATAAGATGGATTCTCCTCCTGTAAGAATTTGATCTAGAGATAAGAGATAAGAAAGGTACAGAGAATGTTGTGACAGACCATTTGAGTCTTATCCACACCCTGGGCACTGAAACTACCCCTATTAATGACTCTCTTCCAGATGACCACCTCATGAAAGTCTCAGAAGCTACTCCTTGGTACTCGGACTACGTGAACTACCTTGCTGCTAGTGTCATCCACCCCGAATGTACTGGCAATGCACTGAGGAAATTCATGCACGATGTGAGACAATATCACTGGGATGAGCCATACCTCTTTAAGCTCTATGCTGATGGTCTCAACAGACGTTGTATAGCTGAGGAAGAAGCTCGTCTTGTTTTATAACAATGCCACTCAGGCCCAGTTGGAGGCCATATGAGTTCTAAGAAAACCGCTCTGAAGGTTTTGCAATGTGGTTTCTTTTGGCCAATCATATCCATAGATTCTTAAAACTTTGTTTTATCATGTGACAAGTGTCAAAGAATGGAAAACATTATGAAAAGAGATGAGATGCCACTTAAACTATGGCAAGAAGTTGATATTTTTGATGTTTGGGGAGTGGACTACATGGGTCCATTCCCATCCTCACATGGATTTTCCTACATCCTAGTCGCGGTTGATTATGTCTCCAAATGGGTAGAGGAAATACTAACGGCTACTAGCAATTCAAAACCCGTCATCAAAATGTTCAAAGATACTATTTTCCCCCGTTTTGGAATCCCACGAACTGTGATATCTGACAGAGGTTCTCATTTTCTGGAAAGAAGCTTCAAAGCATTGTTAAGGAAATATGGTGTTACGCACAAGGTAGCTTCCCCCTACCACCCACAAATAAGTGGGTAGGTAGAGGTTTCGAACCGTTAACTCAAAGCTATCCTGGAAATGACAGTAGGCCTCAATCAAAAGGATTGGTCAGTGAAAATCAATGACACCTTGTGGGCCTACTGAACTGCTTTCAAAACTCCTCTTGGAACAACACCCTTCAGACTCATCTATGGAAAATCATGTCACCTGCCCGTGGAACTAGAACATAAAGCATGGTGGGCAATGAAATGGCTGAATTTTGACATTAAGAAAGCTGGCAAAGCTAGGATTCTACAACTTCAAGAGTTAGAAGAACTCCGGATGACAGCTTATGAGAATGCACGAATCTACAAAGAACGCACGAAACTTTGGCATGATGGTCATCTGAAGAGGAAGGACATTCAAGTGGGAGACCAAGTTCTACTATTCAACTCAAGACTCAAGTTATTCCCAGGGAAACTGTGTTCTCGATAGTCTGGACCATACATTGTCAAGAGCATCTTCCCACATGGTGCTTTTGTCTTATGGAGTGAAAAGTCAGGTGATTTTATGGCAAATGGCCAATGCTTGAAGAGATATTTCACCACAGATGATACTAGCACTGATGAATCAACGAATCTTTCCAAACCAACATATCTATCAGAAAATTGAAGGAATCACGTCGAGCCATCGACGTAAAACAAAGGTGCTTTTTGGGAGGCAACCCGATCAATAATTTTGTTTTTACTTTTAATTTTGAATTAGAACTTTTCCTTAATTTTGTTTTTACTTTTTAGGAAATTTTGTACCTGGTAGACAATGCATCGCAAGATGCAGTCTTAAGTTATGATAGTTTCCATTTTTGAGATTTCAAATGGAGGACGCGTCACCGAAAGGAATGCAACCACATCTGGTGGACCAACCGACATGAGTTTTCCCCTCCATATCAGATTTAGAGTTTGCTTGGGGTGAGAAAATTTCTAAGTTTGGGGTGGAGGGTGGGTGGTATGTACTTTACTTTCCACCCTCTCCTATCTATTTCAGACTTAAGATTTCATCGTTACAATTTTGAGCAAACTTTTTCAAAAATTTTCAAAATTTCAAAGTTTTCAAAGTAGTTTTGTATAGAAACTTGATGTAGTTTTGACACTTTTGTTTCAATCAAAGGCATTACCTAGCCGTCTATCCCGTTTTTACATGAAGTTTTGAATCATTATACCCTCCTTACTCGAAGCAAAACCTCAAGGAGGACAATTTCTGAAACTAGCCTATGGTTAGAAATCACCGTGTGAAGCTTATAAATCCTAACATCATGTTCAATGAAAATGGCAAGCATCTGTCAAACTGAGAGGGATCAAACACTTCGTGCTTCCTAACTGACTAGTGAAACAATAGCATGAAATCTCCACTGGATCCACATCAAGTCATTATCTGAGCAAAGTATGATAAGGAGAACAACCCGGTGTACTGAATTATAAATCAAGTTTCATTATGATCTGAACTCTCTTCTATGCTTCTTCTATCATATTCTTACCCCTCCGTCCATCAAAAAGAAACAAAAATAGCCAAAATAGTGCCAAACCCTAAGTTTGGGGTGGCACTCTCTCTCTCTCTCTCTCTTTTCACTTCTTCCATACCCCTTTCTATGAAATAGGGGTGCATCACCAAGAAAAGATGCCAATGTGCACACAAAAAAATGCAATCTCGAGTCGAATAGAGGGGAGATTTATTTCTTTCTTCCACATCGCCCTTCACTCCCTTTTCCACCTAAAGGCACAATGAATGCCTACGCTTACCAAATTCCTAAAAATACCAGTGTTAGATCAGGTGCACACTTGTTGTTCTATGGGTACCTATGGACTCTTACAAAACTCTTAGACATACTTGATGTTGGAAAAGGTAGGGAGGAAGTGATGTTGGAAAATAAACTCAGGAACGAAGATATTATAAGATGTGTTCAGTGGTCTCAGGAAGTTGAGGTGCTTAGTCATACAGAGTAGAGAAGAAACAATCATGATGTGAAGATGCGGCAATCACGCGAGTTGAAAGTATCCATTTGGCGACTATTTCAGATTTTTTGTTACTCGAGGATGAGCAACGTTTAAGTTCGGGGTATTTTGATGAATGTGCATTTATCAGGGTTCAGTCACCTTGTTTGGGCCAGTTTTGCTTGCATTCTCACGTTTATTGACCATATCTTCTAATATATGACTTGTCTTGGTTTGGTTGGAATTGTCCCTATATTTATTAGATTTTTGCACCTTTGTACATGTCATTTTGGGCATTGGTCCTGGCCTTCTCGGACCATAGCTCTATTTGGGGCCTTGTATAGCTTGGTCAACTGCAGTTAATGGCCATGTTTCCTCCCTTGGTCGCGCATCCACCTTTCCTCAAACCCTAAATAATCGAGACCCCCTCTCATTTCCTATAACCGCTATCATGGTTTCCTAACCTCCCTCAGCCCGCGGTCTACTATGACTCATGACCAATCCAAGAGAACCAACCATGACCTATTCTTCTGCTACAGATCACGACCACTTCCTGCAGGCACGCCCTTCATCCACAAACCGCGACCCCATCGCCGTCATGAGGAACCATGACCTCAACTGCTGAGACCTGCACTCCCTGGGTTGTGATCATCCTACAAACCGTGATCCCTCTATGCTAACCACGACACTCTCTTTCCTCCCTACACAACACATTAGCCTTCCCCCTTTTTCTTTTGCCACAACTGCAATACCCCTCGCTATATCGTGACTACGGTTTCCATCCTTTTCTCCACGAGACCGTGGTCCATCTTCTCGACTACCATCGCAACCCTCCTGCAGCAAAACATCGTGACCACGGTAAAACCAAGCCCACAATCTCACAACCGTGACCTGGTCTGCCCACAGTTTCTCCTACCTCGTCATCACGACCCTCACCTCATGCCCGCAATCATACCTCCTCCGATCACAGTTGCACCATGCTCCTACTACGGTTTACGCCATCTGCACCTGCTTCCAGAAAAAGAGATCGTGACCTGGGTGGACTTCTCCAAACTGTTCGTGGCCACAACAACTTCTCCTCAACCTCTCCAACTACAGTCCTCTTCACCACCACCGCAACCCCCTCTTCATCATCCAGTAGATTGTGGTATGATGTCAGCACTCCATAGCAACCTCAACTCACCACCTCTCTACCTCCCTTTCACCCATGATACCGTGACTCATCTACAACTTGTAGAAAACCACGACCTGCCCATGATAACTTCATCCCAACCGTGACATCTCCAATTTCCCGTGGTCTTCACCCCTTCCAACAAGCACCTATCGTGGTTCACATCAGTTCGTCTGCAGTCTCTCAAACTCCCTCGCCCTCCTCCTAGCCGCGATTGAGGTCACAGCAACAGAGAGACCACAACCAAAGGGGAGTGCACAAGAACCGTGACCCAGCAATCAAAGGACCGCGACCAAGGCCTAAAGGCAATAGGCCCGAGTACCCAATTGTGCCTATAAATAGGCCCATACCCCCTACCATTCAAGGCATACTCTCCAGACGTCATTAGGCTACAGGTCCGTCCTCAGCCTAAGGAGACAATCTCCACAGCCAAGAGCCTGCCTTCGTGGTGGTCTTGCGCCCCGTTCACCCAGATCTGAAGTGGAAACTCAGATCTGCAAGCCACTCCATCCAGATCTAGATCTAGATCAAGATCCAGATCTAGACCTGTTGCATCCACACAGTCCCTACGCCACCATCACGTCCACGAGATGCTCCTCCTACTATGAGCAAGGACCACAAGAAGAGAGAGAAGGTGGAGAGAGAAGATTTTCCCCATCTACCGTGGTGTTCTTCCCTCCTCGTCCAGATCTACCCCGACGTTGTGTAGAAGACCATTTCTCCACCGAGCTGTGATCACCTTCTTCACCATGCTCATGGCAGAATCTTCTCTCTCTCTTATTTTTCTTATTTCTCGCACCATGATTGAGTAGTTTCCTTTCACTGGGGTGTGGGGACTAGTTCTGCTTCCCATGCTTACATGTTCATTTACTAAACATTCCATGGCTTGTATATAACTTTTCATTTCATTTTAATCATCGATGTGTGCTTGTGGATTGATCACCTGCTTGCATCTATCTTGTTCATTTCCTATGTTGTGAGAACTTCAATATGTAGGATTTGAATGTCGATTAATGCGGTTGACTCCCAAACTATAAATAGAATGGGATTCCTTGAGGTTGTACGTGTATGATCCGTGAGGGGACGAGCCATCTAATCCACGGTGACACTTCTGTGTGCCTAAACATCATGTAGGGAGGGATACAACTTCATTTGGATTTTTGTATCTTCGGAACCGTAAGTGTGTGATCCGGATGGCGACGAGAAATCTGATGCCTAAGGTGATGCTTATGTGGACCTAAACATCCCTTAGGGAGGGTTCACAGTAATTCTATTTAGATAGTTATATCTCGCCTAGATGTTTGTGTTTGGATATGTTTGCATGTGTAGCGGCGGTGAAACTCGAGACCATCCCAATGATTCCCATCATTAATCTTTAATCAACTTTTAATCATGCTCTTTACTTTCCTGCAATTAGCTTAATTAAACTCAAATCAACCTTTGTTCTAAATATTAGTCTTGATTCAACTAGATTCGACTAGTAAAAGATTTTTAAAAATGTTGTCCCTTGGGAGTCAATCCTCAAATATACTGTGATAAGACCCGTCCTCTTGCGGGTGGTATTATTGCATAAGGGTTTGGTTAAAAACTCAGGGATTTCAACCCTGGGTGAGTTTGTTAGTGCGATAAGAAAACCACGTAATCCATGTGATTGGTACTCTCCCACGTGCCAAAAAGTTGGCTATGTGCTTGTACCATTGCTTTTGAGTGGATTCAAATAGGAAGAGTTTCTCATGGGGCATTGCCTCTTTAATCCGGTTCACATCATCATATGGTGCCTCAGTACGAGAAAGATGACCAGCTACAAAATTTTCAATTCCCTTCTTGTCAACAATCTCTAGATCAAACTCTTGGAGAAATAGGATCCAATGAGTCAATATTGGTTTAGAATCCTTCTTTCCATTATATACTTCCAGGATGCGTGATCTGTATAAATAGTGACTTGGTTTTACAAAAGGTAAGAGAAAAGCTTGTCAAATGCAAAAATCATTGAAAGTAATTCTATCTTGGTGGTGGTGTAGTTTCTTTGAGCCTCATCAAGGATCTAACTCACATAGTAGATAGCATGCAGAATCTAGCCAATCCTTTGGCCCAATACAACCCCCACTTCCATATCCAAAGCATCTGTCATGATCTCATATGGCAAAGATAAATCTGGGGGTTGCATGATTGGAGTAGAAACCAACTTGTTCTTAAAGTGGTTGAAGGATTCAAAACACATGTCATTGAAACTAGATTCCACATCCTTTTCGAGCAAATGGCATAACAATCTAGAAATTTTTATGAAGAGGTTGATGAATTGGCAATAGAAACCTACATTCCCCAAGAAAGAACAGACATGCCTCATGGTGGAAGGAATAATAAGAGTGGAAATTAGGCCCACTTTGGCCTGGTCAACCTCAATCCCAATTTTTTAAACTCTATGTCCCAACATAATACCTTTTGAGACCATGAAATGACTCTTGTCCCAAGATAGTACCAAACAGACTTCGACACATCTTTTGAGAATGGTGGTGACATGGAGCAAACGATCATAAAAATTTTTGTTGAACACTAAGGAATCATCCATAAAGACTTCAAGAGATGAATCCAACATATCTGTAAAGATTGATGTAACACTTCTTTGAAATGTAGATGGAGCATTACACAATCCAAATGGCATCCTCCTATAAGTAAAAGTACCACTTGGGCAAGTGAACATGGTATTTTATTGATCAGTTAGGTGCACTGCCACTTGAAAGTAACCTAAGTAACCATCAAGAAAGCAATAAAAGCTTTGTCCCACAAGCCTCTCCAAGATTTGGTCGATGACTGGGAGAGGGAAATGGTCCTTCTTTGTCTTTTCATTCAATTTCCTATAATCCACACACATTCTCTATTTGGATTTCTCTCTCACAGGCACTAACTCTCCATCTTCATTTTCATCTATGGTGATCCCACCCTTTTTAGGAAGAACCTGGATGGGACTCACCCAAGGACTGTCAGAAATGGTATAGATGATCCCAACATCCAACAATTTTATGACTTCTTGTGTTACAACCTCTTTTAAATTTGGGTTCAATCTTCTTTGCATTTGTCGAGTTAGCCTTGCATCATCTTCAAGATAGATTCTATGAACACAGATGGAGGTCAACACACCTCAAATCATTAATAGACCATCCTATGACCCAAATGCTTCTCTTCAAAACAACAATCAGAGCATCTTCTTATTTTGGAGAAAGAATAGAATAAATGATCATCGAGAGGGTGTCATTTGAAACTAGAAATGCATACTTCAAGCCTTCAAGAAGAGGCTTGAGCTCAAGGACTGGAGGTTCTTGAATGGATTTCTTCATAGGTTTTTTTTGACTGGGAAGGGAGATCCTCACTCGTGACCACTAATGGGAGTTCATCTTCCTCATCATCATCATCATCATCATCATCATCATCATCATCATCATCGGGAAACTCCAAAATAGGATCTAGAACTCTTCCCTGGGTGGTAGTCTGAATCCATGAAGGAAAGCACTCTTCCATAATCTCCTTAAGGCAGTTAATTAGATAGTAATGTTCTTCAGTAGTACCTATTACCTCAGCTTTAGAAGAAGCCTTGAAAATGTTCAATCAGATCCTCATATGCATGAATGTTACACACATGGTGCCGGTTCTCACATGAATCACTATATCATCTATAGTTAAGAAGGGTCTTCCCAAGATAATTGACACCTTGCTTGAGTCTTTTCCCATATCAAGCACAATAAATTTAGTAGGAAAGAATGTAGATGTGTCATCGTCAAGCTTCACCAACACATCATCAACTCGCCTCGAGGTGTCTTCACAGAACGGTCAGCCAATTGCAAGGTGCAATTAGTCAATTGCAATTGTCCCAAGTTCAATTCAACATACACATCGTAGGGAATCATATTCACACTAGAACCCAAGTCAAGAAGTGCTTGGTCTATACGACGAGTTCCAATATAGTAAGAAATGATGGGTGCTCTGGGATCTTTTCTCTTTTTGGCACGGAGTATTACAAAATGAAGCTCACTTTCTCAGTGAGCTTGACTCTCCTCGGTGTTGTTCTTGTGGTCCTTCTCTTGAAGGTACACAAATATTTCAAGAACTTTGCATAGGACAAAATTTTCTTAATGACATATAGAAATGGGATATTGATCTTCACTTCTTTAAAGGTCTCCATGATATCCTCAGTATGTTTCTTCTTTCTTTTCTCAGTGGATGGTTCTTCGAGTGCATCAGAGAAGGGAGGAAGTCTACTCCTGACTGGCTCATATCAATTGAATTGTCAAGTGGTATCACATGAATCATGGTATCATCACTCTGGATCACATAATCATCCTACCTGCTTATCACAATATCATCACCTTGAATCTTTGTATCACTGCCTCGAATCACGGTATCAACTCTAGATTTGCCAATTGTACTATTAACTGCTACCTCTCTTAGCTACTCTAAAGTCCTCCCACTTCTCAAAACTATCACAACATTCACTTGCTCATGGGTGGTGGAGGAGGAAGCTTGTGGTGGTCATTGTGGTTGTTGAGGTGGTGGTGGCCTTTGTTGTGGTGGGTTCAAGTTTTAGAGATTAAATTGTGGTTGAGATGATGGTTGTTGTGGATGGGGGTGATATTATGGAGGGGGTTGTTGGTATGAGTGTGGTGGAGATGGAGTGTATTTGTAGTTGAATGGGGGTTGTGGAGGTGGAGGAGCACATGGATTAGGAGGTCCTAGGTATGGTTCAAGAGTCAGTATTTGGCTTTGTGGTGGGATATAAACATTTTTAGGAGTGCCCATAAAACCAACAACATTGTTAGGATTGGCCATGGGTTGGGAAGGGAGTGACCCCTCATCACGACAGGCAAGTGAAAGAGAGATTTGATCAAGTCTTTGCTCGAGAGGGCTAATTGTTTGTCCATGGGAGGACACATCCTTATTCACCTCATCAAGGCTTCTTAACCTTCCAAGAACTTCATCCTCAAACATGAAGTTGTACCTTGGCCCTTGGTGTTGCCTTGGTTGCCCTTGCCCTTCATCACCCTCTCTCCTCCAAGAAAAATTCAGATGATTCCTCCATTATGGAGTGTAGGAGTTTGACATGGGGCCTTGGTTGTTCCTATTCCTAAAAGATTGCAAAGCTTGCACTTCTTCACTGATATCCTCCACAACATTGGTGGAGTGTCTAGAAGGCCCTCCAACTTGATTCTTCATGAAGTTCATCATATCAACAAGGATCTTCACCATTTGAGGATTGTCCTCTTATCTGACTGGAGTTGGAATAGAAGGAGGAGGAACCCAGTTCCTGTCACAGTGCTCCCCCTTGCTTGAAGCTCGGTGGCGTGAGTTTTCAACAAGGTGCTCAAAGAGTGGCCAGGACTCCTCTGGAGGTTTAGGCATGAACGTTCTGTCGCAAGAAGAGTCACCTGCAGTCTGGCTCAGTTCAACAAGTCTAGTGTAGAAAGACTACACTAGCTGCCATAGAGGAACTTCATGGTGGGGGAAGTCTCGCAAGAGCTTTTGGAATATCTCCTAGGCTTCATGGAAATTCTCATTTTCCTTTTATGTGAAGGAGGTAATGCATCTCCTCATCTGAGTCAGCTTGGAGATGGGGTATAACTTCTTTAAGAGCTCATTCTTCACCGCCATCAAGGTCACCAACTCAGGCTTAGACATGTACCACTCTTTGGCTTTTTCTTTGAGGGAGAAGGGGAAGAGGGTTCTTCTTATGTAATCGTTGGTGACTGTAGGCATGCAGAAGTTGGAGCATGTGACGTCCCCATATTTTCTAAAACTTAATCTAATGTATGACGTCTAAATTGAAACCTCACCTCAATGAGAATCCCAATTTAAATGCCCCACACTAGGCTAAGAAGAAGAAAATAAGAGGAAGTAAGAAGGAAACAATAGTAGCACATGCACATGAATAATAAACAAACCACAAACATGTTCATCATTCAACATATAATTACATAATGAATTGTTACAACATTTGATATTACACATTGAACAACAAACTTATACATATGCATGTACTACCACTAAACAACATGATCTTAAGACAATAGGTCCACTTGTAGATCAGCTCGCCACACAACTCACAACTATCCAGGTTCTTCAAAAGCACATGTCTAAAACCTAAATAAAAGATTACATGTGGTACACGTCATCACAATATTCAAGGATATTGTTAGAGTATGCCTACGTGTCTTTTTATATACCTCTCATTACTAAGCTCGACAATAAGATAAAGCTAAAAATTGACAATAATAAACAAATATAAGAAAAAGCATATACTTGCACAAAGATGTTCATTAACAAAAGAGAACACATTTTTTAAGCTCATTTTCCATTATATATCCATGCATTGACTGCCGAAGGTTTTGATGCATTCTCTTGACTCTGAAGGAGCTCAAGATTAAGGCATTTATGATCTCATGCCAAAGAGTTAGATCATATGCACAATGTGACCGACTACCAAAGAGTTAAATCACTTCCAAGCACTGTACTACCAAAGAGTTTAGTGCTTTCATATAATGGAATAGATATATTGTGTTTCATGTGTTCATATCCATAAACATGGAAAATCAAGCAAGATAACATACACGAGCAATCATTTCATCCAATATCATATGCCAAGTATGTTACTACACATATAATGCAAGCATATTGTATAATAAGCCAAGTAAGAGGTAATGGCGTACCTTCCAAAGAGATAACCTATTCATCATATTCTTGGATCATCTATATCCTTAGTCAACCCTGATAAATACAAGACCATGTTCTATCATCAGATTCCCATCATCTTAACCCTAATTATATCCATTTTAGGGTTTATTTAACTCATGAGGATATTCCCATAATTACTTGTCTTATATCCTTGTAATGAGTGTACTTGTCTTATATTCTAGATTAAGGTACATAATCTGATTATTTGATTACATATTATTATGTTCACATATTAACCATAGATTACATGCATTGCTCCAATTAGTGTTTCAAGACCATATATTAAGGGTCAACTTCATATAACATGGATTATGTGCATCTAACTGATATTCAAGTTCCACATTAGCTTCCGGTTAATGATATTAGGGGGTATGCTGTGAATTTCATCATTTATTGATCATTAATGTATTTTCTACATTTTATTTAGGATTAAAAGACCTAATTAGCCATATGGAGCATATTACATGATTTTGTTCATCAACATCATAACTAATGACATCAGATGGATTATAAGTCACATTTAGGAGTTATTGGAATATTCTCATAATTTTAGGTCTTCATTATAATGAGCCGGATGGTTATTTGTAGTTTATTTGCTCTAGACCCAATCTGATCTCTCTTTGTTGGTTGGCCATTTGGGCTGGGACCCACCTGGTTTGGGTCAATGTTGGATCCACAGATCCAACAATTAGTTAGCCCAAACGAGTCCTTCTCTTCACTTGCGGTCTGGGAGTCGTGTACATCTATTCTCTCATGAATATCTGCCACCATGAGGCTCAGCTTCGACATGCAAAGGATTGCCAGCTCCTCCTCTTGGTCTGACATTGATTACTCCTTCAGATCCGTCATCTGCGTGCAACTATCCTCGGCTTCTCCGTTCTCTCTCTGAGCCTCAAACAAGCGTACGAGTCCACAATACTCATTCTCACAGTCGCCGTCACGAGGGGCATGCATCATCCCAATCCTGAGTTCCATCGTGGCTCTCTGGGAGTGTCCGGTCTGACTGGTTGATGTGGACTGAAAACTTCCTCCCCCCGTTGCTTCACATGACCACGAGCCCACTCAACGTCGGCCTATGTTCTACTACTGTTGGTGTCGCCACACTAGGTTGGATTGTAGTGAGAAATCTTTGGAAGTTTCTCTCTGTCCTCATGTAGAATGTGATCTTCCACATGTGAGTCCGCCGTCTGTTGCACTTTCCCTGGGTGAGCGATCGAAAATCGATCCAAGCTCTTCCTATCGCTCTCAATCACGTGGTCTTCCGCCGCAAACCCGCACTCGGATCCCAATTCCCTATCCATGTGTGAGTCTGTGAGACTCCATCCCACTATTTTCCACTGCTGCTCTCTTCTTCGGCCTTCTCATCTTTTACTCCAAAGCTCCTCATACAGTAGCTTCCAGGGATGACTACCGCAACTGGGTTTTTCTCTAACGAGGAATCCATGGCACGTTGCTTCTCCAAGCTCCTCATCCTCCAATGAAACCTTCTTAGGATGTGCCAAAACCAAGCGGACATCCTTATCTACTCCAACTGCCCTACTTGAGAGCTCAACCTATAAGTTTTTAGTGATACAAGGAAACTGTCCACTTCCTTTACTTCACCGAGCCATGACTGTAACTTGGGGATCAACCAAAGTTTGAATCCTATTCACCGTAACTTCTACAAGGAAAGCGACATCCTCATCCATGATCAACCATCAAAATCACATTGAGACCCAAAAGTCCATTAAATCCTCTAATCTTGTAATTATCTTCATAAGAACATGTAGACCAGTCAAACTGGGTCAAAATCAGCAGACATCCATGGATCGATCCTTTTCAATTGGGTTTGGGTGGCGAAATTTGCCACCCGCTGAAAATTACCCAAACCCATACCCACCCGTTTATTTAGCGGGTTTCATTGGTGATCCGCGGGCACCCGCGGGTGACCCAATTAACTAAAGAAAATACATTTATATACATAATATATGCATATATTTTTTAAAAGATGTTACTTATTTCATACAAGTCAAATGTTTACCTTTACCAACAACAATTGTATACTCTTTATTTTGTGTTTGCAATAGGCAATGCCAAGTACTTGTAATGTTAGAAATGTCTAATGTTACATGATAAAATTATGTGTTTTTTTTATATTTATCTATAAAAACCACATAGGTTTTCCTATTTTACATCGACATACAACAACTAGCTGCTATTTTTTCTTTAAGTTTGCATAAACATATATCGACAACTAATCCAACGGTTTGACATCAAAGATAGCAGTTGGTTTCTTCCTTTGCACTATATTTTACATAAAAACAATAGTTACAAGATGTTTTAAATGTTGTTTTTAGTATTAGGAAAAGTAACTAGCAACTTATTGTTGATTGTATATATTTTAAATGGGCACCCGCGGGCAACCCGCAACCCGTTGGGTCGGGTTTGGGTATGCTTTTCTTCCACCCGTTTAGAAGTGTATCTTTCTTACCCGCACCCGCCAGACCCTCACCCGCAACGACCAACCCAAACCCAACCCATCCACCCGTTTGATAGGTCTAAGCACATGTAATAGGTAACATGACATCTTCACCATATTGATGTGTAAACACAAAGCCCATTGTGAACACAATATACACAGATCTTGTTATCCAATTAAGCATCAAAGAACCTTAAAAGTTTACTCCATAACATCCTACACACCGTAAAAGAAATTTCATCCTCAAAATTAAACCAAAATCAAAACCATGACATCATATACATCTTAAAAGAAAATTTCATCCTCGAAATTAAGCCATCCTCTTACTTCAAGAGAAAAAAATCAAAAGGTCTCCATCCATATGTAGGACAACACTCTATGTACAAAATATAAAAAATAAAGCCCCATGATCATATCCAAATTACTATTGGGAGGTTTTAAAACATCTAAGGTGAATCACCCCTTCATAAAAGATTGAAACAATGACTTAGAAATTCTGATTATGTCATGACATATTTCATATTTAGGATTGCATCCTTATCTTTACCCATGCATTAGGATTCCCACATCATATTACCATGTTCTAAAGGAGTTAACTAAAGTTAACCCATATATCAAGGTATCATCAACATTTTATTGAGCTAATTGTTAGAACATGCTCAACATTAAAATATGCCTCTTAGGAGGGAATTAACTATAGTTAACCCACTTTATCCATCTAGATCATATCAAGGTGTCATAATCGTTATGTTGTGCTAACTGTCAAACTATATATTTCATATTTATTAAGCACTAAGATTAACACCACTTGACATATATCATTTATATTATATCATTTCACTTTCTCATATCCAGCCACATAAGTACAAACCAAACCACTATATGATATTCTCTTTCCACTGATCTCTAATGAAACATCTTTGATCAAATTTATATTATATACACAACCACTAGATTCCTACAAGGAACCACCGACCTGGGCTTGAGGCTTCACAAAAACTAAAACATAGTTACCTCCTTCAGGGTCTTGGGACTCTCTCTCCCTCACCCAGATGGTAGGTTCTCATATTCTTATTCAAATATACGCATATAGCCGACCTCTCTCTGACTCTAGGGTTTGGTCTTCTAAAGGACATCTAGGGTTCAACAAATCTATAAGAATCATGCATAAAGCAGCTCAACTCATTCACTCAGGAGTAGTCCAGTTTAGGACATATCATAACACATATTTTTCATATTTCTCATATCTTGGAGTTTAGGTTCTCTGACCTTCTCCCTCTGGGTCTCACTCTCTCTAGAATTAACCCTATAACTGGTCCCAACACTAGAGGTCCTCCTTTGTAAAAGAGATTGAGGCTCATGCTGACTCACAACCTTGTCTTGACTTAGCATATATTATCATATAAAAGCCTAGTTACTTACATCATCAAAACTTATGTCAAATCCTCAAATCTGAACTTAGGTCCTCAAAGAAACACATTGATCATCATAAACCATCTTATATCATCTATATAAGACTTACATCATATCATTAAAACTTATTTCATATATTCATTCTATCACGAATTCCCACAAGGCTCTAGTCATCTAATCTAGAACTACTCTCTGTTCTAGACTGATGTCACTCACTTTCACTTAGGTTGCATGACCACCTCCTACTCGTACATGTGTGGGTACACTTTTTTGTAATACTTACATATATAATAAAATATTATATAGTTATTCTCCGATAAAACAAGTGTTAGAGAAAACTATCAAGGTTTGATCCGATTGGAATCAAAAACCAAATCCATAAAATGAGTGTCCCACAAATAGTAAAGAGTACAGTGTCAAGAAAACTAGTGAAAAGGGTGAGAACAAAGTGTAGACTAGTGTAGATACCCTAGACAATGAGTTCCATATTCCTAGGATTTCTCTTCCCTTGATGTACGTCATTTCCAAATAGTGCAACATCCCATACCGCTGCACTACAAGGAAAGAATGACATCTAAGGACTTGCTACACAAAAATCACCAGTCTAGACCTAGTTCTCAGACATCTAGGTGCTAACCTAAAGGATAGATCAAATATAGTCTCTAAAAGACGACTAATCTAACCCTAATAATGTTCAAGTTCAAGACTTTCTTTATTTTTGAGTTACATAATGAGCAAATGTCAAGATTTGCTATTGTTCATGCTCTAATACCACCTGTGACATCCCCGAATTTTCTAAAACTTAATCTAATGTATGAAGTCCAAATTGAAACCTCACCTCAGTGAGAATCCCAATTTATATGCCCCACACTAGGCTAAGAAGAAGAAAATCAGAGGAAGTCAGAAGGAAACAACAATAGCACATGCACATGAACAATAAACAAACCAAAACACATGTTCACCATTCAACATATAATTACATAATGAATTGTTACAACATTTAATATTAAACATTAAACAACAAACTTATACATATACATGTACTACCAGTAAACAATAGGATCTTAAGACAATAGGTCCACCTATACATCAACACAACACACAATTCACAACTATCTAGGTTCAGTAAAGGCACATGTCCACAACCTAAACAAAAGATTACATGTGGTACACGTCAGTGCAGTATTCAAGAATATTGTACTGAGTATGCCTATGTGTCTTTTTATATGCCTCTCATTACTAAGCTCGACAATAAGATAAAGCTAGAAGTTGGCAATAATAAACAAATATAAGGAAAATCATATACTTGCGCAAAGATGTTAATTAACAAAAGAGAACACATTTTTTAAGACCATTTTCCATTATATATCCATGCATTGATCATCGAAGGTTTTGAAGCATTCTCTTGACTCTCAAGGAGCTCAATATTAAGGCCTTTATGATCTTCTGCCAAAGAGTTAGATCATATGTACAATGTGACCGACTACCAAAGAGTTAAGTCACTTCCAAGCACTGTACTACCAAAGAGTTTAGTGCTTTCATATAATGGAACATATATATTATGTTTCATGTGTTCATAGCCATAAGTATGTAAAATCAAGCAAGATATCATACAAGAGCAATCATTTCATCTAATATCATATGCCAAGTATTTTACTACACATATAATGTAAGCATATTGTATAATAAGCCAAGTAAGAGGTAATGGCATACCTTTTAAAGATATAACCTATTCATCATATTCTTGGATCATCTATATCCTTGGTCAATCCTGATAAAGACAAGACCATGTTCTATAATCAAATTTCCATCATCTTAACCCTAATTATATCCGTTTTAGGGTTTACTTAACTCATTAGGATATTCCCATCATTACTTGTCTTATATCTTTGTAATTAGTTTATTGGTCTTATATTCCAGATTAAGATACATAATCTGATTTTTTAGTTACATATGATTATGTGCACATATTAACCCTATATTACATGCATTACTCCAATTAGGGTTTCAAGACCATATATTAAGGGTCAACTTCATATAACATGGATTATATGCATCTGACTGATATCTGAGTTCCACATTAGCTTCCAGTTACTGATATGAGGGTGTGTTGTGAATTCCATCATTTATTGATCATTAATGTATTTTCTACATTTTATTTAGGGTTAAAAGCCCTAATTAGCCATATGGAGCAAATTACATGTTTTTGTGCATCGACATCATAACTACTGACATCAAATGGATTATAAGTCACATTTAGGAATTATTGGAATATTATCATAATTTTAGGTCTTCACTTGATATTTATTATCCAAGAAATAAGTATATAATATCTTACATGATATTACTAACATTTAAGCTTCAAAAGACCAATATTATAGTCCCAAGTTGTTCTACTCATTTTTTCTAAGAATTTCGATATATTATTTGTATTTTTTTGATAATCGAGTTGTTTACTATGAATTATTGAAGATCAACATATATTATGGGATTTTACCTTTTTCAGCCAATTTGCTGCCAACATGTGGCACTCTTTGTGGCACGACCCTCTACTGAGCCAGCCAGTAGTCTATGATTTATTTGATCTGGACCCGGTCTGATCTCTCCTTGTTGGTTGGCCGCTTAGGCTGGGACCCACCTGGGTCGGGTCAATGTTGGATCCACAGATCCAACAATTCATTCGTCTGAATGAGTCCTTCTCTTCACTTATGGTTTGGGAGTCGTACACATTTGCTCTCCCATGAATATCCACCACTGTGAGGCTCAGCTTCAGCGTGCACAGGATTGCCAACTCCTCCTCCTGGTCTAACATTGATTACTCCTTCGAATCCATCATCCACGTGCAACCATCCTCAGCTTCTCTGCTCTCTCTCTGAGCCTCAAACAAGTGTACGAGTCCACGAGACTCATTCTCATGGCCGCTGCCATGAGGGGCATCACCCGATCCTAAGCACCATTGTGGCTCCCTAGGAGTGTTCGGTCTGGCTAGTTGTTGTAGACCGTACTACCTCCCCTTGTTGCTTCGATATTGTAGCGAGAAATCTTTGGACTCTCTTTCCTCACGTAGAACATGATCTTCCACGAGTGAGTCCACCGTCCGTGGGACTTTCCCTAGGTGAGCGATCTACAATTGATCCAAACTCTTCCTATCACTCTCGATCGCGTGGTCTTCCGTCACAAACCTGCACCTAGCTCCCAATTCTCTGTCCATGTGTGAGTTTGTGAGACTCCATCCTAGTGTTTACCGCTACTGCTATCTTCTTTGGCCTTCTCATCTTTTGCTCCAAAGCTCCTTTTATAGGAGCCACCAGGGATGACTACCACAACTGGGTTCTTCTCTAATGAGGAATCCATGGCACGTTGCTTCTCCAAGCTCCTCGTCCTCTGATAAAACCTACTTAGGATGCGCCAAAACCAAGCAGACATCCTTATCTGCTCCAACTGCCCTATTTGAGAGGTCGACCTGTAAGTTTTTAGCGGTACAAGGAAACTATCCACTTCCTTTATTTCACTAATCCACGACCGTAACGTGGGGATCAACCAAAGTTTAAATCATATTCACCGTAACTGCTATGAGCAAAGTGACATCCTCATCCATGATCAACCATCAAAATCACGTTGAGACCCAAAAGTCCATTAAATCCTCTAATCTTGTAATTATCTTCATAAGAACATGTAATAGGGTAATATGACATCCTCACCATATTGATGTGTAAACACAACACCCACTACGAACACAATATACACAAATCTCATTATCCAATTAAGCATCCAAGAACCTTAAAAGTTCACTCCATAACAGAGCATGTCTCTAGAAAAGCATCAATATGATGGTATGGGGTCTTGTTCTCTGTCCCATAGAAAGTGGGTAGGAGTCCAAGAAGGGCTGGTGGGATGGAAAATTGTTTACTCAACATTTGGTCAACAACAGTGGCAATGGATGAGGTGTATCTCCCTAGGGTGAAGTATTCATGGAGAGGGTGGTTTGGTGGTGGTGGGATACCCCTAGGAGGGCTTTGTGGAACACCTCCAAGAGGACTCTGTGGAACACCCCCAAGAGTTTTTGGGCATTCGAGCCTTCCATTTCAGATTCTCGATGTTGTTTGCAGCGTTGCTGATGTCTTCTTCTACCTATCTCAGGGTCAAAGGGAACCAAGGTCGTAGAAGTCGAATGTCTGCCAAGCATGTACAATTTTCTCCTACATAAGTCACAAACTAGAAACAAGAGATAAGTTAGAAGATAAGTATGCAAAAGTAAATAAAGAATAAAGAATATAAATGGTGATGGAAGTAAGAAAGGCTAATCTACACTAACTAGCTAGACCGAGTGCCTCTATCCCCAACAAATGCTCCAGAAAGCTTGGTGTGTTTCTCAAATGTAGACAAGTAAAGTGGGAAAAAATGTTGCCAAAGGGGAGATTCAACACCATGACTACTAGGTAGCCATGGCGCTTTCTATCTCCGACAATGACACTAGAGATCTTGTTGTGTTTTCCCTACCTTGAGTTACAACTAGACAATTGGATTTGATGAGATGCAACTTAGGAAAACAAACATGGATCTTTTGAATTTATAAGGGAACTATTATAACACACTCGCTTATACTATCCACACTTCACCTGCAAGCACACAGGTCATGTCATAATATAGGAAAGTGGCAAGATAAGGTTCGATCAGTAGGGAGAGAGGAGGCACTAGAGCTAGGTTAGAATAAGCTATGTTCCTAGAGCAGAGATTAGGGTTTTAGAGTTTGAAGTTGGTTTTGATTGATTACAGTAATGATGCAATCATTTAAAGAAAGAAAGGAAACTAGACTAGCAAAAACTCTAATTTTACCCTAAATAAGAAATTCTAACTAGCAAAGAAGGCCACTACTTAAACAAGAGAAAGAGACTACACTAAACTAGCAATTAAGGCACTAGAGAAATCAAAGGCCTAAGCTACCACTATCTAGATTGATCAAGGAGCAAAATGCATTAACTACTCTAGAACTAAGAAATTGATTAAGAAGCAATTAAAGCAAGAAACTACACCAGCATAAGCAAGCTAAGTAAGAAAAATGGGTTCTAGACAAGTTATGGGAAGAGTGGGGCATTTGGGGAATAACACTAAGATATTGGTTGGGGGGAACATCTCATGCAAAACTTAACAATTCATTCTAGATTGCTAAACCAAACAAGTAGTCAAATGCAATGATATAACCCTAGACTATTGGTTGGCCATGGATAGAACAAAGTGTGGGAGGGGAACTACACCCTTTCACCCCTATCTAGCCTTACAAGGCTCAATTGGATCAAGGTCTAGGTGGGCTTTCTATTGTATTCAACTAATCTAGGTTTATAGGGTAAGGGTTACTAGGGAAACTGGCATCCAAGGGTCAGAAGGGGGAGTTGAGATAATGGAGTTTCACCTCATGTTACTCACCATCTAGCCTTTAGAAAACTCTAGGCAATTTCACTAATCACTCTTACACTAGCTACTTAGATCTCACACTTAGTTGTAGGAGAAGAGATTTGTATGTAAGATGGTAGGATGCTAGCTAGGATCCACTAGTTGGACCTGGGAGCAATTCCTAAAATAGCTACATACACTTCATTTTCCCTTAGAGTCTAAGTGTTATCAAGCATCTTACAACAACCAATCCATGTTTAGAAGCACAAAGCACATAAATACTGGGAAATGAGATATAAGCAAGAGACAATCATCCTAGAATGAAAAGATGTCCAATACAAGTTACATTCCCCAAACATGGCATCAAAGTAACATTTTATCCCTCAAACATCCCACCAAGAGGGCTTAGATACTCATAATCAAACAAAAGAGCAAAAAGGAGAGAAGAAAGAGGTAGAAGACCATGGTTGCTCATGGAAGATCCTCCTTCTTCACCTCCTTGTTGTAGAAGCTCGTGCACCTCCCTCCAAGATGGAAAATGGTATGGAAAGGTAAGGTTTGGTGGTGGAAACCCTAGAAAACTAGGGTTTTTGGGTGGAAATGAGGTGGATATGGAGTAATAGAGGGAGGAAGGTAGGTGGAGCTCTTGAATGCATAGAGGGATGGAAATGAATGCTAGAGGTAGCTAACCTAGTGTTGTGACCGCCACTATGGCATATATAGATGGTGGGGAAGAACTAGGATAAGTAGGGGTAAAATGGGAAAAACAGTGTAGAAAACTAGTGTTTTTGGTAGTAGCATGGCGGTGATGGGCAACACGGTCGTGGTGGGTAGAGAGTAGCACAACTGTTGTGGTAGGGAATGGATGTGTTGGTTAGAGGTAAAGTTATAGTGTTAAAGTAGGGTAATGGAGGATGGTAGTACGACCATGGTGAGGGCTAGGTAGAACGACCATGATGGGTAGAACAACCGTGGTGGACGATATGGAATGAAGGTCCTTCTGCATGAAATCATTGTAATATTGTTTGGTAGCATGATAGTACTGGATAGCACGGCTGTTCTGGGGGCTTCTTAGCATGACCGTGCTAGATAGGATGGTCATTCTGGGGATTTTGTTGTAGCTTGTCAAATCTTTGATCAACTCTGTGATTTGTCATATGTCGTCATGGTCGTTTCTTGGCACCACGGTCGTGCTGAGGTCTTTAGAGGCACTTTGATCTTTAATATTCATGATCCATGGACTTCTTAGCTTGAGCTTGATCCTTGGCTACTAGGGGTAGGTTGATGACCTTTGGGGTCTTCTTTGGACCCCTCTATCTCTCTCGTCCATCTAAACTTGGTCGAAGTATGTGAAAAACATGCAAAGAAAGTCCATAAGTGCATTTAACTGAAAGATACATATTGAGGGAACACTTGCAATCTAACGATGTTTAGATGTGATTAAGATGTAAAAGGAAAAAAGATGGAGCCCTAAAATGGGGCTGCATTAGAATGTCACTTTGTGCAGACCTAGTTAAAGATAAGAAGATTATACTCCTCATGTACGAACATGAGGTCAAGTTGTAGATATTCTCACCAAACCTCTTACTCCTGCCTTATTCAAGTATATAGATGTCAAGATAGGACTTCATAATTTTTTCTCTCCAGTTTGAGGGGGTTTGTTAGCATAATTGATTAGTTAGGCCTAGGCCCATTGCATTTCCCTTTTCTCTCTTATCCCATATATCCTCTGTCTCCTATATAGAGGAGCCCAATGATATGTTATTGACTATGTAAATATATTCATCTACATGAATTATTACACAACATTATTTATTGATCACAAACCAAGAATAAATCATATAATCAAAGAAATAATTAATTTAGATCTTAAGTAACAAACTGGCTCTCACAACCTCTCCAACATATGAGCAAATGATACCATGATTAAAATTTCATATATGATCCCTTAATAAAATATGGAATATATGATCCCTTAATCAAATATGGTGATAAATCCATAGATAAAAATACTTACATACATAACCATCATTTAATACAAACATTTGGATTCCACATCATTAACCCTAATCAAGGTAATTCCAATCTTAGGCATCATGATTAATTACAATCATTGAAATATTATTGAAGCATGTGCACTTCTAAAAAGATGAGGATTGACTCACTTGCATGGGTACGCACAAACAAGTGGGCTATCAAAATTTCTAACCCTAACAGACATGCCTATATAATTCAACACTTACCCATAAGCGCACATGTTCATATTGTGATATAGAAGGTGGCAATTTAGGGGTTTATCTATATGGAGAGGGGGAACTAGAGATTAGTTCATTTTAGTCTATGTTCTAATGTGGAGTCCAGGGTCCAATTTGCTATCTTTGCTTTTGGTTGTTACACTAGGTTGGTCAAGAAAAAAATTAATGAAAGATAATAAGAAAAACCTACTTTATCCCTCGACAGTTTAGGTCTAACTAACAAATCAAGGAAATGTGATAAATGAATTAAACTAGATCAAGAAAGAGCAAGTTAACATTTCTGCTAAAGTAACAAAGTAATTGTACTTAACAAACTAGACAGGGAAAATATCCATACTAGACAAGGAAGGAACTACCTAGCAATTTAAGCAAGAAAGGGGACTAGGAGACTGGAGCAATCACAAAGGAATACTAACTACACTAGCAAGGCCTAGCTATCATGAACAAACAAATGATTGATTAATCAAGTGAAGACTAATTAAGATAACACTAGCTTAGCAAGAGAAATTAGGATTTCAAGCAATTTGTGGATACGTGGGTTGTTTGAGGTAACGTGACTATCACCTAGGTTGTTGGTCATGACATGATAACTCTACTCATTTGTTTAGATAAAAAAACCAAACAATCAAGATAGATGTCAGAGAATTTCCCTAAACTACAAACTGTCCTTGGGGTGGAGTGGGTGTGTATAGGGGAACTAGTCTCTTCACCCCCTATCCAGCCTTATGAGGCTCATTTGTAGGTGAAATTCAACTAGGATCTAAATAGTCTAGTTTTCTAGAATAGAATCTCTTAGTAATGAAGGGTGGAAGTGAGGGTTTTGCACCTCATGTCACCTACCATCTAGCCTTTAGGCATCTCCCAGTCAATTACACTAAGTGCTTCTAGATTAGCTACTTAGATCTCTCACCTAGGTGTAGTAGAGTGGATGGATATGTATAAAGAAGGGTAGCTAGCTAGGGATCCATTAGTTGGACATAGGAGCAAATCCCAAAATAACCACATATAAGACATTTCACCTAGAACCTAGGTGATTTCAAATAGATATAACAAGATAATCCATGGGTATTAAGATAGAAGTTGAAGATAATCATTAGAAAATGAAATATAAAGTTCATATATCACTTCCGCCAACATGGTATCAAAGTCATATTTTCTACCTCAGACAACCCACTTAAGGGGCTTTGCTACTCATAACAAAAGAAATGGAGAAAAAAAGAGGAACTAGAGGAGTAACTAGAACTAGATGCATGGGTGAAGACTCCTCCTTGTTCACCTCCATCCAAAGAAGCATTCCCTTCTTACTCTTTGGTGGATGAATGGCATGGGTGATGGATGAAAGTAGTCAAAACCCTAAAAAGTTAGGGTTTTGAGGTGGAACATGATGAAAATGTGTGGGAAAAGAGTAAATGGCACCTTAAATGGTTGGAGTGGCCAACTCTAGCTCCCAACCACCGCTAATGGTTATATAGTGTCTTGGGAAGCATAGGGTTGAGGGGGGGTAAATGGGTAAAATGATATCTAGGAAGAAGTAGGGTTTGGGTGGTTGCACAATAGTTCTGGGCATAATGGATGTGATGGTGGAGTGCTGGAATGGCCATGCTAATTGGGATCGGCCGCGGTGGTGAAGGAAAATGATAGTGGAAATTTGAGGTTTTGAAGGCTAATAACACGACTATGTTGAGAGCCCAACCCTAGTGGTTGTAAGGTAGAATGATTGTGTTGGGTAGCATGACTATGGTGGTTGTGAGGTGGCTGTTCACTTGGTATGAGCCTTTTGACTTCTTCGTAGAATAGTCATTTTACATAGAAGGGTCGTGTTGGGGTCTTCTTGGCACGATCGTGCTGGCCAACACAACCGTACTGATGGACCTGTCTTGAGTTTCTTCTTCACTGAACATCTCTGTGATTGTTGGCACTTGTATCACGCTTGTTCCATGGTACCACAATCATGTCGGGGGCCTTCTTGATCTTTGTATTCACCATCCATTAAGTTCTTTTCTTTAGCTCGACCCTTTTCCACTAGGGTAGGTTGGAGAAGCTCTTGGACTCACTTTTGGCTCCTCCATGGGTAGAGAACCCTTAGATCATCCTCCTTTTCTCTAGACCATTCAAAGCATGGTCAAGGTATGTGAAAACCATGCAAGGAACCTCCATAAGTGAATTTGACAGTAATACACTTATTGAGGGAAATCATATGCATCCTAACATGTTTACATGTGATTAAAGAGTAAAATGGTGCAAGATGAAGCCCTAAATGAGGGTTGCATCACCACTCCAAACTCAAAACATATTTGTCCGCAAGTATGCTCCTACACAACCTCTCTTCACTTTTCTTCAATTAGCAAGAAATGACAAATGTATTGAACTAGATGTATATTGACTAGATGGGCTCAATGATGACTAAATATGTGTATTTCACCTCTTTCCCCTCCTCTTTCACAAGCCATTTGTGATTAGAGAATTGATCCTAAAAACTTCAAATATAAAGCATGAAATACATAATCAATCCATATAGTTCTCATATAGCTCTGGGTAAACCATTTTATGATGTTGATGATCAAAGATGATTAGGAGTGTTGTTTTACGTTCATGCATTCAAATTCAAATCTCTAACCACTCTAGGTGACCCACATACATGGCTATGTAAAAGGGTGAAATGAGATAGGTTTCATGTTTTCTAGATCAATAGGCATGTGAATGGAAGAAAAGGGTTGTGGTAAGACATGTGAGTGCTATTACATATGAGCACTCTTCTTTTCTTTATTTAGATGTTATTACATAGGAGCATCTTTTATTTTCTTTTTGCATTTTCTCCTTTTTCTCTGCCTTTGGTGTACTTAGGCCATATGTTGGTAAGAGTGAAGAAAAGGGGATATAGATATGGCCATTCTAATATTTTGGAGGGTGGCTAAGGCTAATGTGTGCACTTTGGCATCCTTTCATGAGGTGAGAAGGTCAGAAGTGGTGAAAGAAAAATGAATCAAAAGAGGAGTCACTAGTGTGGGTTTCAGCATGAGATCTCCTGCTTGAAGATTACTCCAACATTCTTCATCAATTAATGGCACAACAGATGAATGAGACAATACAAAAAACACATTTTTATCATGAGATTATTCTAACCCTAAGCATTTGTGGCTTGCTTAGATCACAATTCAACCAAACATTTCACAAGAATGAAAAAGGTGATTCACATGTAGAAAGTCAAAAATTGAGACCATTCAGCAATAGACCATAATAATATGACATTCATTTGTTAAAGGTCAAAATTTTGAATTTTAAAATGTAGACATTGAGTTAGAACATGCTTTTAGATAAGAAGTTTCAAATTTGGACGAAATTGGTCAAAATGGTGCCAAATTGCCCTAAATCACATCTGACCCGACACTAGAAAGAAATAAATGGCAAATAAGAAAATTTTAAATAAAAAACACAAGAAATTAAAAACACTTACATGAAATGAAATGCATAGCATGGAATGGCAAAAGGATTTTTTTTTAAATTACATAAAAATGTAAGAAATTAAACTATGTGCATGAATTCATGCAAATTCAGAAAAATCTAATCAAGATAAGTGTTGTAATCATCGACAAAGAATAGGTTGGAATAAGTGAAACATGGATATCAAAATGAAACTAAGAAGAAGGACGCCTACTGCCCTACCACCCCAAACTTTTAAACTCATGATGTCATTAGCATGACACTCAAGTTTAAGAGTGATATGGTATAAGTTACCATTGATGTGGCGACTTAGTGGTCGTACTCCCTATGGTGGAGGATATTGTCAGTAACACCCCCAATAATTTGCCTTTGCAATGGGTATGTCTCTTGATAACCGGATAGGGTACCCCTGAAATCCTCCCCCAATTTGGGGTTACTCTGAATCTGTGCATGCTGATAGTGGTATATATGGTTGATCAGATGATGCATATGATGTTGATATAACCACATGACCTCTTGTGTCTTCTAAATACCCTCCAGATGTGCATGCATGGTGGACATGTCATAGGTGTTCACTATGGGTTTTTGCACATCAAAATCACCCTCTCTTTGTCTGGTGCAATGAGGCTACTGAAGAATCTGTTGTTGCTCCTAGACATGAGTCTCTCCCTCCCCTCAGGTAAGTCAATAGGTGGTGCCCTAAAGTCCTCTTTCAGGTGATGTCTTTCCTAGTTGATAATCACCATTTTGAAATCATCCATTGGCCCTATACTATCAACAAGAACAAAAAAATGGTAGGGCATCTCTAAAGTTATTCCAGGGTACCCATGGTTCATCTTGTCTATGATCTTTTCATTGTGTAAGAAGATCATTGGGGACCATGCAAGATAGTTTAGATCTACATACTTGGTCCTTTTATATTTTTTGAGATGTCTTTCCTAGTTGATAATCACCACTGTGAAATCATCCATTGGCCCTATACTATCAACAAGAACAAAGGAATGGTAGGGCATCTCTAAAATTATTCCAAGGTACCCATGGTTCATCTTGTATATGATCTTTTCATTGTGTAAGGAGATCATTGGGGACCATGCAAGATAGTTCAGATATACATACTTGGTCCTTTATCTTTTTTTAGGCCTTCTAAGTCACAATCTAGGGCTAGATCAATGGTAGTGATCAACCCTCCCATTATGAATGGATTCTTGATTTTGGGGGCAATTGTATTAAGAGGGTCTATGATCATCACCCATAGTTTTATATGTTTATTACTCACCATTGAGGCCATAAAAATATGTCCTTTTGTGAGAAACAACCTTGATTATTATACCTCCAAAAGTTTTATAGCCAAAACTTTCTAAATGAACTACATGACGGGGTTGTGTAGTTTACTAGTTTGCTTCCCCACTACAAAGGTGTATTGGTCAGTGAACTTATTACACATTGCTGAATGTTTGTACTTTGAATTCCTGTCAAAACTTAGTTCATCAAACTTCTTTTCCATTTTTGGAGTGCGAGTGAAGATCTTGTTGAGTTGGGAGACTATCAACACATATGTAGAGTCATTAAGTATGAATAGATGGCATCCTCCCTTTGATATTGTGCCTTCTCTAATGACCCAAAGAACTCATGGATGGTTTCAATGTAGGTATTTTGGACCTCTATTAGTAGTTTTTATAAACCCATTGATTATGCATATTGCTTGCATATGTGACTGACCCCACGGCTTGCATGGTGGGATTGCACACTTTCCTCATAGGGATCACCCTCCTCATAATGCACCCATGGTGGAGAAGCTTCACATTTTTTTTCATATTTGATCTTTTCCTGAATGTAGCTCCATCAGACTATTTTATAAAAATATTCATCCTCTCTACATCCAACCTTGAAATAATGTCCTCTAGATCATCCTCCACCTCCTCACTCTCTGTGCCCTCTCCTTCCTCTTCTTGATAATCATGTGACCCTGAACTTTTATCCAAGTTAAGGGGCACCATTTCAATCGACACATTGTCTTCTTCTACTTCAATCAACAACCTCCTTCTTGTGCATTGTTGTGTGGCATGTGGCTACAATGATGAAGTAGAGTTCCTCGCTAGAGTAGGCTATAGAGGCGGGCATGAAGATGAGGTAGAAACAACCTTCCTTCTCCTTTCTCTATCCGGAGCATCAAAATTAACTAAATCGAAAACATGGTCGATATCATGATCCAATGAAACTTCCTCCTCTCCATGTTGGTTGTAGGTGGGAATCGCAACATGGAGACTTAAGGATGAACAAAGACTAGAGACACTCACTGATGCAAAAATGGAAGAGATATTGAAATGGTGTTGAATGGAGATAGAGTGAGGCTTTGGGATGGTAAGGTGACGATGGAGGCTCTCTTTATGCAAGATTTGGTGGTAGTGAATGCTTGGATGCCACTTTGGATCCCCTTCTTCACCTTCTTGCCGATTGCCTTCATCGGAGCAAGGATGTTTTGTGGATTTTAGGTGGTTGATGTAAAACATTAGGGTTGGGTGGATTTTCTTTGTGGATGGAGATATAGAGGTTGAAATGAGTTGGAATGGAGAGATGGAGGTAGGGGAAGACTCTTGGGAACTCAAGGATCCTCAGATGGAGCTTGGAGGGGAAGATTATGAGGATTTTGTAGATTTGGGTCATTCCCTAGGTCACTTGATACGTGGAACGGGTATTCAGGGTCGTGGAGAAATGAAAACTATCGTTGTGCTCTCCCAAGTTTTGATAACTTAGGTGTTGTGGCTTGAACCAACACAACCATTTAGTCTAGCACAAATGTGGTAGTGAGATGCCTACATAGTTGTTCTGGTCAACACTATCATGTTGATCTTCCTAAAAACTAGAAGAATTTTGTTGTAATTTTCATGAGGCCATCATGACCATTACACGACAACACGTCCATGTTGGACACTTTTAGTGCAAAATTCTTCATTTCTTCACTATTCTTCCAAGCAAAAATATCACAATCAATTTCTTTGATCTGCATAAGATATCATCTACTCATTGCAACTTATTTGAGTCCTTTTCCTCAATTTCTTACCTATTTTCCTGCCACATCTCAAACTCAAATAGAAAATATTGAACACATGTGTGTGTGCTTTTCTTGTAAAATGTTTAAAAACACCAAAAGCATAGAAAATTAAAGTTTGGGTGCAAAAGCTCCCAAACTTAGGTGGGTTGCCTCCCACTAGCACTAAGTTTTATGCCTTTAAACGGGCTTCTTGTTTCCTATATAAATCATCTACTTGAGAACCTCAAAACATCATCACCATGGTAAAATTGCTTTCTCATGTGCATTCAAGCGCATCTCTTCATAAATGGGGACTTCCTCAATCAACATAACAATATAAAAACTTTCATTGACGTTGTCGGGTCCAACTTCAACAACTACTTTCAATCATTGGCCATTCACTATGAACTCCTTAACACCTTCCTTCTCATGTATCACAATACTCCAAATGCATCGACATGATTAACTTAATATGGACCTTCCCATCTTGACCTTAGCTTCCTAGGGAAGAATTTCATTCTAGATTTGTACAACCATACCCACTGCCCTGGCTCAAAGGTCTTCTTCTTGATCAATTTGTTAGGTCAAAACTCACTCTCTCCTTGTAGCTCTTGGAAAAATCATAGGATTCATGCTTCATTTCTTTTAATGCATTAAGTTGTATCTTTCTTCTTATCACGATAATCTCCATGTCCATATCTATTGATCTCAAGGCCCAAAGTGCCTTGTGTTGTAGCTCTACTGGCAAGTTGCAACTCTTCCCATATATGAGCTTTAGAGGAGTAGTGCAAATCAAAGCTTTGAATGTATTCCTATATGTACACAAGGATTCATTGAGATGGAGTGCCAATCTGATGGAGCTTCCACTTACGTGGAATTACGTGCACCAACTAAAAATCCTAAGGATGGTAAGTCTTTAGATTTAGCCTTGCTTATACTAGATAGATAACTCCACCCACGTATGCTAAGATACGTGGAAGTCTTATCGTAGTATAGTTAAGGGTCGAATCCACAAGACAATGGTCTTGTTGGGAGCAACAAGATAGAAAAACGTTAGAACTTCACTTAGTCTCTTGATAGTAGGCACTTAGATTGAAAGGTTGGTTTTGTTGTTTTTAACTAAGAACATGTAAAATAAAGCAAGCAAGTAAATTTAAAGAAGTTAAACAATGATAAAAGTCACTAGGGTGTGATCGGTTTTCACCGCCACTACAAATGGATCAAGACATGCAAAGTAAAACATAGCCTGCAACAAGAGTTTTAGTCAATTAGTATCTTCGTAGATTTAGTTTCCTTTCGGAGAACTAACTACAAGAAGTGTGGGAATGATGCAACGCCAGCCATCCCCGAACGAATGGTCAACTTCTTTGCATCATTCCCTTCTTAAAGTGTGTTCCTCGACTTACCAAGGTTGTACTTTCACACGTCAACTGATTCCATTTCATAGAATGAAAGTACAACGATGGGAGTGAGTATACTCCACTTCTTGAAAGACACTCCTAGATACCAAAATAGATGCATGGTGGATACATACACCAAGAACCAACATACAAACGAGTTTCATATCCAATAGTACAAACATAGACAATTCATACTAAAAGACAAAAGATAACACAAGTTGGTGATCAAGCAACAAGCATTCATTAAACGTTTGATGTTGAACTGAAAGGATAACAACTCTATATTACAAACTATGGATTACATTTACATGTTATGAAAACATGGGTAGTGGGGTTACTCCCCGCACCCTAGTGAGAGAGACTACTCACTCATAACTAGGACAAAGAAGGAGGCAAGAAGAGAGAGAGAGCATCATCCCCACAAAGGAGAGAGGAAAGTCAACCCCTTGGAGAGAGAGGGAGACGATCCACCAGCTTCACAGGTTGCGTGATGACGAGATCCCCTCTTCCCACCTTCTTTGGCAGAGAGAGAGAAAGCAACTTCGAGATGGAGTGTGGATCTCAGACCGGTAGCCCCTGGGCGGAGGATGGAAGTTGGATTTTCTCTGGAGTGATTGAGACATCCTCTGGACGTCTGGAAAACTTCTCCCTTTTGGTTGGACCCCTGGGGTCTTATTTATAGGCCTTAATTGAAGTCCAAATGGTTTGGTCAGTTTTGGGTCCAAACGGTCTTGAAGACCGTTTGGACTCTGAGACCGTGTGGACTCTGAAATCATTTGGACTCTAAAACCATTTGGACTCTGAAACCGTTTGGACTCTGAAACCATTTGGTCTCATGTGGTCTCGAGACCGGTTGGCTTCATGCGGTCTTGAGACCGTTTGACTCCATGCGGTCTTGAGACCGGTTGGCTTCATGCGGTCTTGAGACCGTTTGACTCCATGCGGTCTTGAGACCGGTTGGCTTCATGCAGTCTTGAGACCAGTTGGCTTCATGCGGTCTCGGGACCGTTTGACTCCATGCGGTCTCGGGACCGGTTGGCTTCATGCGGTCTCCGGACCGTTTGACTCCATGCGGTCTTGAGACCGGTTGACTTCATGCGGTCTCGGGACCGTTTGACTCCATGCGGTCTTGAGACCGGTTGGCTTCATGCGGTCTCGAGACCGTTTGGCTTCATGCGGTCTCGGGACCATTTGACTTCATGCAGTCTTGAGACTGTATGGTTCTTTTGTGGTTTTTTTTGTCTTTTTCTATAAGCAAAAAGGAGAAAAGTTAATCTAACAATTTATTTGCAATAAAAGATGATAGCTAGGGATTTTGTCTAATATATCTAAAGAAGAGTGTAGAAAATGGAAGAAGAATACTAAGATAACATCAAGAAATTGGAGGTTATCACCCCCCTAACTTAGAGTCTAGCTTGTCCTCAAGCTAGATAGAGCTGAGGTATGTAATGGTGAGGTGATTTTATTTAGTTAAGATTTCCATACTCTTGCTTCAGTTCTAAATCAGAGATCTCCTGAGGTCTTATTAGAGCTTCTTCTTGTCTTAATTCTTTCAGGTATAAAGAGTTGCGCGGATCTCAAGTTTCCTCTAAATCACGTAGCACGTATTGGGACCACCTTTTTCCTTATGTTATTATGTGCATGTCATTGACTCTAATCAGTTTTGTACTTCTTTTGAAAACCTATCAAAAACTAGATTGGTTATGAGGGTTGGCTAAGGGTTTTTGTGTAACTCTCCCTTTTAGTGGGAGAGGGCTTATCTATGCTTTTAGGAACTCACTACCAGGAACGACACATCTGCCTTCATGAGGGCAGCTGAATGTACCAGTCAGGCGAGCCCTTTATCAGCCTTTTCATATATTTGGAGACCTTAGGATCTCACTACCGGGCATGACACATCTGCCTTTGTGAGGGAAGTTGAATGTACCGGCCGAGTGAGACCTTTATTGTCTCTTCATATAAGTCCTTATGCATGGCACAACTCTCATGTTTTTATTCAACACTCTGGCTTTTATTCGAAAACTCACAGGCTTGGGATTTGGATATTTGGGTTTTTGGTTGGGCGACCAAGCCTCTTTTATTAAAAAGAAGAAAATTGTTCTTAGAATTTCCCGACATGCACTTATTTTCTGGTTGGTGGTCCACTTGCGAGGTTCCTTGATTTGGATTTCATTGATTTCCCTCCTATCCTTGAGAATATTTGGCTCGCTTCGGCTTTGATATTGACTTGTTGAAGAGTCTGATGTAGAACTGAAGCAAAATCATGAATGTCAAGCGTGAAGGAAATTTATTAACTCGTCGTTACATGCCTTTATGCTATTATTGTTCTTATTCTTGAGGACTACTGGATTCTTAAGTCAGCAGGGGTTGATCTTGATCCAAGAGGGATGCTATGCTATATGAGTGGGGTTTATTATTAGGAAATCTTAAAAAAAAACAAAGACTAAAAGTGTAAAAGAATTTGTACAGAAATAAAAAGGGAGAATTGAGAAGAAAGGTTTGTAGAAATGATACCTCGCCCTTGTCCAGTGTACCCCCCCTAACTTATCACTCACTCTGTCCTCAGAGTGTCAAGGTGATAGGATGAGAAGTACAAGGACAAGGGCATCAGGCTTCTGTTAATCCTTTGTTTGCGCCATATGTGCAGAGCAGGTTAGCATCGAACTTTCCGCGAAGGGCGTGGTAATCCACATCTGTCATATCCTCTACTGGTCTTTGAAGGGCCATGATGGTGTACATCCAGTAGAGGACATGGAAGTCGCAGTCATTTGACTGCCGAATTTGCTATGGACATTTGTGGTTGAAGGTTGGGCGATGAAAATGTTGTTTGTCGTAAACCCTTGTGTACTGACTTAATAAATCGATTAGTTTGTCTGCACATTCCTTCGCCACTACCTCAGTGGGCGTCTTTGGTGTCATTATATAATTCTTCTGTCGGGGATTGAACTGGCTGTCGGAACTATTGTATATGATAGTTGTTCCTTCAGGTAGGTTGGTTGCCAGAAGCATCCAGTGCTCATGATAAAGGAATGGGAGCATGATAAACTTCGGTGTTGTGTGTTGTAGGAAGGAAATGAGCACCGCAGTTGTTCCGAAGTTTTTTAGCTTTAATAAGTCATCCTTCATGTAGGGGGATGCCATATAAGTTGTAGGGTAATTTTGTCCGAGAAGGAATTGATAAGCGGCTATTAAGCTTACGGACAAGGACCCTTTTATTTGTAAGGTTTCCCTTAGTGCATCTTCCATAACCAAAATATCGCCAGACATGAAAACTAGGTCATCATTCTCGGCGTAAAGCCTTGACATGATGAGACTGAGTTCATTGTCAGAGAGGGTTGCGCAAGCGGCGAGGTCAAAATCCGGGAAAGTAGGTTCTATGGTAGATAGGGGCACCATATGTGATGAGGATCTCCTAATGGATGTCCCTGATATCAGGTATATTTCCCCTTTTTCTTGTGACAGATCGAAGATGGACGGGTCCCTTTTTGTTTGCTCGGGAGCTTCAGCTGGTTGTTTGTTTTGCTCCAACTCCTTTAGGGTTTGTATAAAAGGTCGCCTTTGCGGACGTTGGATTGCTGAAAAGAGGTAGCGGGGGACGTCATATGGTGCCATTGTCCGATCCTTGAAGAACCGTCTATCACAAATAAGTTCCATGGCATAACGCCCACACAGGGAGTGAAAGTCTTCGGCGACCAGCTCTGTAAAAGGGATTTCTTAGTTCAGCGCCTGAATGTGACGTATGATGCAAAAGGCGCAATCCCCAGATCCTTCGATAGCTTGGACTAGTGAGCTAATAATTTGGAACCAGGGTTGGTTCCAGTCTTGGCGGAGGGATGGGCGCGCAGCCCTGATTAACTTGAGAAGCCTGAAAGGTATGCATCGTGCTTCACCTGCTTCTTCTCCAACAAAGTTTATTGTTCCAGGTGGTAGCTCATTGGCACATAAATTGTATACCTTGGCATCCTGAGCCTCAGTGTCCACAATCATGAACAACCAGTGGTTGGAGACTTGAAAGGGAACTGTTAGATATCGTGCTTTCCGTGCTAAACCGGCACACAACCGCTCTATTGACTTTGCTCATATATCTTTGTATAAAAGGCCGATAGACAGAGCAGGTGAGGCGTTAAAAACTGGTTGCTGCCTCTTAGGGCTTCTATACACTTCTATACAGTTGGCGAGCTGGACACAGAAGATTGCCATTGGCATCGTGGACCGTGGTCTCAGGATGTTGCGGAAGTCTTCTCGTATCAATTTGTGCTTAGTTTTTGTGTTATGGTAGATGATGTCATCCCCCGCTTTTGCATCATCGACAATAGTGTTCAGTATAAAAATGTCCTGAGCATCTAGTGTGGAGATGGCTGCCATATCTAATTCTTGCATTTTGTGTGGTAGAGGTTGTGGTGGGGGAAGCTCCTGCGGAGGGGGTGAGGAAGGTTGTTCCAGGATTTCTGCATAGCCTTGTAGATCGTCATCCGAGTCAGAAGTAAAATCGAGTTCTTCATCTGTATCTAATCGCACTCGTTCTGACTCATCCTGGTCATCCGGGAAAGGCACTGATATGTCAAGTGCGGAGACAGGTTGAGCGGTTGTTGCGTGTGGGCTTGCACTGGTTCCTAATATACATTGGTGGAACTCAGTGAAAGCCACATTTTTAGCAGACTCCCCAATGGATCCCAAAGTAGAGTAGTCAAGGAATTGGTCCCCATATGACATGTTTACATTGTCGTTGTGGGTGGGGGACTTGGGAAGGTGTCCACCTTCTTGGTGACCCTTGTCATAACCTTGTTGAGAAGGTTCTGCTGCTTGGCCAGGATCCTCTCCATCATCAAATTTGTCACCTGAGGAGGTAGTATCATTATTAGAGTCGGCAGAGGAGTCGGAGTCTTCTTCGTCGTCATCTTTGTCAGCCGCTGCTTTTTCTGCTGCCTTCTTGTGTGTGGTCTTTTTGCACCGGCGATTGATGGTTTGTAACTCATCGAACACCACTTGCACATGCTCGTGTGTTTCGAGCAGTGCGTCGTGCGTTTCTTTGAGGTCGTTATATCGGCCCTCGGCGGAGAGGAGTCGTGTTGTAAGATCTGTTACTTGAGTACGTAGTTGCTGGATTTCATTATTTGTTGACTCCTCTTGGCGATTGTTTAGATGCGTGAGGGTGTTGCTGATGTTGTCCAAGCACGTGCTAAGAGATGTTTGGTGCTGCTTGAGCTCGCGGAGAGTCTCGGGCAGAGGTCGAGTCTGCGAAGAGATCTCATCGACTTGCTTTGCCATCGCCTCTTGCTGGCACTTTGCTCCAAGGACCAGCTCGGGCAAGTTGTTGTAGTGGCTGTTGATGTGATCAACTTGCTTAGCCACATCATCGTGTCATTGCTGAAAACCATGGAGGATGTTGGGCAAGGCACGGTTCTGTTCATCGATCATGGCCACCTGTTTGGATAATCCCTGCACACAAGAAAAAATAGAATGCAAAATTTTAGAAGGATCAGTGAGGAGGTTTCGGACGACGTCGAATTGATGTCTGAATTCCTCACCGATATTGGAAAAGGGGACCCTAGAGGCGTAAGGGTGGGGTGGCTGGGGTCTGTGTGTGGGGGTGGTAGTGTCTTGCGGGATAGACACTGATGGTGCTACAAACTGCATGGTGACTATGGATGGGGTCACCAGCGGTGGCGGGGTGGTGGTGGATGGGAAAGGTGGTGGTATCTCTGGTGAAAGCGGTGGGAGTGATAGTGATGGGGTAGAAACTGTGGAGGTGGAGGGGAAAGTGGTAAAGATGGGCATAGGAGTGGAGAAGGGAGAGCCCGGAGGGAAAAGGGGTGAAGAAGAGGATGCGGGTGGTAGTGTGGTTGTGGGGAAAAAAGGAAGGGTGGTGGATGTTGGAAAGGTGGAGGGTGGTGAGGTGGTGGCGGTTAGCTCAACATTTAGACTCATAATGAAAGAGTCTAAAGATGAGGTGATGATGTGATCGTCGGGGAGGGGGTTGTCTGCTGGATGTGGTTTGGAAGTTGGTGTCCCCGACAGCTGTTGATTCTGTGAAAGTTTTGTGGATGGTCGTTTCATAAGAATTTTTGTTGTCCTAGATGTCGGGGCGTTGATGCTGAGTTCAGTATGTCCCGCCTTTATTTTCTTTATTGGCGCTTTGACCGTAGCTATGAATTTGGTAAGCTCCTCGTCAGTGAAGAGGAGCTTTTCCTTGTCGTAATCTGCGAGCTCCGGAAGCGGTAACAGGGTTCTGGATGATTTGACTGTAGGGCAGAAAACGTAATGTAGTTTCGCATCCTTCTCCTTGATAATGAAGGAGTTCTTCAAGGTTTGTTCGTTGGTGAGGATGTCGCCCTTTATTTGTGTGCATCTAGGTAGAGGTCTGTCCATCTTGAGATATTTGATGATGGATGTGACATGACCCCCCATGCAAATTTCCTTCCCTAGGGAGTAAGCTGATAGTTTCTGGATCATATGACGTCCAATGTTGACTGGCATCCCGTGTAGAATGGACCAGAGAAAAATGAGATATGCAATTATAACATTTCCTCCTTCTATCCTGGGGAAGAGTGCGCCTGGGAGGATTTTGTGTAAAGTGCACACTAGTCCAGAATGTATGTTGGATGCCTTGCATGTTTTTGCATCATAGGTGGGGAGCCCTGTTAGAGATTTCCAAAAGTTGTGCCTGTTGAAATTAGGATTCTCAATTCCCACAGCCTTGGCTTTCTTTAGCTTCTCCCGGTTGTCAATAAAGATTTTATTTAGCATATTTTCTGTTATGACAACCTTGCTACCAAAGAGATTGGTGACCAGCCTACAGTCACCTTCATCCCGTGATCTATCCATGATGTCGACGGGCTCTTTGTGAAGAAAGGTGAAGAATTCATTTGTGGGTTCAGAATATGAGATCTCAGGTACCAAACACAGCCGTGCAAGGTTGGCTTTGTCTAGCTTGTTGAAAATTCGGTCATAGATCCCCATCTTAAGCAGTACGCTGGAGCATACGTACTTTGTGGGTTTTAGGATTTTGTCAGTGGAGGGGGCGGTGTGTATGTAGAGGTTTTCTGGTGGTGGTGCTGTGGTAGTGACGGGAGGGAAAGAAGGAACAGTGATGGTTGCGGGAGCGGCAGTGGAGGTGGTGATCGGTGGAGTGTTTCCTGCCAGGGTTTCCTCCCTTGCAGTGATAGGTCAGACCTGCTTTCTTGCTCGTTTCTTGGATGGTTGTCCGGTTGTGGTTTCCTGGACTTTTCATTTCCCCTTTGATTTTTCAGGTGGGGACTCTTCCTCGGAGTGTGGCTCGTATTCAGATCCTTCATCACTAGAGGAGATTTCCTCCACTTCTTCTTCAGGCGCCTCAGCTAGGCATTTATTGAGGCGATCAACTTCACACAAGATATCTATGATTTTGACCTTTGGTGGGGCCTGTCCAGTCTTGTTGTAGTCATAGATGATCTTTTGGAGTTTGTCCCTGTTTTCCATCAGCTGCTCCTTTTGCCAAAATGGAGCGTCTTCAGTTCCTGTGGCCTCCTTAGCTGGTGATGTCATTTATGAAAAATGGAAAATCATGAGTAAGAACAACATGCTTAGAGGAAGTAAAAAATGGAATTTATTTGTATTTATGTGGTTTTATATTTTAACGAAACTTAAGCGATTGTGGAAGGCCAAATGGTTTGAAGACCGTTTGGTCCTAAATGGTTTGAAGACCGTTTGGTCCCAAACGGTTTGGAGACCGTTTGGTCCCAAACGGTTTCAGGACTGTTTGGTCCCAAACGGTTTGAAGACCGTTTGGTCCCAAACGGTTTGGAGACCGTTTGGTCCCAAACGGTTTCAGGGCCGTTTGGTCCCAAACGGTTTGAAGACCGTTTGGAAGGTGAAACGTCGGGAAGCGACCGGTGAAAGAGCGGTGAAGTCGGTGGTGAAAGATGAAGGCGGTGAAGGTGAAGGCGGAGCCGACAGCGGTTTCGTATATGGTGGCAAAGGTATAGAAGATGGTTGCGGAAACGAAAAGATCGAATCGGTTGCCGCGGTGGCACATGCAGGCGGCGGCGATAGCGGGACTACCTCACGGTTGTTGGTGAGGGCGACGATGAAGCAGGAGCTGCCGATAGTGGCGGGGGTTAAAACGGTGCTAGCAGCGACGAACAGGGGTCGCGCGAGAGAAGACAAAGGCGTGTGGAGTTTGTCGGTGATGGTGGCGAAAAGAAGGGTTGTGAGATGCGTGGGAACGGGATTCTGGGAGATGGAATAGTGCTTGCGTAGGGGGTTTAAAGAGATCGGGAGTCGAAAGGAAGAAGGAGAAGACTGAGGGGGTTAGGGTTATATTTATAGGGATCGGGGGTTGACCCTACAAATTCTCCAGGTCAAACGGTTTGGAGACCGTTTGGTCCCAAACGGTTTGGAGACCGTTTGGTTCCAAACGGTTTCAGGACCGTTTGGGAGGGTTAAGGTCGAAAGGATTTTTATATTTTTATGTTTGTTTTGGTTATGTGAAAATTTTATATTTTCAGAAAATAAACCTAAGGTAAATAAAAGAACGGAAAATAAAAGAAGAAGCTGAAATCTTGGGTTGCCTCCCATGTAGCGCATGGGTTTTACGTCGCTGGCTCGACGAAGCTTTGATGTTGTTATGCTGACGATGTGGCGTCTCTAATTTCAATGGTGTGTCTTGGCATTTTATCTGCTGGAGTGTAATATTTTTTCAAACGATGGCCGTTGACCGTCCTTTCTCCTCTGTTATTGTCAACAATTATGACAGCTCCAGTTGGGTATATATGCTTTATGGTGAAGGGCCCGGACCATTTTGTTCTGAGTTTTCCGGGGAACAACTTGAGCTTGGAGTTGAAAAGGAGCACTTTGTCGCCGATGGTGATGTTTTTCCTTTTGAGATGACCGTCATGTCACATTTTGGTTTGTTCCTTATAGATCCTGGCACTTTGATAAGCGGTCATTCAGAGCTCCTCGAGCTCCTGCAGCTGGAGTTGTCTATTTTCTCCGGCACTTTTAAGATCGAAATTTAGCTGTTTGATGGCCCACCAAGCTTTGTGTTCCAGTTCCACTGGAAGATGACATGACTTCCTGTATACCAAGCGGAACGGGGTTGTCTCGATTGGTGTTTTATAGGCTGTTTGGTATGCCCAAAGGGCATCGGGAAGCTTGGTTGACCAGTCAGATCGGTTTCTGTTGACTGTTTTTTCTAGGATCGCCTTCAGTTGTCTATTCGATACCTCAACATGACCACTGGTCTGTGGATGGTAAGGCGTTTCTACTTTGTGGTTGACTCTGTACTTTTTCAACAAGGTTTCAAAACTTCGTTCCAGGAAATGGGTCCCACCATCTGATATGACAGTTCTGGGGACTCCAAATCTGGGGAAAATGATATCTTTAAACAATTTTATAACTGGTTTGGAATCACTGGACACCGTGGGTGTAGCTTCGACCCATTTCGAGACATAGTCCACCGCAACCAGGATGTAAGAGAAACCATAGGAAGAAGGAAAAGGGCCCATATAGTCTACCCCCCATACGTCGAAAAGCTCAATTTCTTGCCACATTGTGAGGGGCATTTCGTTCCTTTTGGATATGTTACCAGAAAATTGACATTTGTTGCAAGATTTCACAAAATCATAGGAGTCCTTTGCTATGGTTGGCCAGAAGAAACCAGATTGTAGAACTTTTATAGCGGTTTTCTTTGCACTCATGTGCCCCCCGTGGGTCCTGAATGGCAATGCTCTAGGATGGGATTGATCTCTTCTTCCGGTAAGCAGCGATGGAAAAGTCCGTCAGCACAAAGGTGAAACAGGTAAGGTTCATCCCAATAATATTGCTTTATGTCGTGGAGGAATTTCCTTTTGTCATGGTAGGAAGCGGATGGGTGAATGATTCCTGTAGCTAGATAATTGACAATATCCGCGTACCAAGGGAATCCATGAGTAGCCTTCATTAGTTGGTCGTCTGGAAGAGAATCTCGGATAGGGATTTTATCTTCATCTTCAACTTCAATAGGACTGAGATGGTCGGCTACGACATTTTCCACTCCGCTTTTATCTTTAATTTCCAAATCAAATTCCTGAAGCATCAACACCCAGTGGATTAGTCTGGGTTTGGCATCTTGTTTCTGAATAAGGTATCGAATGGCAGAGTGGTCAGTGTAGACGATGACCTTGGATCCGATCAAATAGGAGCGGAATTTCTCAAACGCGTAGATGACAGCCAGGAACTCCTTCTTTGTAGTAGTGTAGTTCTTTTGTGCTTCATCTAGCGTTTTAGATGTGTAGTAAATAACGTAAGGTTTCTTGTCGATCTGCTGTCCTAACACAGCTCCTATGGAGTAATCGCTTGCGTCGTACATGATTTCAAAAGGTTGCGATCAATCTGGAGCTCTCAGTATAGGTGCAGAAATTAAAGCATTTTGAGAGTTGAGAAACTTTGCAGGCAGTCTTGGTTAAAGATGAACTCAGTATCTTTGGTCAGGAGTTGGGTCATGGGTTTTGCTATTTTTGAGAAATCCTTAATGAATCTTCTGTAGAACCCCGCATGACCCAAGAAAGCCCGTACTCCTTTTATATCTTTTGGTGGCGACATCTTCGAGATAACATCGATTTTAGCCTTATCGACCTCGATCCCTCTGTCACTCACTCTATGCCCGAGGACGACACCTTCAGTTACCATGAAATGGCATTTTTCCCAATTCAGTATGAGGTTTGTTTCCTCGCATCGTTGTAAAACTTGTCCAAGGTTGATTAGACAGTTATCGAAAGAATCTCCGTAAACTAGGAAATCATCCATGAACACTTCCATTATGGATTCTATTAATCCTGTGAAAATGGCAGACATACACCTTTGGAAGGTAGCGGGTGTGTTACATAACCCGAATGGCATTCTTCTAAAAGCATAGGTTCTAAAAGGGCAGGTGAAGGTAGTTTTCTCTTGGTCTTCTGGGTGTATGGAAATTTGGTAGAACCCGGAATAACCATCGAGATAGCAGAAGTATTTCTAATGGGCTAGGCGTTCTAGGACCTTATCGAGAAAGGGCAGAGGGAAGTGATCTTTCCACGTGGATTTGTTCAACTTCCTATAGTCGATGCACATCCTCCACCCTATCACCGTCCTAGTGGGTACTAACTCATTTTTGTCATTAATCACGACAGTAGTGCCTCCCTTTTTAGGAACTACTTGGACGGGGCTGACCCACTGCGAGTCAGAGATCGGGTAGATTATGCCGGCTTTTAGTAATTTAAGGACTTCCAGGCGAACCACTTCTTTGAGATTAGGGTTAAGTTTCCTCTGATGTTCGCGTGATGGCCTAAATTCTTTGACCATGGGTAGTCTGTGCATGCATAGGGCAGGATTTATGCCCGTCAGGTCAGTTATCTTATATCCAATGGACTTTTTGTGTTTCTTCAGCTCATCCAAAAGTCTTGCTTCCTGGTTTTCTATTAAGGTGGAACTAATGATGACCGGGCATAATTTTTCCTCATCCAAGAAGGCATGTTTGAGTCCCATGGGTAGAGTCTTCATCTCAGGAGCCTTAGGTGGCTCAGTTGCTTCTATAATGGTGACGACTTTGAGTTCTTCAAAGGTGGTCGTCAGTGCTTCTTCGGCCTTCTCTAAGTGTTGCAGACACTGTTGAACCAACTCATTTGCAAAGAATTCGACTTCTGGGTTGGTTAGGACATTCTCTAACTCGTCCGCTGGCTCAGATTTTTCTAATTGAGACATTTGCTATATTGCGTCTAGAAGAAAAACCTCCTCTTGGATGCTGGGGCCTTTCATGCTATTGAGGACTCGGAATTGAATTGCTTCTTTTCCGAGCCTTAGAATGATGGTACCATCTTCAACATCGATAAGCGCCCTGGCAGTAGCGAGGAAAGGTCTGCCAAAAATTATCGGGTATCTCAGGTCTTCCTTAATATCCATGATGACAAAGTCGCACGGGACATAGGCATCCTTGCCTATCCTGACTCGAATATCTTCGATAATTCCAAGAGGTGCAGTGATCGTAGAGTCAGCTAATTGAATTGTCATTGTTGTAGGCAGCAATTCGGTGAAACCTAATCGTTTGCACATAGAATAGGGCATAATGGATATGCTGGCCCCTAGGTCAGCTAATCCCTTTTTGGTTGATGCATTCCCAATGCAGCATTGAATTCCGAAGGAACCTGGGTCCTTCTTCTTCTTTGGCATTTTATTGAGGATGATATCAGAGGTGGTTTGGGCAAGCTTGACAGTTTCTTGTTCCTCAGTGATGTACTTCCTTCATAACAGAGTTTTGAGGTATTTTTCCCAAGCCGGTACCTCAGAGAGGGCATCAAGGAGTGGGATATCGATGTAAAGTTTCTTCATCGCCTCCTTGAATTTTTGGAACCTGGTATCCATTTTCATTTCTCGCAGTCTTCCTGGATATGGGATCCTTGGTTTATACTGTAAGATTTCCGGCTCTGTGGACACTTGTTCTTTTCCTTTGCCCTTTGCATTCTCTGTGGACTTCTTCGTTCCTGGCTTCGGGCTCTCATTTGTCATAAAGGTAGGTGTATCATCATCATCAAGGGTGATCCTAGTAGTTTCATGAAGGGTGCGTCCAGATCTCGTAGTAACAACATTCAACTGTTCAGGCCTATTCTGTCCATGTCTGGGATTCGATTCAGGCTGCCCTACAAATGTGCCTGCTGGGGGCTTTAGTTGTGCAGCAATTTGGGAAAGTTGAGCCTCTACTGCCTTTTGTTGAGCTTGTTGATTAGCAAGCGTAGTCTGTTGATATTGCAGCATCTGCCTTATCAAAGTCATCTCATCCTCTGGATGAGAAGGAGTATTCTTCTGAGGAAGTTGTTGTTGTCCTTGTTGAGGTTGTTGCGAAGGCAGTGCTAACTGAGGTTGCTGCAACTGAGGGTGCAGCTGTGGGTGGAGAGGAGGATGATTAAACTGATAGTAGGTTGATGGATTCCTGGGGTAGTTGGATCTCAGAAAGTTATTCCTGGGGTTCCCTTGATTTTGATTGAAGTTGCTTGGGAATCCAGGTGGCAACCTACTAGAGGATCCGCCCTATGTTTGGTGTTGTGGATTTGCGGTCCCAGTAGGGTTCACGTATTGGAATCCTGAGTGGTTCCTTGGTTGATTAGGATTATAATAAACTTGTCCAGGAATGGAATGAATAGAATTGACTTGTTCTGGCAATTGCTCTTCAGATTGGTCAATGATTGGTTCGTACTGTTGTGGTGGTGGATGCATATCCATCATCACGTTGTAAAGCATACCGCATGAAAGAGTTGGATGATCAGATGCATGACAGGCTTCACAGGTCCCTGTGGTAGCCTTGACCTGTTGAACCTGAGAATTTTTCTTCTTGTCAAATTCTCCAAGAGAAGTTTTGAGAGCTTGTTGCTTATGAGCTATGGTTTTCAAGGCTTCAGCAATAGCCTTCATCTCTATTGATTCTTTGGCTTTATAGACTTTGAGGACTCCTTTTCCAACTGATCGTCCCCAGTTGGACTGATTCTCAGCTCCGAGTGTGACTATTTTCCAGGCATCCTCGTAATTCTTTCTCATAAAGTTTCCTCCAGATGAGGAATCCAGAAATTGCTTTATGTCATCACTCATTCCTCTATAGAATGTTTCTATTAGTTGGTTTTGGGAGATGCCATGATGAGGGCACTTTCGCAGAAGCTCTTTGAACCTTTCCCATGCTTCAGCAAGTGATTCTCCGGGAAGTTGAGAGAAGTGATTAATCTGTCCCCTGATTTCGTAAGTCAGTGAAGGGGGAAAGAACTTCTCCAAGAACTTTTCTTCTAGGGGAGCATATGTGATGATGATTGGCTCCCTGTCAAGTGAGTTATACCAGCTCAGAGCTCTCCCAGACAGAGTGAAGTGAAACAGATGAAGCATTATTGCATCGAAGGCAACTCCAGCCTGTGGGACCAGTCGGCACAGTGCCTTAAACCTCTTTAGATGATCCATGCAGTCATCTCGAGAACCTCTAGAGAATGAGATGCCCTGCATGATCTGGATCCATTGGGTCCGGATCTCAAAGTTGGGAATGTTGATGATCGGAGGTCAGACCGGATGGTTGTCTTCGTTGTTCTTTGGGACAACATAATCCCTCAACTGCTTGTTCCTTAGTTCCAACTGAGTATCTTGGTTTGCTGCCTCATTTTCAACTCGGATGCGGGCCTGTTCTTCCACACTAATTTCCGCTTGAATCTGAGCACGAGTATCAGCGATGAGTTGTGCTCTTTGAGTGGCGATGGCGGCATTAACCCTCTCCATCACCAATGCAGCCTGGCGTTGATCTTCAACCATTTGCCTGGATCTTTGGCGATTGAGTCTAATGCGGCGATGTAAGCTTCTCTCTACCTCAGAGTCGTACTCTGGATTAGGGGAAAATCCGCGGTTATGTGATGATTGCATACATGTTTTCTACCTGAGTAGAGAAAAGACAACACCTTTTAGATGATGGAAGAGATATATTTATTTCAAGAAGATATGGATTAATGATTGAAAGAAAGTGAAAACCTCTAACCAACTAGCAAGATACTAAATGAAATTAAAACGTTTCGTTGTTCCCGACAACGACACCAATTTTTGATGGAGATTCTACTTACGTGGAATTACGTGCACCAAATAAACATCCTAAGGATGGTAAGTCTTTAGGTTTAGCCTTGCTTATAATAGATAGAGAACTCCACCCACATATGCTAAGATATGTGGAAGTCTTATCGTAGTATAGTTAAGGGTCGAATCCACAGGACAACGGTCTTGTTGGGAGCAACAACATAGAAAAACGTTAGAACTTCACTTAGTCTCTTGATAGTAGGCACTTAGATCGAAAGGTTGGTTTTGTTGTTTTTAACTAAGAACATGTAAAATAAAGCAAGCAAGTAAATTTAAAGAAGTTAAACAATGATAAAAGTCACTAGGGTGTGATCGGTTTCCACCGCCACTACACATGGATCAAGGCATGCAAAGTAAAACATAGCCTGCAACAAGAGTTTTAGTCAGGTAGTATCTTCATAGATTTAGTTTCCTTTCAGAGAACTAACTACAAGAAGTGTGGGAATGATGCAACGCCAGCCATCCCCGAATGAATGGTCAACTGCTTTGCATCATTCCCTTCTCAAAGTGTGTTCCTCGACTTACCAAGGTTGTACTTTCACACGTCAACTGATTCCATTTCATAGCATGAAAGTACAACGATGGGAGTGAGTATACTCCACTTCTTTAAAGACACTCCTAGATACCGAAACAGATGCATGGTGGATACATGCACCAAGAACCAACATACAAACGAGTTTCATATCTAATAGTACAAATGTAGACAATTCATACTAAAAGATAAAAGATAACACAAGTTGGTGATCAAGCAACAAGCATTCATTAAATGTTTGATGTTGAACTGAAAGGATAACAACTCTATATTACAAAATATGGATTACATTTACATGTTATGAAAACATGGGTAGCGGGGATACTCCCCGCACCCTAGTGAGAGAGACTACTTGCTCATAACTAGGATAAAGAAGGAGGCAAGAAGAGAGAGAGAGAGCGTCATCCCCACAAAGGAGAGAGGAAAGTCAACCCCTTAGAGAGAGAGGGAGATGATCCACCAGCTTCACAGGTTGCGTGATGATGAGATCCCCTCTTCCCACCTTCTTTGGCAGAGAGAGAGAAAGCAGCTTCGAGATGGAGTGTGGATCTCAGACCGGAAGCCCCTGGGCGGAGGATGGAAGTTGGATTTGCTCTGGAGTGATTGAGACAGCCTCTGGACGTCTGGAAAACTTCTCCCTTTTGGTTGGACCCCTGGGGTCTTATTTATAGGCCTTAAGTGAAGTCCAAATGGTTTGGTCAGTTTTGGGTCCAAACGGTCTTGTAGACCGTTTGGACTCTGAAACCGTTTGGACTCTGAAACCATTTGGAATCTGAAACCATTTGGACTCTGAAACCGTTTGGTCTCATGTGGTCTCGAGACCAGTTGGATTCATGTGGTCTTGAGACCGTTTGACTCCATGCGGTCTTGAGACCGGTTGGCTTCATGCGGTCTTGAGACCGTTTGACTCCATGCGGTCTTGAGACCGGTTGGCTTCATGCGGTCTCGGGACCGGTTGGCTTCATGCGGTCTCGGGACCATTTTACTCCATGCGGTCTTGAGACTAGTTGGCTTCATGCGGTCTCGGGACCGTTTGGCTTCATGCGGTCTCGGGACCGTTTGACTTCATGCAGTCTTGAGACTGTATGGTTCTTTTGTGGTTTTTTTTGTCTTTTTCTGTAAGCAAAAAGGAGAAAAGTTAATCTAACAATTTATTTGCAATAAAAGAGGATAGCTGGGGATTTTTTCTAATATATCTAAAGAAGAGTGTAGAAAATGAAAGAAGAATACTAAGATAACATCACGAAATTGGAGGTTATCACAATCCTTATAGTCTGGCCTCACCTTCTTATCAAGAATAAGTTTTTGTCTCCCAGTTGACTAGCTCAACTTGTCCACTCATTTGAGGATGGTAGAGAGTAGCTACATAATTGGTTCACACCATGTATCTTCGACAAACTCTTAAAAATTCTTTGAATGAAGTGGATTCCACCATCACTAATCATAGCTATTGGGATTCCAAAGTGGATAAAGTGTTGGAATTTACAAAATCACATACCTCTTTGTGGTAATTAGTTCTATTAGAAATGGGTTCCACACATTTAGAAAGATAATCTATAGCCAACAAGATGTACACAAAGCTAAAATAAGGGGATAGATGCATCATGTTCCTCTTTAAGATTGTGTCCAACTTTTGTTACTTCAATCAATCTTTATAATATATATGTGAATCCTTGAACAAAGTTAGCTAAAAGAAGCCACATTCTAGAATTTTCTGACTGTCCTTTTTCCTCCAAAATGGTCTTCACAAATGTCATAATGGCACATGGAGAGTATGTCTTGCTTCTCATTCTCTAGAATACATCTCCTTATGAGTTTTCTAAAGCAATACTTGCAAAGATGTGGGTCATCCCAAATGTAATTCTTCATTGTAGCAAAAAATCTTCTTCTTTCTTCTTTGGTCCATGTAATTTGTACTCTGCACTAGCCAAAAATTTGACTATGTGCTTGTTCCATGGCCTTTGGGTAGAATAAAGTATGCAGATATGCTTATTAGGCATCGTCTCCTTGATTTTTTTCAGTTCATCATAAAATGTTGATTGACTGTTGAATTTTCAACCCATGTCTAATCAACAACTTCAATATCAAATTCTTAGAGAAGGATCCATTATATCAATCTTGTCTTTGAATATTTATTTGACACAATATATTTAAGAACTGCATGGTTTGTGTAGATAATCACTTTGTTTTGGAGGACATATGAACATAATTTGTCAAGAACAAAAACTATAGCAAGCATCTCCTTCTCTGTTATTGTATAGTTTCTTTGAGCTTAATCGACAGTTTTTCTTGCATAGTACATAGCATGAGGTATCCGACCAATTATTTGACCCAAGACATCCCCCACTACCGTGTCAGATGCATATGTCATGATCTCAGATGAAAAATAGAAGTTATAGGGTTGTATAACAGGATCATAAACCAACTTGTTCTTCAAGTTATTGAAGTCTTCAATGCATTTATCATCAAATTTGAACTCAATATCCTTCTCAAAAAGGTGGAACAAAGGTCTATGTATCTTTCTAAAATCTCTAATAAAATGACGATTGAAATGTGCATGCCCCAAGAAGGACATGTCTTACAGTATAAGGAATATTCAAGGTAGAAATGAGGCCCACTTTGGCCCCATCAAATTCAGTTCTGACCTTTGATACTCGGTTCCCAAGAACATTTCCCTTGGGAACCATGAAGTGAATTTTATCCCATAATAGAACCAAACAAACTTTCATACATCTTTTTAACATGGCAGTGAGGTGAGATAAACAATCATCAAAAGATTCCCCAAATATTGATAAGTCATCCTTGAACACATCTAAAGGTGAATTAAGCATATCAACATATATCGAGGTCACACATATTTGGAAAGTGGAGCAACATTACAAAGCCCAAATGGCATTCTCATGTAAGCAAACATCCCTGAAGACAAGTGAATGTAGTCTTCTCTTGATCAACTGGGTGTACTACCACTTATAAATATCTAGAATAGCCATCTAAATGAAATAGAAGCTTAGTCATGTCAGTTCTCTAGAATATGGTCAATGAATGATAGAGGAAAGTGCTATTTATTTATCTTGGCATTAAGCTTCATTTACATCCTTCACTTGGATTGTTATCTCACTAGCATCATTTCTCCATCTTCATTAGGTGATCCATTGATCCCACCCTTCTTGGGTATAACTTGGATATGACTCACCTATGGACTATCATAACAGGGATAGATGATCCTGGCATCTAGGAGCTTTACAACCTCCTGAGTCACAAAATCCATCAGCTTATAATTAATGTTCTTTGCATATGATGGCTTGGCCTTGCATTATCTTCAAGATAGATCCTATGCATATAAAATGAGGGGACAACACCCCTCCAATTATAAATAGACCACCCAAGAACTTGAATTTTCTTCTTTAAGATAGAATTGAGGGCATATTCTTGGTCAGAGAAATTAAAAAAAAGTGATCATTAAGAGGGTGTCATTCTAACCAAGAAATGCATACTTTAGGCCTCCTCGAAGTGACTTCAGCTCTAGGACATGAGGTTCTTCAATAAATCTCATCAACGGATTTGTAGATATGGAAGGTAAATCTTCACTTGCAGCCACTAGCACTATATCACTATTCTCATCAGTGTCATCATCTAACATCTCAATAATGGGATTAAGACCTCTACCCTTAGTGGCAATTTCAATCGATGTATGTAGGCATTCTTCAACAATCTACTCTAAGCAGTTAATAAGATAACAATATTCCTCATGGAACCTATTACGTAAGCTTTAGAATATGCTTTGAAGATGTTAAACTAGATCTTCATGTGCATGACGGTCACATAGATGGTGCGAGGAGAAGGTAGGACCAAACTAATTAGTGCATTGGGTAAAGGAGTTAGTTGTGAACCCATATTGTTCACATAAGTAGAATGATCAAGTGGTATCACATGAATCATAGTATCATCATTCACTATCACAATATCATTTTGATAACCTAACATAGTTCACTATCATGCACCACAGTATTATACCTTGCTTCACTCGCACAATTTTCAATTGCTATTTGCTTGACTTTTTAAGAGGACTTCCACTCCTTAACACTGTCATAGCCTTCACTTGCTCATTGAAAGAGGAGGGATCTTGTTGTGCCCCTTGAAGTCATATCTTTTGGTGTGGTGGATTGGGATTTTGGAGGATGTATTGTTGTTGTGTAGGTTGTTGCTGAGGTGATTGACATCATGTAAGTGATGAGTGCTAATGTGGTGGTTCTTAAGTGATGAATGTATATTCATCCCTTTTCAACTACATCTTTTTAAGTCTTTTCATAGGAGTTTGTTTCACTTTTGCCAATTTTCTGGAAATAATTGCAATTTTCTCACTCATTGACAATTAACGCAAATTCTTATCATTTTACACTCAAATTTTACAGATTCTATCTTCACTCACATTTGGGAAACAAGAACTTTCTAAAATTTCTAGAAATCAAGGACCAAATTATTCAATTACAATATTTTTACCATCTTATTACTTGAATTGGTCGGTTCATACAGTGAACATGTCATTTCATTCATACAGAACGATGCACCTCAGAGTCCCAAATGACCATTTTACCTCTCAACTCAACCTTTCCCAACTGGTTATCCAGCAGTCAAAATGGGCATTCCACACCTCTAAACTGCTCGGGTCAAGATGCAAAATGGGTATTCCATGTCCAAACGACCGACTCAGATTGCTTATTGATCAATTCTTGGTCAAACGTCACCGCCACCGCATCGCTAGGGTTTTTACTCGCTTCTCTGGGCCCGAGCCTCTCCAAATATGAATCGATCAGTTTAGACAATTAGACTTCTTCACGGGTGTCAGTAAGCTCATTTATTCTCATTCTTTAGGATTTCCACCCCTCCTTCCCTTGTAAAAGGAGGGGGACTTCAAAAGAAAGGGGATCTAAAACTTTGTATCTTTTTTTTTAATTATAAAATTGGCCATTCTATTCATCATGTGGCTTGGGCTCGATCCTGGGACCTCTCGCTAACAAATTGAGTGTCTAACCATCTTGGTGTCTTCCGTTAGACAAAACTTTGTATCTTGCACTCTAGTTTCAACACGTGTTTACTTTATTCTTGCACTTGTACTCCTTATTATTCAATAAAGATTCTTATTTCCCTTTGTTCTTGATCTTCTTGTTGGGAACAAGGAATCAAGAAGGGTAGCCATTTCATTGTCACCAGACCAATATCATTTTTTATTCTTCTTCATACTAGTCTATGGCTTTCTTTCTTCCTTCTTTTGTTCTTTCATTAAATTCTATGGATCTTGAGTAGTTTTCTATATTAGGGCATGGGGAGTAGCCCAATAGCCATAGTTGACAGATATTTTTCTATATGATGATACTTATTAGATGGTTTTTGTTTAGATTATCGCCCAACTTGAACAACTTGATTTCTTATTTTTGACGAATGTTAGTCTTGGGTGATGCGACCTTAGACCCTAAGGCTCTTAGAAACAAAGAAAATGCACAAATATCCATATTTGATCTTGGAAGGGTCTTTGTTGGGATGTTCAGGAAAGGATCTATAAACACCAGGATCAATGGATTTGTAGGGAGTTTGACTTTTGGGAATGTATTTGAGGATGTTTTTTCATACCTTCATCTAACTTATTTTATCTCCATAGATTCCATCGATCTAGTTTACGCATGCTATGGTGGTAAACCATAACCCCGATATATTTTATCATTTATTCAATTGCAGTTTTCCAATTGCTTATTTCTTGATTACTTTCTTTCGTTCTTACAATTTAGTTCTGGTCATAGATAATCTTTCCTTTATTGTTCTTAGAATAACTCTCTTTTCATTTATTCTTAGCATAACTCTATGTTTATTTGTTCTTAGTATAATTTTTAATTCTTGCTCTATCTTTCTTTATTGTTCTAGTGTAATCAAACCTTCAACCATTACAACTTCCTTTCTGCATCCAAATAAAATTTGTTCAAAGCAACCAGTTCAAATATGAATCATAAAAATGTGGTCTAGTGGGATCGACCCTCTCTATACTAATAAATTAACCTTAATTGGCTTCTTTTCCTTTGATAAAAGGTTAAACTCTAGGAATCAACCCTTAGTGAATTGGTATGTAAATGACACATATCAATTTTGGTGCTACTGTCGGGGATGACAGATTTGTTTTATCGAACTCCAAAAACTTTTGAACAATTTTTTTCTTTTTTTATCTGCATTCCAATTCCCATTTTGGAAATGCTACTCCTTCTTCCGAGTTTCATTTTGGCGGTTTGTTTTTTCTACAACCACAATTATCTGTCAAAACACTAATTTTACTATGGAAAAACTATGCATGCGACACTCGCAAAATGACTTGACTTGAAAATTGAAAGAACTTTTCACCATCTTAACTAAACAAACTGTCTTAGGATGGAAGAAGAAGAGATGACCCATAGGATTAAGTAAGACCTTGATACTAAAAGGGAGGCCATTTTGGCCGAACAGGCTGCTAGTGATGCCACGCTACACGAGGTTGAATGGGAAGAATAATTTAAGGACTTCTCAGTCCCCAAAACTGCCTATGCACAACATCTGATGCCACTCGACATCAATGCTCTACAATTTGATATCCAAACTCAATGGATCATGATGATTTAAGCCAATCCCTTCATGGGTAATAAGCACGATAATTGTCAAGACCTTCTTCAATGATTTTCTGATCTTTGTTCTTTGCAGAAAATCTTGGGTGTTTCTGAGGATGTCATAAAATTGAGATTGTTTAAATACTCCCTTTCTAGAGAAGCTAGAAGATGGTATAATGCCAAGTAGTAGGATCGGGTCACCACTAGGGAGGCACTCCATCCAAGTTTTTGGGAAAGTATTACCCCTATTATCCCGCTTATGAAATCAGGATACATATCACCCTTTTAACCATGGTCCCAGGAGAGACCTTAGATGAAGCTTGGGAGAGTTCAAGGACCTTCTCCATCGCTGCCGCCACCATGATAGTCCCCAACCCTAACTCATCAAAATATTTTACCTTGGTGTTGATGACAACACAAAAGTTTTCTTGATTCATCATGTGGAGGAAATTTCATGATTTAGGACCTTGATAGTGCATTGGAATTTATAAAACATAGCTATGAAACCCAAGAACGACGAGGGTCCAATGGGGTCCTCAAGGTATCAAAGCCTAAGGAAAACTCTGACATTAAGGATATTGTTTGAAAGTTTTAACCTTCTTGTTTGAACTATGAAACCCAAGCACTACGAGGGTCCGATGGGGTCCTCAAGGTAGCAAAGGCTAAGGAAAACTCTGACATTAAGGATATTGTTGAAAGTTTTAACCTTCTTGTTTGAAAACAAGAATGTTTAGAGTCTTTCTTCAATGCCTATGAGAGGAGAGGTCAATGCCAATAAATCAAGGCAATAGAATCTCTCTACCACATTTTCCAAGGGTATGACCACCAAACTTAACAATGTAAACTTGTCTATAATATTCCCATGCAACCAGAAACCAGACATCAAATGGAGGATTTAAACTCCATCCATAATATACATTCCAGGCTTACTATCACCTAGATCAGGCCAAGAATCACCTTGGGTTCCAGTATGGCAATCCGACGAGTGCTAAGAATGCTAATCATCTACGACCTCCCCAAGTCAATAGCTCCAACTGTCCACCCCTGGGTTTCACATAAACAACAACCAAAGAAATTTTGGGAACCAAGGGAATTACAAGGGTAATTTCCAAAACTAGGGCCCCTATCAAGGACAAAAATATCAAAATTTGAACCAATTGCCGCCAAAAATGCAACATAATGCCCACATTCCTTGTACTAACGATATAATAGTTGCTATAGAGTAGATCAACATTATAAAAAAGACCCACTAGAAGGCAATAGATGCTCAGTTGGCCCAACTCCTAGCCAGCCAAAAACCTCCTTTTGACACTTTTGTTGGGTAGCCAGAACATGACCCCAAGCATCTAGAGGAACTTAAGGCTATCTCCATCCATTATGGAAAGATGCATGCTTCTCCTCCTCATCTAAAAAGACTCATATTATGCCCATAAGTTTTGAATATGACGAGACTTGGTCATTAAAGAGGAACCTTCATCAGTCACTTCCATCCCCATCCATAAAGCTCCATAAGTGGAAGCTAATGAGCATAAAATCCTGATCTATAAACCTCATCCACCATACCAAGCATGTCTCAAGCTAACTAGGGTTATATGTCAGGTTTATGAAATTTAGAGATGCCATGAAGAAATTGCATGTGGACACCCCCTTCTTAGATGGCCTCGCCGACATGCCTGCCTGGTCCAAGTACATGAAGAAGTTGTTGACAGGAAGTACACCGCCGAGGAATATGAAACTGTGAAACTTGCTAGGACCACTTCCGATATCATCCTTAATAAGATTCCTAAAAAACATAAAGATCATGGTTCCTTTGGGATTGGGTGTTACCTAGGCTACATGTCACATAACTGTTTGTTACCCTCATCCTACCCCCACTAACTATAAAGTCAGTTGCAGTAGGGTTTGGGTGCTCGTCCATAGAATGGTACATAGTTTCACACAAGCAATATACATGAAAAAGGTAATAACAACACAAAGATATAAGAAAATACTAAATGAGATAGAGATATGTACTCATTCCATTTCTAGAGTCCCATTGGTGTTTCATCACATTGAGTAGAGCCTTGAGTGCAGTAGAACTTCATTTGGCAACTAAAAAATTGATAAACAAAACATATTAATGCTAAAGCATTAAGTATGCTATGAAAAACATGTAACCATAGTTTAAGAGTAATATCGAAGTTTCTTGACTAGAACATGATAATGACAAGAACTAGAAATAAGGTGAGAAAACTTAACAATTTTATTTTATACCAAGTGTGTTTTAGGTTTCTTTATCCATTGCATCAACATTAGGTTGTTTAATGGATTTCTCTATATTATGTTCAAGATTTGTCAACATATTATTACCAAACATGAAAATATTATTCATAGGAACAGTAGCTCAACCAAGTAATTAAGTATCCAAGCTTTCATATGAGCATACATACAAGCAAGACCATATCATATTAGGGTCTAGAGATTAAGAATACCTTGCAAATAGAGTACAAGTTATGATAAGATCTGTAGATATGGTCCATCCCCAAGGGACATAAGATGTAGAACATATAACAAGGGTTCTTAGATCAATAGGTGTTAGTTAAGATAAACATGTACATGTCATGTGGATGGTATCCTAGACCTAAGAATCATATAGTTTAGTTGTGGTATCTTCTTGTCAAATATGCATGCATCGACTAAACATAACACAAGTCTCAATATTCAACCTTAGGTCTAGGTGAACCATACACATTATGGGTAAAGCAAGATATAGATAAGGTCTGATTTGATAAGAGAGGAAGAATGAGAGATAGATCATCATCAATGTCTAATCATGCCAGGTTACATTTAGTCATATAACATCAATTCCATACAACAAGTCTCATTTCCAAATCATAGACGCATTAGGTAGATCAATCTAGTTATTAGTACTAAAAGTAGGATATGTTTACTGAATTGAATTCATTAAGATATAATATTTAACATTAGAGTATGATCTAGCAAGGTTAGAGTCCAACAATTAACATTTGCATTAACATCACATTAGGTGTTACACATAGTCAATAGGGCAAATTAGTGTTTTACATGGAAAAAGGCATAAGATCTTATTCAAACATGTCATAGAGCAAATCAAGTATTACTGATTTCAAGATAGGGTGAACATATGATAATTAAAGCTCCAAGATTAGGCAAGTGACATCATGTACATTGCATACGAGGGGCACTTTTAGGTCAAAAGAGTAGACATAAGTTCATCAAGGTCGATAAAAGTTACTGATATGAAGTTTAAGAATGATATTTTAAGAGACAATACTATTTTTGTAGCAAGTTACACCATCAAACATTCAGAACATGCTTAAAAGACCTACTTTTTATGATACCAGGAGAAAACAAAAAAGAACTAGATTCTGAAACTAGTTCCATTAGATAGATCTTGTCGAAAAGATCAAATTCATGAATTATATGTCATGAATGGACAAAGGATGAGAAAGATATGATTTTTGGAGTTTATGCAATGAAACTATAGAGAAAATTGGTTCAAGTGTCACATGGCATTCATTGATAGATCCAGAGCGTCAGTCTGTGATCCAGTGGTGGCTCCTATCCACTCTCTCCAATGTTGTTTGTGGGGCCGATGGGATGTGACACTCGCCTACTAGTCAGAGTCAGTTGACTCTCGGTCAATAAGGAGAGAGGTTGGGCTAGATGGGTCTGGGTCGAGCCACAATCCCACCATTGTGGCATGATCCAACGACTGAGATGCCATCCCCCTTATGGGGACACACCTGCGCCAAGATGCACACTAGTGATGGTGCTAGGACAGTGTGACCTAGCGGGGAAGTAAGGTGGGGGAGAGAAAAGCATGCTCGGGCCCTAGAAACTATTCAACCTGATATCTTTGTGAGGTGGCCTGAGGTTGAGGTGCCCAAAGCTCATCAATTGCAGTGCTGCCATGGAGGTCGAGAATGAAGGAGAAAAAAATGTGGCTAGGGTTTATGAAAAGCCAAGAAACAAGAGCAGAAATGAGAAAGTGATGAAAGGAAATTGGAATTCAGGATGAATGGAGGGAAAGAAGAAAGAAAATGGGGGGACTTGAGGGCTGGTAGGTGAGGCTAGGAGGCATATCCTCTGGCCAAGTACAAAGAAAGGAGAAAATATCTTGGCCATTAGATGAGGTATGCAATCTATGAATGGAGAATGCAACAGCCTAAAACCCCAACTAGGGGAAATGAGGCTTACAATTGGTTAACAAGGAAGGTTCTGGATCAATGGTGGCTAGCAGAAGGTAGGATTGGGTCGTGCACACTTAGGTTGGGCCCAATAAGGGTCAGAAATCGACTTAAAACCAAATAAAATGCATGTAATTGACCCAAATTCACTACTCCATAACCTGATCTTTGGTTGTCCGATTAAGGTGATTATTGTACCGTTGGAAAGATAATTGAAATCTTTATAACATAGGATATATATATCATGGCAATAATATTTCATTGAAGGGGTTAAAAATTGGATGCAAGTTTTTAAAGAATAATAAGTGTGACACTTAGTTTAAAACTTGAATTAGAGTCATAAATAAGTACAACGTGATATTTAACCAAAGATAATTTGTCAAATGAGCATAAAGTGACTCAAAGTCATAAAGCTGAGGGTTAGAGCATTTGTTGAGTAAAATAAAGTATCTAATGAGTCAAGATTTCTATGATTTGAATGAGAGAAAAGTCCAAGTTCTCACACGACAATGCTTGTAGGAAAGGTCTTGCCAACTTTGGCACCAGTATTTCAATCATGCCTTATAGTCTTTGTAGGAGATTACGATTTTTTGATATTATTACCACTACCATGACCATTCAGCTGCAGATGCATCCATGATGAAGCCTATGGGTATTATTGAAGATATACTTATAAAAATTGGGAAAGATGCCTACGTTCCATGTGACTTCATGATCATGGACATCAAGGAAGATTTGTGTTACCCCCTCATTTTTTGGCTGTCCCTTTTTGACCACTGCCTAAGATCTAATTGATGTTGAAGCTGGAACCATACTTTTATGTCTTGGTAGGAAGATCCTTGAGTTCCAAGTCTTTTAGAGCATGAGAGAACCAATCCTCCATGAAGAGTTATATCTCATTGATTGTGTTGAGAAACTTTCTCAATTAAGACAAGAATGGGAATTACTTGAAGACCCTCTCCACATTGCCCTTATGTCCCCTTCTGAATGTGGTTTTGAAAATGAGCAATTAGACCAATGTAAGGCTCACCTTGACGATTTCGAGGAAGTTCCTCATGATGAATTTGAGGACCTTAAAATGATCTCTCTTATAGAAGAGAATCATGAGCCTCTCTAAACCTCAGAAATGAAACCCCTTCTGAAAGAACTTAAATATGTCTTTCTTGATGAACAACAAAGATGTCCTGTTACAACTAATTCTGACCTAACTTTTGAGTAGGAAGGCAATCTCATGACTAAGCTCCAGAAAAGGAGGGTTGCTCTAGGTATAAAATGAATGAGTTGACAGGGATCTATAAATCCATTTGCATGCATAAAATCCATATGGTAGAAGAGCATAAACAATCTTGAGACCCTCAATGAAAACTAAACCCGAACATGAAAGATGTTGTCAGATTAGAAGTTATCAAGCTTTTGATTGTAGAAATCATCTACCCAATCACCGACCCCCTTGGTTCAGTGTTGTACAAGTAGTCCCCAATAAAGGAGGAACCACCATTGTAAAGAGTTACAATGGTGAATTCATCCCCACTTGTACTGTTATGAATGGAGGATGTGTATTGACTATAGGAAGTTGAGTACGACCAGTAGGAAAGATCATTTCCCTCTTCCCTTTCTAGATCAAGTACTAGAGTGCCTTTCCCATCAAGAAACTTTTTGTTATTTAGATGAATATTTAGGCTTCTATCAGATACCCTTTCACCCTGAAGATCAGGAGAAGACCACCTTCATTTGCCCCTTTGGCACCTATGCATTTAGGAGAATGCCTTTTGCTCTGTGCAATGCCCCTACCAGTTCTTAGCGGTGTATGTCTGCTATCTTCATTGGGTTGACCAAAACTGTTATGGAGATTTTTATGTATGACTTCTTCATTTATGGAGATTGTTTTGATCCTTGCCTTTGACGTGTAGCCCTTGTTCTTGAAAAGTATGAAGAGGCACACTTAGTTTTAAATTGGGAAAAATGTCATTTCATGGTTAAGGAAGGGATCATTCTGGGACACCGAGTTAGCAATCTAGGAATAAAAGTAGATAGAGCAAAGATTGAGTTGATCTCCAAACTCTCCCCTCCTACTTCCATCAAGGATATTCATCCCTTCTTTGGGCATGTTGGATTTTATCTTGTAGATTCATCCATGATTTTTCAAAAATCACCAAGCCTCTTACCAACTTCCTACCAAAGGATGTTCCCTTCACTTTTGACCAATCTTTTTTGGGTAGTGGGGAATTTCACTCCTGTCCAAGGTAGCAGGAGAGAGAGAACAACCAAAAGCATACGTCAAGGGATTTTAATTGGGATTCACTAAGATTCGCACCCACAACCTGCGGTTCACATGCAGCAGGCTTAACCAGCTGAGCTAGCTGGCAAGTGCTACTTTTGACCAATCTTGCATGACTAACTCCCTTAAAGTAAAGGAAGCCCTCACTTTTACCCCATCACACATGCACCAAATTGGTCTTTACCCTTTGAAATCAAGTGCCACACCAACGATTATGTTGTTGGCACCATTCTTGCACAAAGAGTTGACAAGAAACACCACGCCATATACTATGCGTCCAAAACTTTAGATGATGTGCAACAGAATTGAACCATGACTGAGAAGGAAATTATAGCCATCGTTTATTCCTTTGATAAGTTCAGTTCTTACCTAGTAGGGCCCAAGGTGATTGTTTACAATGCACCACACCGATGTTAGATAACTAATGACCAAAAAGGATGCCAAATGTCACCTCATTTGCTAGAACCTTTTACTTAGCAAGAAAGGCTCTGAAAATGTTGTTGTTTACCATCTTTTCGGATTAAGTTTGTGTGATGAAGATGAAATTCCAATTGATGATTCACTACCGGATGATAAATTTATTAAGGCTGAATTGCTACACCCATGGTTTGCAAATTATGTTAATTATATTGTAGTAGGTGTCCTACACCCTGATTACACAAAACATGATAAGGCAAAAAAATTACATGATCTTAGGAACTATTATTGGAATGACCCTTATCTTTTTAGATTATGTGCAAATGGTCTTCATAGAAGATGTGTCACTGAAGAAGAGACTCATGATATCCTCACCCAATGTCATTTTGGCCCCATTGGAGGGCACATGAGTTCTTAGAAGACAGCTAGGAAAGTGCTTCAGTCTGGTTTCTTCTGGTCCACTTCATTAAAAGATTCTTATTATTACGTTCTAGCTTGTGATCAATGCCAGAGGTCAGGAAATATTTCTAAGAGAGATCAAATTCCCATGACCTCTTGGCAGGAAATAGATATTTTTGACATTTGGGGAGTGGATTATATAGGGCCCTTTCCTTCTTTTTTTGGGTATTCCTATATCCTGGTTCTTGTAGATTATGTTTCAAAATGGGTAGAATCCATCTCCACCGAGACTTGGGACTCCAAGTCTATTAAGAAGTTTTTGAAATATATCATCTTCCCTAGGTTCGAGGTGCCTCACAGTGTGATTTCTGACAAGGGATGACATTTTTTAGAGAAAAGCTTTGAGTCCTTGTTTAAAAGATATGGAGTCCACCAATGGGTCACCTCTCTTTACCACCCTCAGACTAGTGGTCAGGTTGAGGTTTTAATTCATAAAATCAAGTCCATCCTAGAGAAAACTGTCACTCATACTAGGAAATATTAGGCTTTGAAAATCAATGCCTTGTGGGCATACATAATGGTCTACCAAACACCTTTAGGCACCACTCCTTTCAAGTTGATCTATGGGAAATATTTTCATATTCCTGTAGAATTGGAACACAAGGCTAGATAGGCTATTAAAACCCTTAATTTCCATCTTTCTATAGTAGATGAGAAACATTTTCTTCAACTACAGGAATAAGAAAAACTTAGGATGACAATCTATGAAAATGCCCAAATTTACAAGTATAGAACTAAGTTATGGCATGATGGTCAAATTTGTCAGAAAGATAGTCAAGAGGGCGACCAAGTCTTAGTTTACAATTCTAGGTTGAGGCTCTTCCCCAAAAAACTCAAATCTAGATGGTATGTCCCTTATCTTGTAAAAAGTGTCTATCCACATTACCCATTTCTTCTTTGGGATAAATGGAAGGGTGAATTTTTGGTAAATGTGCATAGACTTAAGTGGTACATCACCGTTGAAGACTTCATGGGACAAGGAGCGTAATGCCTCACTATTCCTGTAGACTTAGAATTAAAAAATCCTCCTCCCCAACCCAATACCGAGCCAGAATTGGCTCCATGAATACACACGTCGGGCCTTGGATGTAAAATTGGGCGCTTATCGGGAGGCAACCAACAACTTCTTTTGTTTCATTTTTCTTCCTTTAATTTTTGCAATATCCGACTAACATTGTTTTTCTTTCAAATTCTCATTTAAATTTGTAAAAAGTGGGTAAAAACTGATTGGTTGGGGACCCAACCCATCGATTCAGTTTGGAATTTGATTTGAATTTCAAACATTTCTACGCCGCCCAAAATAGGTGAACTGTGTGGTTCACCTAGTGAAACAATCGGCCCGCACTATAAGATGGTCGTTTCAAAATTGGTGATAGGCTCGAGTAATGAGCATTTCAATCACACCCATGACAAGTCAATCAGGTGTTTTACCTTGTCCAATGGTGGGTTCATGGCTACAAGATAGACATTTGAAACAAGAGTCTGCAGCGAGAATTGAATCGTCTTTTCTCCTCCACGACATACAAATCGGGCGGTTCATATGGTGAACTGATCGGTTCACCTCCCTGAATGATCTATAAGATAAGACAATTGAGGAGTCATCTCACACCGTACTCAAACTTCCCCAAGCCCTTTGCCCTAGACACCACTCATCCTAGCATCAACCCTCTTCCTCTGCTATGGTGAGCCAGACGATTCCATCCCCCAACTGGCCATCCCACTACTACCAACCGGGCAGTTTCGGCTTCACCCTATCACTCCAACACTCTCCATATTCCTCCCTTCTCCCAAAAATTGACGATTCCATCCCTCTCGCTGCCGCCAACCGAGCGTTTGGCCATCCAACCGAACATTTCGTTGCCCAAACACGCTATCCATTAGCGATTCATGTTGTCTCATCCTCACCCTCATCCATCTTCCTCTCCTTCCTTCCTATAAAAACACAATCGTCAAGACAACCATCTTAGGCACCCAACTGAGCAGTTTAGGCAACCCTTTTACCATCTGAAATGAGCGATTCAATTGCTTAACTGATTGTTTCAGCAACTCAAATGATCGATTCACCTTCCAAATGGGCATTTCATCCCTCCAGCAATGCACTTAGCATGTCCCAAGAAGGTTCTAGGAGAGAGTTCCTCATCCGTCTCCATAAGAGGAAAGGGTCGGACAAGAAAATTGTCTCCTGCGACCCCCTCGTCATTCCACCTCATGCCTTAAACTACTCATCTGGGAACACACTGACAAGTCTTCACCTGAGATAGCTGCAAAGATGTTCCCCAACCTTAATGAGGCATATGAGCTCTTCCATGGAGTAGAGGTAGGCTAGTCATCCAGACATGATCCCAACTCCATCACACCTCGCCCACCACACATTGCCTCTTTCCAGGAAGCTATGACCAGTTTGTTAGTGACAACTATTACGAGCGGTTCGACTTCATGTTCTCCATAGGCATTACACTTCCTCGGTGGGCCTGTGACAACGCCCTTAATGCCTTTTGCAAGCTGTTCAACTAGGGGGATTCCATCCTTGATCATATCAGCACCTAGGTAAGACGCAACACCACAGTTGTGTTCAAAGTCGGCCATATAGTGACGGTCCTAGCAATCTTCTTGGGATACACCCACATCTCCTTTCTGGTGATCCCACTTAAAGGCCACCTGATTGACCTCCCATACCTAAAAGGTGGCAAGTTCATCTACTATGGTGCCTAAAAAATATACTATCTTCTCTTCAAAGACTCCATTGCCACCCTCGAGCTTCCCCGCCACACCAGGTTTTTAGCTTCCAATTTTGTTTTTGACCTAGATGATCTACCAGTACATGCACATCGGTTCAATCTTGAGCACCCCAGTCCCGACAATGCCATCCTTGAGCTCACAACCCACAGGTAGAGTGTCTCAATGCAGTATAATGATGATGTGACTAACCCTCCCCCTTTGCCATCTCAACATCACACCAGGAGGTGTAATGCAAAAGACGCATGAGCTGATGAGCCTTATGGCTTCTACAAGATCCGAGAGAAGTTGGACGAGATTTAGCATGAGCAATACCTACAGGGACATCACCTTAACCATCTCTACCTCATGTAGTGTTATTAAGAGTCCTGGCACATTGAATGTGACCATCACTCTCCTAGAAGTCCCTTCCTATGAGGAGTATTGGGCCCATCAGGCTTACCCTAACCCCAACTCCCCATATTGGGGGAACTACTACTACTACTACTACTACTACTACTACTACTACTACTACTACTACTACTACTACTACTACTACTACTACTTGCTTCCTCTTCTACTCCTCCACCACCTCGATATCCACCACCACAGTGATCTTCTTCCCTCCATATTGGGTTTGGGATTTTCTCAGGACAAGCAAAATTCTAAGTTGGGGTGGAGGTGGGTGGAGTATAACAATTCCACCCCTATTCATTTTCTACAATATTTCTTTTATCATTTTAATTTCTTGCGTTTAGTTTAATTTCTAAAAAGTAGTCTATTTTTGTTCCTTAAATATGCAATTTATCTAGTTGGCCAAATGAATAGACTTTGTATCATTGTACTAACCCTTTTGAATGCAGTAAATCTTCTTTGCAAAACTTTTTTACAAATTGCCATGATTGGAAAGAGAGAAACCTGACGAGTTCATTGAGTTATTGCGGGGAGGAGAGGGGGAGCGCCAACATACCTCTTCAGAAAGTTGCAAAGCTTGGGATGATTGGAGTCCCTCGAGCTCGCCGGTGCCTGAGGCGGTGCTTCAGGTTGGCTAGGTCCAAATCCCGATTGACGTGCACGTACGACAACTCTCCTTGACGCGCAAATGTCGGTTCCAGGGACTCACCGTAGGCGTTGGACGACAACTTCTCTGGAGCTTCTCTGCGGCCGGCAGCTTCTCTGCGTTGGCTTCCTTGCTAGGGCTCGTCGCGAAGGAGACACTAGAGAGGGAGAGGAAGTCGCAAGCTTGCGAGAGAGCGGCACAGGCTGAATTAGGGAGAGTCAGGGAAATTTGGAGCACGAGTGAGTGAAATTTGGAGCAGGAAAGGCAATATTGCCTTAGCAAATTTGGGTATGGCAATTTAGGATTGCCTCTAATTAAAAATACAAATGTCGTTAATGTTAAGTGCTTTTTAGAAACTCTATAATACGAGGTTTAGTGGCATTTTAATTAAAATGCTTGTATATTAAAAAGATAGTGGCTTTTTTTTATAAATGCCACTAGAATAAATGTCGCTAATGGGCAATTTTGCTGTAGTGAATGGCAATATCTTGTTAATCTTAAAATTTGGAATCAAATGGGTTCATTATATGGACTAAATAGTTATATGTTTAGATTAGACCTTTATCTAAAATAAAATAGAAAATAAAAATGTGAGATGACTCCTAGTCCATCATGGACTAGAGAGTGTCTGCATACCCTAAAATGTTGGGGGGATTATCCCCGCCAAACTAGGATTTAAGGGTTGTAAAAGGTGAACCTTGGGTTGGCCAAACCCAATGCTAGGATTTTGACTTGAAAGTGAGTTAAAGAGAAGGATAATGAGAGGGACTAAGAAGTAGAGATGGCGGACAAGCTTAGAGTAGGTAGTATGAGGTTTTTTTTATCCTAATGGATAAAGGAATGAATATAGGGTCGTCGTTGATGAGGAAGCTCGAACAGAGGTAGAAAAATATCTTTCATGTTGTATTTTGGCCATGATGACAAGCTTCTCATCGTAGAAGATTGGATGCAAGGAGGAGGAGAATAGAGTTTCCCAAAAGATAAGTCTCCATGTTCAAGAAAGAAGAGGGGTGATTGGGTTTGTGGGTTCTAAGCTATCTGGATCTAGAAAATGATCTGTGAGGCGCCAAGGACTGGGGCTGCAGGGTGCGTAGAGTGGAGTAATTGTGGCCACTGGATAAAGTTTGGACGATCAATGTTTGTCAAATAGGTATTTTATTTAAAATCCATATTTTGCGATATAGGTATTGTTTTTGGGAGTTCAAGATACCCAAAGAATTCTTATGACAATTACTTCTAAAAATTATTTTAGAGGGTGTTTTCGATGTCTAATAATTATTATGTTTTTATTTCTCAAATGTGCCTAATTTTATATTTGTTTTGCATTTTAAATAGCAAATGACCTTTAAATTAATGAATATTTTATCAATAAGTGTATGTTGATATGTTTAACAAATTAGAAAGCATGGTAATCCTAATTTGATGGTTTACCTGGGTTTTGATGTAACTGTAATAAGGGTATTTTGCATATTTCACTCATTTTTTTCCATGGAATGATCTAAAATTTTATCTGGATCCTATTACATGGTTCATTACAATTGTCGAGGTTTAGTGAGGTTTTTTTTCACTTAGTATTTTTTTTAGACATAAGAGGATATTATATGATGTGTTTTATGGAAGTTGATGAGATATTACATTACATATATACTTAATCACAATCAAATAGAGTTCTTGGGATATTTATCTCTAATTTCAACCAAATCACAGTGACTAGACACAAATATTTTAGAATTTCTCTTGTTCATGGATCAATATGTTCACAAATAGTATATTTTGTTATCATTTTGGCTTATTTGAGTATGAGGGTTATATTTACTAGATAACATGGATTTTGATATACATTCAATACTAAGATTTTATCTTGGTTACAAATTAGAGTTATGTTTAGTCTAAATAACAATCCTAATTCAATATTAGGAGGTTAGGGTGATGGGCTTTGAGATTTAGGAAATTGAAAGAAGGAATACACATGACTCATAAAACTTCAATGATGTCTAGGTGATTAGGTTTTGGAACCAGGAATCATGACTACCTTAAAGATACTTTCAATACAAAGGTAAGTGGTCCCTGACTTGGGTATTATTATATTGCATCATAAAGTTTTTTTTTACATTATCATGTTTAGAGTTTATAGTATACATGCTATCATGTGAACACTTCAATTATTTAAGAGGTATCTCTTATATGCATATCTTGTTAATATTGATTGCATACATGTTTATTTGTTTAGATTAGATCGGTTAAGAATTATACATCTTCGTGTTTAATTAATTCAATTATAAGTGAAAACCTAAGGAAGATAAGATCAGATCATACTAATAATTAATTATTAGACCCTATCTCATGAACATGTTATGCTAAGTTGGTGCCTCATGAGTTCCCTTTAGTTTATGGGTTCAAGCCCAAGCCTACATGCCTTGAGTGTATTCATTGATGTTTATGTTAACGGATTCAAGCCCAATCATGCACGCCTTGTGTGTGTTCAATGAGATCAGATCAGATATATTTCATTGAGTAGGTCCCCTAATAGGAATGCTTAATTATGTTGACACTACATCCTAAAGTCATCAATAATTTTTATCCATGTTCCTATCAGTTTTAGGATTTATGTTAAGTTATGTTCATATTTTCATTGGAACCCAACCACTTACAATTAGTTTGTCGAATGCATGGCATGTATGGAATCACGTAGGTTGTCAGCAACATGGCATAACTCTGAGGAGGTGGTTCTACATACCTGTTTAAGACCTGGTGGGGTTCCATCTGCATGATTCAAGGAAGTTTAGTTAATTTTTTACTATTTCATGTATCAAGCTCCCTTGTTGTTAGTTTTGGGAAAAGAATGTGCATGTGAGAATCCATGTAACTATATCTTGGGTAAAGTTATTATGATGAAATGGATTTTACCACATTCATAATCTAAATTACAATTATGCCCCATATTTCTCCACTTCATCACCCTCATGATAATTGATGATTTTTGACACCAAATTTGCAAATATGAAGCCTAATGTCATAATGTGTACATTGTGACATCAAGATTTAGCTCAATATGTGACTTTACTCAAATCAAATTATTCAGGGATCAAGCTTCATCAGTTGAACTTGGGACTTTTTATATATCTTGAGGGAAATTATTTGAAGCATTGGTTAAAAATCTCATAATTTTTGGATGTCACATCTGTAAGATTTGAATTTATGAAAAATGTACCCTCAAAATCCCTTTTTTTACCCAAAATACCATTTTCTAGCCTAGTTGGACTGGATCCCGACCAGGATCTGGACCCAGGGAGTACGCGGTCATCTCCCCTGCCCGATGATTGTGGGTGAGACAATGCACAACAACACTCATTTTCGGAAGTGGATATTCCCCTAGTCATTGATCAGTTCTTAGTTTAACCAATTCCTTTCAATCCAAAATCTTCTCCTCTACTTAATGATCCCCACAAATCTTGCTAATGTTTAGTTGTTTGAAAATGCCCAAAAGGGCGGTGACCTGAACTCGGAGGAGAAGCACTCCTAAGAAACCCTAGGCCTCATCTTGCTTATTTAACGACTCCAGTGGCTTTGCCACACATCCTTAAGCATAACCAATGTATCAATTTCTCACCTTCAGCCTCTGTGCCTGCCATCCAACTCCCTCCTCTTACACTTGAATTAGAGGAACAAACCCTCACCACCAAGCTCCTCCTCCAAATTCCACACACCTACACCATTAGTGAACCTTGTCGGAGAATCCATTACTCTCACGAGGCATAATGGAGGACTATATAGCATGATCGACAAAATGTCATCCACACTACTGGCGTTGACGTCAACAACATGCAACCGACTGCCTCGAGCACTGCTGCAAGGACCTCATATCATCAGACGATTCCTAAGAGCCCTGCAAAGCCTCTAAGATCCCTAGTTCCCTCCTTCTTATGGTATTTTTCTCAATCTCCATCTTAGCTCTTTTCTTATGTAACCTGTAGCTACATTTTCCCATTTCTATTCCTTTTACCGTTCTAGCCACTGAATGGTTTGCCCACTTTGTAATGATGTTCGAATTCAACAACAGCTAGCACACATCACCTCATAATGCTTCTCTTCACCCCGGTCTTCTTCTTGATGCGATTATCTTCTCACTGCTTCAATGGCACGAGTGAAGGTTCTTGTTGATCAAAACATTCAGTGCTTAGTTTTGTCTGATATGTCCTCATGTTAGTCACACATCTTATTTCGTTGACATGGGCACTTTGGTCCTTTTACCCCTACTATGGAACTCCCTTGAGCCAAGCTTGGCTTGTGGGTCAGGCAGGAGGATCCCCTGACCGAGATCCTTCTTTTAGTCTGTTAATCCAGTCTGGGCATCCTTTTTTTGTTTTCACTTTATTCTTCTAGCAATTATCTAATTGGCCAGACTTGTAAAAGCCTTAAAAATAGCTTGATTATCATCAAAATGCCCACAAAGTATCATTATTTTTAGAAAAATTCCTAGAATAATATGGAACCAATATTTTCCCCTTTTATAGTATAGTTTCATGATGATAATTGTCTCCCTCTTATTATCTTAATTAGGGTTTTCCACTAATATTTCAAACCCTAATCTTAATAAAAAACCATGATATACATGATATATGAACATATCATTATCCTATCGTACTCTGATATTGTATTAATGACTAGATCATATGAATTTAAATAATTAATCATCAGTCAACTTACACTTGGCATGATTATACATGAAAATGACTAGATCATTTACTATCTTGAATCTCCTAAAATACCTAGGTGACTCATTCATGCTTACCATACTAGTTACGGATATCGATGTTGGTTTTTTGAGATAATATGATGAATGGTAACATGAGGGACTATTTAGGGGTTAGGGATCCTAGTCATGATTTAATGACCCCATGACTTGTATTTTTCAAAGATCTTGACAAATATTTTATATCTTGCAATCTAGGATCTGATATGAATCGTTGAATCAATATTGGATATTGCTAGTACTCTGTTTTGACTCCATGAGGTATGCTTTTATATTAATTCCTCCTTGAACAAACTAGTGGTATTGAATGATATTTGTATGTACCTCTTGAGAATCTTGGCTATGTACTGGTTTGAGCTACTGTTCCCTACTGATTAGTCTTCTGATTTCCTATATTATAGCTTGCAACAAACTTGAAAACATAAATGACACTGCCCATTATGACTGTCAGTAATACTTGTTGATATTGAGTACAAGAGACCTCCTCATATGGAGGGTGAAACTTGTACATGTCAATTCATCTTGAACTTGTACATGTTAATTGACCTCCTACCCTCATATGGAGAGAAGGGGCCAGGTGACCACCCCCATCTCGTTGGGGCAATGGAGCCACATACATATATAAGCATGCTTCTCGATATCGGCATAATGGGAACTTGTAATAAAAATCATGTGGGATAAATGTTGTTTTGAAAATTGCTTATTGATTATTTTGCTTTTAAGTCCTGCCAAGTACTATAATTTTTCTATAAATCTTTTCAATTGTTCAATATATGTTATTTTCAAAGCGTACCGATGCATTTGCATTGATTACATCACGATTTACCAGATTTTAGGCATGAAGACTCAAAGACTTGATAAAGATGATCTACTATACTCTTGTCAATATCTACCAGGATAAAGAATGTTGATCATGGGGATTATATGTCAAGGAAATCTAGTATCTAGTTGTATCTTCCTATCTTGTATATTTTCTTTCTTGTTGGCTTCAGGCCCTTGATGTACTAGAACCTATAGTTCTTTCAACAAATGAAATGTTATTTCCTTTTTGCATAAATGTGTGTGTGATTTTTGGGCCACTCGGAGACGGGCACTCTAATCCCCTTAACACTGCCTACCCGAGTAGTGGGATTGGGATTTAGGTAAGAACGGTTATGTAACAGTTGGCATCAGAACCACCACACACTTCTTATGCATTTATGAAATAATATTCTAAGGTCTAAACCCATGAAGCCCTAAAGTTCACTATGGTGAAATTGAGGTGTCTATAAAAAGCATAAAGGGGGTCTGGCATAATCCTCCTATCTATTTTCATGGTGGCTGAGGTCCCCCCCTACTCCACTTGGCCTTAGTGGATCCAAAATGCACTAAAGGAATTCCTTAAAATCCTAGAGAGTCTTCTAGCATCTCAGCTCTTCTCTAAGGACTACCCCAGCCCACCCAAATAGATGATGATTAGTTAGCCTTCTCATTTCTCATGTGGTGTTTTTCCTCATGACTATTTACCACATGATTTCTCTATTACAGGTAACCTATATGTGGGTAAAATTAAAATTCATTCGAAATTATGAAATTTGATTAAGATGATGATGCCATGATCTGATTTGATTTTGATCTATGAAATTAATCTTGAAATAACTCATGTATGACCTCTAATATCATGTAAGCTCGATTTCACCAAAAAGTAGACTACATGATCCCTATGTTTGAGGTAAATTATAATAATCTTTATATGGTGAAATAAGGAAGATTTATACCTTATACCTCATGGTTGATGAGGTCCCTATTATATAAAGTCCATATTTTGCCTATTCTTGACTAAACCTCAAACATTTTTAAGCAAACTCTTACCCTATTTGATACACATCATGATTATGCCATCAAATTACTAATTCGTAGGACTCTCAAAATCATGACGTGAGACTATGATGCAAAAGGCACCTTGCCTATTGACTATTGATGACATTTTTTAATCTCAATTTGATATGATGAATATGACCTAAATATTGCACAATAATGCTTAGATTCTTTGAGTGCCCTATCCAACTTCTCGATCTCCAAATTATAGCATTACATTGATCATGAAAAAAGAGAATGTAATTATTGACCTTATTATACACTTGCAATTATTGACCCTAACTTTGCAAGATCTTGACATTATTTCCCTATTACAATATTGAATTTTGGTCTTATGACGTTGTGGAATATGTTCAAATAATTGATACTCTCCATATTTGAATAATCTTAATGGATCATGACTAATGTAGATAATGTTCTAGATTAGGATGGTAGTTGACTCATGACTCCTCTAATCTAGGTCACATCCCTATTATGACTACCTCTAAATTTTCATCTTGTTTGATTATTTAGAGTTTGGAAAGGTAACCCTTTCACCCGATTTTGACTGCTTGATAGATGGCAAACACACTTGTGTGGATCTCACTAGTGTTTCTCCTCTAATAGGCATCCTCTCAAATAGCTTTAAGCCAGGACAAGTAGCCTCCAACGTTGCGACCCAAAAGGTCCACAGGCATGGAGCATCTTGGGAAGAAAATCATCATCATTTTCTACCTTACGCTTTTGATAGCTTTGGGGTGCTTGTTGATGAAGAAATTTCCCTTCTCCAATGTGTTCAAAATATTTTGAATACAAATCTTATGGTGTCTCCATCTACATCCAAAAATTTTGTTTTTAGATCCATAGGTTTTTCCATTCAAAAAGAATTGGCAGCTTAGTTTGTTTCCCGTGCTTCTGTTAAGGCAGTTCTGTGATGATTGTAATAGCCATGTACTACCAAAGTAAAAGAGATTGCTTGACCTAAGTCTAATAGGTTAAATACAAGATATGATTGATACTTGATCTCGAATCTTGATTTAATGATGATCTTGAAATATGATAGTGTGGACTATAGTTTGTGGTTGACTTCCTAGATATACCTAGGTCTAGATCATTCATCAACCTTGAATAACATATGATAATGAACTTGATATTGATGTCTTGAAATGTTGCTTGTTTATTGATCAATTGTTGTATATAAATGAATGATCACCCCTATGGTCCACACAAAGAATCTAAACCCTAGCTCCAAATTTTGACCTATGACATTTGACCTAAAAATATCGACTCTTGATGTTGATTAAAAAAAATTATGACTCATGATTATCAATATCAATAATGATACAAAATCTATGATCACACTATTTAGATCTTAAGATGACTCTTGATATATATATGACTAATGACTTTCATAATCCCAAATTTTGAAATTTTGAAATGATAACTATTTTGACTCTCTCGATTTATGACTTAGGGTCTAGCTCTAATTAGGACTAGGGTGAGACCTTCCATTGATTTTGATCTCAAAATCATCATATTGAAATTATGACATTTGTCTTGAATTGTTGAATTATAAAATGTCGATCATGGATGTATAAACCCACTTAGAAGATTTTCCTCAAGATGTTCCATGGAAGAATGAAATGAACGACACCCTCCTTGACTCCAAAAGTGCTACACTTGGTACAACAGATAGGAGGGTGATAATTGTATCACCTCTCACATAGAAAGTACATAATGGAAATGTGCAACCACATAATAAGTATCATGTAGAGAAATGTCGAGACCTGAATTTGCTAGAACTATTCCACTGACCCCTCCTATGGTGAACAAAAAGATGAATCCTACTGTAAATAATATGGGTGTTTTGTATTGTATCGAACCTCCCCACATGGTAGCGATCCAACTAAAGATTTTGATTCCAGTGGGGACAACAACAATCATGGTATCTACGATGAAGTAGGCACACATATCAATGTCTAAGCCCACAGTAAACATATGATGAGCCCAAACTAGAAATTGAAGAACACCTATACTGATCATGGCATAAACCATGCCTAGATACCCAAAACCGATTTTCCTAAAAAGGTCGATACAATATGACTAATAATACTGAATCTTGATTCCATTCTCTAATGACTTTGACCTTGATGGTGAAACAAAAAGGAAGGATATCCATCTACTTCTTTCTACAGACCATGAATTTTCTATCAACTGAATAAGAATGACTTGTCCATCCACATTTGCAGAAATTGAAATGGGAAATTACCCGGATGATTTAGTGAATGAGAGAATAATTGGTGAGTGATCCGATCTCCTACGAAGATGTCCACCACACTCAACTGGGGAAAGCTTCCATCCATTCTGCATTGACGAGACTCCTATCCAACCTTTCAAGCACACATCCTCATCTTAATTGGTTATTACTCATACAAATTGTCTCCTCTAGTTGTTGGTCTGCTTGTTGGTTCAGTTTCTGGGGGAATGATGTGACCAGACCTATCCTTTCTATTTTCACACTCTGAATATGGTCAAAGATGATCCTTCTTTTTTTGGGGCCATAAAGACAACGTCAGAAGGTTTTTCCTCTACTTCAGCTTCCACGTAGAGGACTTCAAGATAGATGTTGAAGCTAGGACTCTAAACATTTGGGACTGAAAGTCACGTTGTACTCTTGATTCAAGATCTCTATTCATTTGACCTCAAATATGATCTTTCCAAATTTGTGATCCATAGGATGCTCCCCAGATTTGTGACTCATTTGATGATCTTTCCCCAATTGATGAACAATGTGACTATGATTTGACCTTGATGCTCGATTGTTCAATTATGACATAGTGTTGATACCAAGTTGGTTATTATATCTGCTACGAAGTCTCAAACTTAATTGATGGATTATTTGAATTTTGAGGACAAAATTCCTTTTAAGGAGGGAAGGATGTGATGAAGTGGATTTTACCACATTCATAATATAGATTTACAATTATGCCCCCATATTGCTCCACTTCATCACCCTCAAGATAATTGATGATTTTTGACACCAAATTTGCAAATATGATGCCTAATGTCATAATGTATACCTTGTGACATCAAGATTTAGCTCGATTTTTATGACTTTACTCAAATCAATTTATTCAGGGATCAAACTTCATCATTTGTCCATGTAACATTTTTTTATATCTAGAGGGAAATTATTTGAAGCATTGGTTAAAAATCCTATAATTTTTGGATGTCGCATTTGTAAGATATGATTTATGAAAAATGTACCCTCAAAATCCCCTTTTTTCACCCAGAATACCATTTTCTAGCCTAGTTGGACCGGATCCTAGACTCGGACCTAGATCCAGGGAGGGCGCGATTGTCTCCCCCACCCGATGATTATGGGTGAGACAATGCACAACAACACTCATTTTTGGAAGGGGATATTCCCCTACTCGTTGATCCGTTCTTAGTTAAACCAGTTCCTTTCAATACTAAATCTTCTCCTCTACTTTATGATCCCCACAAATCTGGCTAACATTTAGTTATTTGAAAATGCCCAAAAGAGCGGCGACCTAGACTCTAAGGAAAATCACTCCCAGGAAACCCTAGTCCTCATCTTTCCTATTTAATGACTCCAATGGCTCCGCCACACATCCTTAAGCGTAACCAATGTATCAATTTCTCACCTGCAACCTCCGTTCTCGCCACCCAACTCCTTCTTCTTGTGCCTCAATTTGAGGAATAAACCTTGACCAACGAGCTCCTCCTACAAATCCCACACACCTACACCATTAGTGAACCTTGGCCGAGCATCTGTTACTCTCGCAAGGTACAATGGAGGGCTAGATAGCATGATCGACAAAATGTCATCCACATTATTGGCGTTGACTTTTGAAACGCACAACAGACTGCCTCGAGCACTACTACAAGGACCTCATATCATCAGACGATTCCTTGGAGCCCTACAAAGCCGCCAAGGTCCCTAGTTCCCTCCTTCCTACAATAATTTTCTCAAACTCCATCTTACCTCTTTTCTTCTATAACCTACAACTAGATTCACCCTTTTCTATTCCTTTTATCGTTCTAGCCACTAAATGGTTCACCCACTCCCTAATGATGCTGCAAATTCAACATCAGCTAGCACGCGTCGTCTCACAATGCTTCTCTTCACCATGGTCTTCTTCTTCTCGACATGATTATCTGCTCGCTGTTTCAATGGCACGAGTGAAGGTTCTTGTTGATTGGAACATTCAATGCTTCATTTTGTCAGATATGCCTCATGTTTGTCACACATCTTATTTCGTTGACATGGGCACTTTGGTCCTTTTACCCCTATTGCAGAACTCCCTTGAGCCAAGCCTGGCTCGCGGGTCAGACAGGAGGATCCACTTATTCAAATCCCTCACTTGATCAACGAATCCAATCTGGCCATCCTTTTTATTTTCATTTTATTCTTCTAGAAATTATGTGATTGGCCAGACTTGTAAAAACCTTATAAATAGCCTGATTATTAGAAAAATGCCCACAAAGTATCATTATTCATAGATAAATGTCTAGAATATTATGGAACCAATATTTACCCCTTTTATAGTATGGTTTCATGATGATAATTGTCTCCCTCTTATTATCTTAATTAGGATTTCCCCTAATATTTCAAACCATTATCTTTATAAAAACCCTGTTTTACATGATATATAATCACATCATGATCTTGTTGTACTCTGATATTGTATTGATGACTAGATCATATGACTTCATATACTTGATAATCACTCAACTTACTCTTGACATGATTGTACATGAAAATGATTAAATCATTTAATATCTTGAATCTCTTAAAATACCTAGGTGACTCATTTATGCTTATCATACTAGATATGTATTGATGTTGATTTTTTTGAGATAATATGATGAATGGTCACCTAGGGACTAATTAGGGGTTAGGAACCCTTGTCATGATTTAATGACCCCATGACTTGTATTTTTCCAAGATCTTGACAAATATTTTATATCTTGCAATCTAGGATCTGATATGAATCCTTGAATCAATATTTGACATTGCTAGTACTCTATTTTGACTCCATGAGGTATGCTTTTATATTAATTCCTCCTTGAATAGACTATTTGTATTGAATGATATTTGTATGTACCTCTTGAGAATCTTGCATATGTACCTGTTTGAGCTATTGTTCCCTACTGATTAGCCTTCCTATTTTCTATATTATAGTTGCAACAAACTTGAAAACATAAATGATATTGCCCATTATGACTGTCAGTAATACTTGTTGATATTGAGTACAAGTAACCTCCTCATTCGGAGGGTGGAACTTGTACATGTCGATTGATCTCAAACGTGTACATGTCAATTGACCTCCTACCTCATGAAGGATCCAGGTGATCTCCACATCTCATTGGGGGCGATGGAGCCACATACATATATATGCATGCTTCTCGATATCAGTATAATGGCAAACTTATAATAAAAATGTTGTTAGATAAATGTTGTTTTGAAAATTGCTTGTTGATTATTTTTTTATAAGTCCTGCCAAGTATTGTAATTTTGTTATAAATGTTTTCAATTGTTCATTATCTATTCTTTTCAAAGCATACTGATGCATTTGCATTGATTGCGTCTTGATTTACCTAATTTTAGGCACGAAGACTCAAAGACTTGATAAAGATGATCTACTATACTCTTTCCAATATCTATTAGAATAAAGAATGCTCATCATGGGAATTATATATAAAGGAAATCTAGTATCTAGTTGTGTCTTCATATCTTGTATATTTTCTTTCTTGTCACCTTTAGGCACCTAATGTACTAGAATCTATAGTTCTTTCAATAAATGAAATGTTATTTCCTTTTTGCATAAATGTGTGTGCGATTTTATGGCCACTCGGAGATGGGTGCTCTAATCCCCTTAACACTGCCTACCCGGGAAGTGGGATTGGGATTTGGGTAAGAACATTTCCATAACAATTATTTCCATTATTGCAATGAATGATATATGCTACTTGTGACGTTCTATGAGTGTGATTTTTTGCTCCATGCTTCTGTGTTGTTATATATGGATCACACTTGAGGGATTTTACAGAAGTGGTATCAGAGCAATAACATATATGACAACTAGGAGAGATTCTCTCATTCTTATAATCCAGCCCCTATGATGAGTCTTAAGAGTTAGATTAAGAAAATTCAGACCAAGTATTAGTAGTAGGATTCTTATGATGATATAGGTATGTGTTACCATAATTCTAAGATTTTAAGAAGTTATAGTGTTTGAAGACACAAGATATCCTAGCTCATAGATCTGATAGACCCATATTCCAAAGATTTACCTTTTAAGGAAGACAATTAAGAATAGATCCAATAGGATGAAATCTCCAATGATTTGGAGCTGAAAATGGTGAAATGTTGAATGAGTTGATGAAATTTACGTAGAATTTCTTAAGGATAATCCTCTCCCAATACATGGATCACATTCATATGTACAACTGTTGATTTTGGTTTTTCCTAAATATCAAATTTGGCCAAATTTTTTATGATTCTTCGTATTTGTGGTGATTTATGATCAAAGAAAAAGAATTATTTTCTAACAACTATTATATTATAAATGTATTCAAATTTTCTCAAAGATTTGACTTCTCAAGTTCTTTCTAAAGAAGGGATGAAAGTAATGTTTCAATGAGGTTTCATGTTTTAAAGGTCGGTATTGTTACATATGAGACAAAGAGGGATACATAACTTCAAATTTAAGCATGTGTTTGTAATGGGTTATGAGTGTTGACTCCACAACTCATAACACATCCTTTTTCTTTCTCAAAATTTTGTGGTAGGACACATGTAAATTGGGAACCTTAGAAGATATGTTATGATACACATGATATCGTTATGTTGCTCCCATTTCTTCTAGTGTTTGTGGTATGGTACTATTGTACCGATGGATGTTGGATATTCGTATCATAGATCTAACATCTCTAGATACATACATATAGTCATGAGTATGTGTCAATCGATACCATAAAGAGTTAATGCTAAGATTCTATACGTGTAGTCAATTGAATTTAATGATACAAGAATAAGGTAGAAAGCCACAAGAATTGTTTTTTAATTCTTTGGCATAAAGAGTAGATGATGGTATTAAAGTAATAGTTTTGTTTTGGAATACCCCAAAGTTGTAATAGTAAGACTCCTTGGTGTACATGTTCATCTTGATTTGCATGCTCTAGGTTATCCAGAAATGGTTGATGAATGTTAAGAATTAAGTAATTCAAAATTATATATATATATTTCTTTTATAGTTAGGAATGTGTGTAAGCATAGTAATCAATGGTATCTTCTCCTAAGGGTTTCTTATAACATGAGATGTAAAGCTATGACATCCATAAATATGTAGAGGAATTATGGTTAATACTTAGGAAGTATAACCTCAAAAGAAAGAATGTAATATTTTCTTAAGGAAGAATACCCTAGTACATGTGTATGGATATTTAATATGTATAAAGGGTTGTCAATATCCTTGGGTATGGGTTTGATTAAGTTCAAATAAGATTATTTATGTACACATTTCATATCTACTTTTTGCACACATTCACACAAAAATTCCATTCGTTTTGCCTTCCATTTTGCCTCTAATCATATTTAACTTGCCATCTTTTAGTAATTTTACTTGTTGCATGATGTTGATCACATGTACACGTTGAAAATGACAAATTGAAGATACTCCAACCCAAATCCAATCTCAGTTGGATCTCCCTTTGACTTGTAGCTGATTCAGAGTTGATCTTGAAGAAAAAACACCAAACACGACATGTCTTTATTAAGACATGACGTCTAACTTTCTAGAAAGAGCTCATGAAGCAAAGAACACACCATGTGTTATCTAACACATGGGAATGTAAGTGTCCAGTGGACTTGATACCCAAACTACCGAGCAAAAGACACGACGTGTCCTTATTAAGACACGACATATTTGCATGATTCAAAGGCCAACTTTAGCTTACTGCCAACACACATGACCGTGTGTTTAATAGCACACGACGTGAGCTATCTTTCCAGATCGATTCTAGTATCAACTACACAGTGTCTCTCTATTGGAACATGATGTGTACTTATCGCAAGAAAGTAGTTCAGAAACCAGTTACACGACGACACACGACGTGTCCCCACAAAGACACGTCATGTCTTCATCAATTTTCTGTAGACATCAGTAGCAACTGCTCCTCATTTAAAAAATGACTTCAGCCACTTGGGGCAGTTATGACTCATTATTTGAGACATATTTCAACCAAGAGAAGTTGTAGAGCAAGAGGAGGACAATTTTGGGGAAGAAGAAGAGGTTTCTTGGGAAAGAACCTCCATTCTTCACCATTTCTTTTCCAAATGGTGCAACAAAGCTTTTCTTCTCATTGAAGCTTCTCAAGAGGGAAGATTATCCAAGTTAAAACAACTTGAAGGGTGAAATTTTGTCCTTTAGCCAGAGTTTTACTTCCCTTACCTTCACCTTTGGTTCCATTTGCTTTCTTTCTTCTCTTTTAACTATACAAAACTCTAAAAATTCTACAATGGGCTTGTGTTTCTCCATTATGTACGAGTAGAACCTTCTTCTTGGACATGGGAGAGTAACTCCCATGCCATTACTATGTGAACTCGGAATTTATATTGAATGTTAGTTAATTTGCTTCTTCATGGATGCCTATGGTGTTTTATTGCTTGTATGCTTGACTAGCCACCTTTTATACATGTTTTATGCTTCCTTGTGCTATTTGGGAGGATGTATGAGAGAGTAAGGAGTAGGTCATGGCAATATGCTTTTGATCATGGAAGTGGTTGTAGAATTTTGAGGGTTCAAGGTTGTGTTCAAATCTAAGTATAGATATAGAAGTGTTATGCGAAGATGAGAACTATCTCATGTTCGTCGGGAGGTGCATGATGATGACAACCTACTTGTAGGTTAATGGCATGCTTTAATTTCATATTTACACATGATGTGATGGTGTGGTAGTGAAATATTATGTTCAGGACTTTCTAAAATCTGGTTTCAACCTTCAATTTAAAGTTCTTTTGTTGTCTACTTGTCTTTTAACTAATTGCAACCAAACTCTACTGTTGTAATCGACTTAGATTGTTGAACATTAGTTCTTTTATGCCTAGCTACCCATGATGCCTATGGTTCAACCTCGACTACAATTGATCCCATATGCTTGTAGGTGATTGACAAGTTGGGACATATAAGATTTAAGACTCATTTGCCTTAGGCAATCAACAAGTTTTTGGCGTTGTTGCTGGGGAGCTATGATATTTTAGTTAAGAGTAAAAGTGCTAGCTAGTATTCGAGACTAAATCACAATTTTCCATCTTTCATACTGATATACCTTTTTAGTATTGTGATTTTCACTTATCTATTGCTTTTGTAGGTGGCATGCATCGCTCCAAGAGGGATCTTCAGACATCCATCTTCCTAGACCCAAAAATTGAGTGATCCATTTGTAGTCGAAGTAGAGAAAGGAAAGGTGATAACTTTATGAACTTGGAGGGATCACAACCACCTTCACCATTGTCCTCACCCGATCACTATCAAGCATCAGAGATGGAGGACAACCACCCTCTTAAAGAGTTTGTTGTATCGACTTCCATTAACATTTGTGGAGCCATTGATCATCCTACCATTGAAGCCAATAACTTCTCAATCAACCCTATAATCATGCAGATGATCCAATAGAATCACTTTGGAGGAACTCCTATGGAGATCCAATTCTTCACATAGCGGAGTTTTTGAAGTACATGAACACCTTCAAGATCAATGGTTTTCCAACTGAAGGAGTACATCTACTCCTATTTCCAGTCACCTTACGAGATCGAGCCAAGGCATGGCTCTCCTCATTGCCCAACGGTTCCATTAAGAGATGGGATGAGTTGTTAAATGCTTTTCTTACTAAGTATTTCCCTCCTAGCAAGACACCCCAATTGAGGAACCAAATCACCAACTTCAAGTGACAAGAAGGTGAGACACTTTAAGAAACCTGGGAGAGATTTAAGGATCTGCAATGCCTTTGTCCTCATCATGGTTTGGCCAACTAGTTGCTACATCAAACTTTCTATAACCGGTTATTCTAGAACACATGTATGTCCATTGATGCCACTACAAATGGAACCCTAATGAGCAAGTCCTAGTGAAGCATATGGCATTATTGAAGATATGGCACTCAACCACAACCAGTGGAGTTTTGAAAGGACCAGTCAACCCTTCTCTTCCACCATCTCAAGTGAGTCTAGTGGGAAGCACATTGTAGACGCAATAGATCTCATTGTAGCCAAACTTGATGCCTTGACTCAAAAGTTTGAATAGGTGACCACTCACTATGTTTAAACAGTTGAGCAAGAGTGTGAGATGTGTGGAGCATTTGTCCAGAACTCTTCTTCTTGTTTTGCACCATAGATGAATGCCGATGAGATGCCAGAGCAGGTCAATGTTGTAGGCAACTTCAATAACAGACAAGCCTATAATCCTTTCTCAGAGACCTACAATCCAGAATGGAGGGATCATCCAAAATTTTCTTACATGAATAACAACTCTCAAAACTATAAGCAACAAGGTCAAGATCAAGGTCAACAATCTATTAGTAATCGCCAACAAATGAAAGCAAACCGTCAACAACCGCCACAATATAGAAACAACAACAACATGATTTCAACCAACTTCAACAAATGACTTAACTACCACAAAAGTCTAGCTTGGAAAGTCTCCTTGAGACTTTTGTGACTACACAGATTCAACAGAATGATGAGTTCCAGGCATATGGAAATCTCTTGAAGGATTTTATCACACAACCTTCTTCTAAAGTTGATGTCATTGTCACCCATACCAAGATGTTGGAGAACCAGATAGCTCAACAAGCTTTATTCAACCAAGGAGCACCTTCAGGTTCTTTTCCCAGTCAACCGATTACTAATCCTAAGGAGACTTGCAAATCCGTGACTCTAAGAAGTGGGGAAGTCATAGGAGGGTCTACACTACCTTCCAAGAGGAAAGCTGAAGAAGTTGTTGACACCATAGCTGAGGAGACCGTCAAAAACCAAAGAAAGAAATCTATTGGAATTCTTCATCAAGATGACTCTTCTTACAAGCCTAACACTCACTTCCCTCACAAGTTTGCTAATAACAAAGATGATATTAGGTTCAATACGTTTATGGACATTTTGAACAAGGTGTATGTAAATATACCTCAAGTTGAAGTCAAAGATGGAATGCCCTCTTATGCTAAGTTTCTAAAAGACATCCTAACAAAGAAAAGGAAATCTGGTCAAGCTGAAATTGTTATGTTATTTGAAAGGTTAAGTTCTATCATTCAAAATCGTATGCCTAGAAAACTAGATGATCAAGGTGCTTTCACTCTCCATGGCAAGATTAGATATTCAAATTTTGATAAAGGCCTTGTTGATCTTAGTGCTAGCATCAGCTTGATTCCTATTTCTCTGTGGGAAAATCTTAACTTGGGAGACTTGAAACCAACATCAATGACGATTCAGTTAGTTGATCTCTCAATCAAACATCCTAGAGGAGTAATTGAAGACGTTACCGTATAGATAGGGAAGTTTTTCACTCAGTGTGATTTTTTAGTCCTTGACATGCAAGAGGATCCACCAAACCCAATTCTTTTTGGAAGACCATTCCTCCATACTGCATGTTGTCTCCTTGATGTTAGAGAAGGAAAACTCACCTTCAGAGTTGGATATGAAGAACTTGTGTTCTTTGTATATGACATCATGAAAGCATCTAGCTCTAAGGAGTATCTTTGTCTAATAAATACTATTGATACACTACTTGAGGAAGAAAAGAATTCTATTAATACTATTCTTGATGATTTTGAAAGAGAAGATAACAATGAAGGCACAAAAGTCACCTTCAATCAGGAGATTCCTGAAACCTTGAAGATTTCAAAAAGTGAATAAGAATCAAAGGATAATGAGGAAAGCAACACCGCTGCTCCGAATAAACAAGTAGAATTAAAACCACTACAGAAAAATTGCCCATTAGCGGCATTTATTCTAGTGGCATTTATAAAAAAAAGTCACTATCTTTTTAATATACAGGCATTTTTAATTAAAATGCCACTAAACCTCCTATTATAGAGTTTCTAAAAAGCACTTAACATTAACGGAATTTGTATTTTTAATTAGCGGAAATCCTAAATTCCCATACCCAAATTTGCTAAGGCAATATTACCTTTCCCGCTCCAAATTTCACTCACCCGCGCTCCAAATTTCCCTGACTCTCCCTAATTCAGCCCGTGCCACTCTCTCGCAAGCTTGTGACTTCCTCTCCCTCTCCGGTCTCTCCTTCGCGACGAGCCCTAGCAAGGAAGCCAGCGCAGAGAAGCTACCGACCGCAGAGAAGCTCCAGAGAAGCTGTCGTCCAACGCCGACAGTGAGTCCCTGGAACCGGCATTTGCGCGTCGAGGAGAGTTGTCGGCCGTGTGCATCAATTGGGATTTGGACCTAGCCAACCTGAAGCACCGCCTCAGGCACCGGCGAGCTCAAGGGACTCCAATCATCCCAAGCTTTGCAACTTTCGGAAGAGGTATGTTGGCGCTCCCCCTCTCCTCCCCGCAATAACTCAATGAGCTCGTCAGGTTTCTCTCCTTTCCCTCGTTCACTCCGCTAGCCCCCTGCACCCCCACAAATCCCACCCATGGTCAAACTCTATTTCTCACACCCTATTCTCACCTCTTCTTTGCCTCCCAATTTGGTGACATTCTCACCATCTTCTCCGCCTCCCACCCCCATCTCGTCCCCTCTAGGAGAAGCCAACCTCCAGTCCAGATCACCAAAGATGGCCATGACAAACAAGCCCATGCACGATTTACTGATTGGGCACAAAATATTTTCCTAAGGCAAATTATACAGGATTTCAATAGAGATTTTAACTTAAGATTTACTATTTTTTCCCACGCTTAGCTTTAGTTGTGTTTTTTTTATATGGATTGGATTGATATGATTTTTTCCATGGATATGAACCACCACTTTGTTTCATGCCACATTGTCCTCAATTTGGGTCATATTATTCAGGCACGAGGTGGATAAAGTGGAAGGTGGAGTGACCTATGTATGACTGAAATATTTAGAATGTGTCCGAACTCATACACTTGAGGGATAGATTTTGTGTGTGTATTTGAGAGTGACACTCTTTGTTTTAGGGGCTTCATAGTTAATAGACAGTATTTTGGGTGGTGCATGAACACAATGTACATACATAGCCAAACACTTAATATTTTGGTAACACATAGGTCATACCACATGTAAGGTTGGATAAAATCCGATTTTGGTGTTATATGCATATTGTACCCTGTATTTCCCTTTTTATTCTATTATTTAAAATATAAGTCTTGTATTTACCTACATTAAATGATATTTACACCATTTAGTAATAACTTTCAATCATTTTGTAGGAAATTAATGAGTTTTGGAACCGAAGAAAATTCATTAGTTGAGATTATTCTTCAACCAATGACCTCTTAGTCGATAAAAGGACACTCATAATCAATATTATAAAAACCATTGGTTCATCAATTGATGGAAAACCTCAATCCTTTCTTATCTATAGAAATCTACAAAAAGTGCTAAGAACATCAACTGATGGTCAGGTGGGTGACCAACTTGAAGACTTGGAACTTTATTCATTAACCAACTAATGATGTATTATTTACATTTTCATTGGTATCCATAAATTGATGGTCCTCATGCTCCAGAAACCTTAGACTTCAAAGACTACGCATTTTCATAAGTATCCATAGACCGATGACAAGAGTAGGTCACCAAATAATGAAAAAGCTTCCTTAATCCTCCTACATACTTGTAGACAAGAGTCCATTGATGGGATCACAGACCTCACCTACCTATGTAATTATTTCTATCTCCCACTAATGAGAACATTGTATTCATTACCAAATGAAGAAACACATCCAGTAGTGGAGGACAGACTCCAGTTATCAATGGAGACATAACAAGCTCTCGTCCATTGACAAAGATCCTTTTAACCCCTATGCCTACCTAATTAGTTAAGTGTTTGCCCAAGGAACCTGTCATGATTCTTGGAGTGCAAGAAAAATGCTCATATGCTCATGTGCCTTGATCACACACCAATTCCTATAAATAGGGACCCCAAGCCTTCAAAAAAGGGCCCATCTTCTTCCATGAAGTGCTGCCAAACTCATCATCACTCTTCACCTGTTGTGATGATAACAGTCCAAATCCACTGGTGTGATTCCTTAGAGGTGTCTAAATCATGTCATTTTGACAAGGAAAGTTGTATTATCCTTCCTTGCCACCATCACCACCATGTAGAGTGAAGATGAGGCCTACAATAAGATTCAGTACCCCGCGACTACAATTTTGTTTTGTTTCCTCATTATTCCCCATTATGTCTATATCCATATTTTGTTTTCATTTGTCTATAGCCTACATGTTCAATAAATCATTTGATTCACTAGTTATCATGAGTTTCTAGAATCATTAAGTTAGGTTGGAGTAATGGTAATTGGGCAATCCCTGGTAATATTCATGGAGGAGATGATGTTCTCCGGATCCTTCAAAATCTGGCTATTCCCAATGCAAATACTGAAGATTGTATTCTTGTTAATGGTAAGGTGTCCTTGTCGCTGAAAGAGTGTTGGGACTTATGCAGGTCCAAGGCTCAAGTTCTAAACTGGACTGCTGATGTGTGGGCGTCCTTGATTCCTGAGAATATCTCTATTTTCTTTTGGAAATGTTACCTTCAGCACTTACCTTCTCAGGACACTTTATAGAATTTTAACTTCCAGCTCCCTTCTATTTGCTATCTATGTTGGAAGCATGAAGAAGATGGACAAAACCTCTTCTTTGACTGTTTCTATTGCAATGAGCTTTGATCCTTCTTCAAGCTTAAGTACATTCATGCTCCTTCATGTCTTTGATCCCAAAGGGGTTTGGACCATGTGTATACGTGATGTCAATAGCATAAATAGATAGTTATAGTTTTCCTTTCTGTACAGTTGTTAGCTTCTTAGCTTGTAAAGAGTTAAACTCTGTTTTGGTGTTGTTTTTAATAAAGGAGGAGGCACGCATCATTCAGCAAAAAAAAAGATACATCAAATTATAGAAAATACTAGTTACTTCCTTGAAATTCTCAAAGAAGGATTAGTGAACATTGGACCGATTGCAAAGATATAGGACATGATATCCTCTATTAGACTTCTTTTCAAGCTATCATGTCTACCACAATAAATTTGGTTATGACAAGCAATAAAAGGTTAACTGATGTTATACAAATTTTTATGAAAATATATAACATCGTTATATGTACTTACACTTTGTTAATACTAATATTATGCAGTCTATGTCCACCCACAACAGTCACTATGAACTGGGCCTCTATGGCAATGTTAATGTTCCCTATTGAAGAACAATTGGAGATCATCCTAGATGATCGTTCCTTAAACCAATTGGTCATACCCAAACATTGGCGTTTTCTAAAAGGAAGACACTACATGCCTAGTAAAGTGACCCTAACTTTTGGCAATTATTCACATGTTATCGAGGTTGAGTATGATTTGGCGGGAAATCTTGTATCAAAATCCAGTTGGCGTGATTGGATTGGAGAGATGCATGTGGTCCATTGCAATAGGCTTTTTCTCCGTCCAGTTGGCCATAATTCCATCAAAGTTTGGATAACCAACAGTAACTGTGAGACCCCCGATCATCTACTGCGGTATGAGAGCACGACGTCAGATATCAGCTCGGACGAATCTGAATCTGAGGCCCCTATCAGTTCAGATTCGTCTAAATACAGTGAGGAGCTTCGTGACATAGTTTCATCATAAAAAAGACCACGGTAAGTCCAATTAACAAATATAATTGTCAAGACAAAAAAATTGTGTTTACACTTTTTGTCTGAAAGCAATCAATACTCATAGTTGCTTTCTATTCTGAACTTCAGGAGAAGATCGCCACAATGATAAGTCCTCGAAGTTACTGATACGGGACCATATTGGTGTAGTATTTAGTTGTCTATCTATCTAGACTTATTTGTATTAATAGTTTTTTTAATTATGCGCATGTTTAGGGGTACACCAAGCCCTTTGTTTAGTTACTGTTTAGGGGTACACCCCTGTGTGTGGATGTAAAAAGAGATTAATGAATGGAACTAAAAGTTGCTACATGAATGCTTATAACTAAAGTGTGTGTTCCCATGAATGTTCCCATTTGCATGATTACACTAGTATTTTCTCATATTGTATAGACTATTTTAATATGACATACTTACTCATATGGTATATGTTTTACTATTTTTATAGAATTGATAAGTCTTGGATAGCAGAGGATGACCGAACCAGCAGTAAATACTTATGTGGAGTATCTAAATTTTTGGATTTTGCTTTTGAACATTCATCGATTGGAGACAAGATTGTATGCCCATGTAGAAAGTGTGCTAATGTATACCAGGTCACCAGAAAGACTGCATTGAGCCATCTACTATGGCATGGCTTCTTACCAAGCTATATTTCTTGGGCTTTTCATGGTGAAGATTCCAATGTTCAAATGGATGCTCCTACTGATCAGGGAGATTTTGTTAATGCTGAAAATTTACAAGATATGTTGCATGATACTTTTTCGAGTTTCAGTGAAGATGGAAATACAGAAGGAGTGGAGCCATCTAGTGATCAAAATTTCAATACTGAAAAATTTTATATCTTTTTAAAGGATTCTGAGATAGAATTATATCCAGGGTGTAAGTAATATAGCAAACTTGCTTGCATCCTAGAATTCTATCACCTGGTTTGTCTTAATGGCTTGAGTAAGAAAGCATCATCTATGTTTCTTACGTTCTTTAAGAAGATGCTACCAGAAGGAGAACAGTTACCTAATTCATTTTATGAGCTAAAAAAGATGATTACGGGGTTGGGCTTAGATTATGTGAAGATTCATGTTTGTCCAAATGGTTGCATGTTGTTTTGGAAGGATTCTGCTGATAAAGACGTTTGTTATACATGTGGAGCATCAAGATGGAAACTGATTACAATCCCATATGATGATGATGAGTTTGCAAAAAAACCCAAGAGAATACCTATCAAAGTGCTCAGACACTTTCCACTTATATGCCGCCTAATACGGTTATTCATGTCATCAAAAACCTCATCCTTAATGAGGTGGCATGCAGAAGAATATGAAAAAGATGACAAGTTAAGACACCCGGTTGATTCACTTGCATGGAAAACATTTGATGTGATGCATCCAGAATTTACTGTAGACGCTAGAAACCTTCGATTGGGACTTGCAACTGACAGATTTAATCCTTTTGGGACAATGAGTACTTCTTACAGTACATGGCCTGTTGTGATTATTCCATATAATTTGCCTCCTTGGTTGTGCATGAAGCAACCATATTTTATGTTGTCCCTACTCATTCCTGGACCAGCTTCACCCGAAAATATAGATGTGTACTTGCGTCCATTTATTGATGAGTTGAAAGAACTATGGGATACTGGTGTACATACATATGACGCTGGAACCAAGGAATTCTTTCAGATGCGTGCTTCTTTATTATGGACAATTAGTAATTTTCCAGGATATGCACATATATCTGGTTGGAGTACTAAAGGCTACAAAGCATGTCCCTATTGTAATAAAGATACTGTCTCACATTGGTTGCCACATAGCCGTAAAGTTTGCTACAGAGGACATCGTAGGTTTTTGCCAACTAGCCACAGATTCTGAAAAGAAGGCATTTGACGGTGAGAAAGAATTTAGGTGTCCACCTAAACCTCCTTCTGGAGCTCAAATCTTGTCACAATTGGAGGACGGAACAACTGTAATTGGTAAGAAAAGGCCAAGAGGTAAGGATTCAACACACAATAGGGAAAGGAAAAGCATATTTTTTGAGCTACCATATTGGAAAACTAACATTGTAAGGCACAATCTCGATGTCATGCACATTGAGAAGAATATATTTGAGAGTATTGTTGGAACATTGCTAGGTTTGAAGGATAAAAGTAAGGACAACTTGAATGCAAGTAAGGATTTGGAGGATATGGGAATCAAATTTCTGCTTCATCCAAAAACTGTTGGTAAATATACCATCCTACCTCCAGCCTGCTATACAATGAAAAAAGATGAAAAAAATATTATTTTTCAACCTCCTAAAATCTGTCAAAGTTCCATATGGTATGCTTCTAATATATCTAGATGTGCACGGCCGAAGGATCAGAAGATGCTACCAATGAAAAGTCATGATTATCACGTGATGATGCAACAACTTTTGCCATTAACTGTCACTGTGTCCTTGCCCAGTAAGAATGCTAAGTCATGTATTATTAATCATTGTTGCTATTTTCAAAGGTTGTGCACTAAAGTCATAGATCCAATTGATTTTTCTGCATTGGAAAATGCAATAGCTGTTACACTTTGCGAGATGGAGAAGATATTCCCTCCATGTTTTTTTTGACATAATGGTGCATCTATCAGTCCATCTCTCTTATGAAGCTAAGATAGCTGGCCATGTTCAGTATTGTTGGATGTATCCAATCGAAAGGTAACATTTCACACGTCGTGATGACTTTACCTATTGGAATGTAATTTATCATAATATTTTCCTCAACTTTGTTTTCAGGTATCTGATGACCCTAAAAGGATATGTTCGTAATAAAAGATATCCAGAAGGGTCAATAGCAGAAGGATATATAGCTGAAGAGTGTCTAACTTTTTGTTCAAGATACTTGGATGGAGTTGAAACAAAGTTAAATCGGCCAAATAGAAACGATACTGACGAAGCAAATTTGGAAAACGAGCCAACACTTGACAGTGATGATTGGTCTATTTTCTCGACAGTAGGTCGTGGTATTGGTAAAATGGTAACATGTGTCTTGGACGAACATACATTGAAACAAGCCCATAAGTATGTACTATTCAATTGTGAAGCAATTGAACCCTACATTAAGTAAGTTAGTGTCAACTGTCTTCTATTAATAAAATGCTATAACATATTCCAATAGCATATTGTACATATTTTGTATTCAGGATGCACTATGATATCATTAGGCAAAAACATCCACAAATGTCCTTAAAGGAGGTTCAGAGAATACATAGTAACTCATTTGATGGATGGTTTAAGGAACATGTAAGTTTAGTTGTGGTAATTAAATTAGTTATGCTTCATGAATAAAGTCTAACAAACTTTTCTTTTGTTAGATTGAGACAGTCCTAAGAACAAATATGGTAGATGATAAAATCAAGTTTCTTTCTCAAGGTCCACATCAACTGGCCATTAAGTACAAGGATTATGTTGTCAATGGTCACATATTTCATACCAAGGCAAAAGATGCAAATCGAACAACACAAAATAGTGGAGTCTTTCTGGTAGCTAAGACTGATTGTTATTCTAAAACCACTGAATACTAGAGATGTAACCTACTATGGTGTTTTAAAGGATGTTATTGTGCTCAATTATTATGAACACTTTAAGGTGACATTATTTAAGTGTGATTGGGTGGACATCTACTCAATGAGGGGAATAAAGCATGATGAACATGGGTTGACTCTTGTTAATTTGAGATGCCTTCAAACTACAGGAGAACCATTTGTAGTGGCATCTCAAGTTGGACAAGTGTTTTATGTAGAAGATGTCATTACAAAAGGGTGGCATTTTGCTGTAAAGATTGCCCCACGGGATATGTTCAACATGGAAGAATAATCTTGTATTGAGAATGTTGAAGCTTATGTGCAAGGTGAAACTGGAGATGGGCCATCAATGACAGCAGAGAAGTTCACCACAGCTGAGCATCCTCCATCCATGCCAAAGATCTCCTAAGAGCCAACTATTATACTAGGAATGGATGCATCCCATGGGAGCCTTGGGCAGTCGGACAAGCCATCAATAGCTGATGTAAGTTTTGAATTTTGACTACTTAGCATATGTATGGGTTTTTGAATGCTTAAGAGATACAAGTTAACTAAAACCTAACCATAATTTAAGAGTTAGGTACATTTTTCACTTTTTCCTTTGTCATCCATGAAGTTATTTTATTTTGGTGTCCTTCAGTGTCATTAAGCTGACACGAAATCATCATGCTATAGTATGCATTCTTGGATACTATCTAAAGAGAGGAGAGCTATAGTTGTTTTTATGTAATCCACTTTGGAATTGGAGGCTGATCTTTACCCCTTTGTGTTACAGTTCTATCTTGATGTTGGAAAGGGACATGTATACATGTACATTTTTGTGAAGATCGAGTTGCATTTAATTTCAAAGACTCCTTTTGTTGAATGCATGTCTGAAGCTTTCCATGGGCATGACAGGCATTCTATTGATGCTAAGTGTGCACAAAGATGGTATGCTACTAACTTATAATGATACATATCATACAAGTGAACCAGAAGTTACCATCATTATTTCTGCCCATGCTTTAGTGCTTCTATGACCATCATTTGACTTTTAAAGATACCAAACTTATTTACATATCATTTCAGTTTCCATTGGAGAATCTTAGAGTGGAGAAAAATGTGTTGAGTACTCAATTAGAAGAGAAGGATGAGCTGAAGAGGGAAGGTTATTCAACATGTCACTTTGTAAGTGTAATTGTAATTTTTTATAAATTGCCTTCAAGTGACCACTCCAGCTGTTGTGATAGTTGAAAAATCACATGTGTTTTTGCATATGCTAGATTTTGTTGGAGGTCCATCTGTCTATGAGGCTTGCACCATTAGGGGTGACAAGGCTTCCTCTGTATATAATATGAATTGTGCATGCTCTGTTTTGCATATACTTTAAGCCAAATACGGCCAAAAGCCCTGCAGTTCTGCATTCCTATCCCTGATCTCTTTCCGATTAACACACATAACTCCAAAGGTGCACCCAAAGTGGTGGATTGAGGAAAATACAAACTTTCCAGGCCTTTTTATGTATAGTTACTTTCATGTTCTTGAACTGGACATGATCAGGTTAGAAGTGGAGCCAACCAAGACCAAACTAGTTTTTAGCTATAGGGAGGACTATAGTGGCTGCATACAATCCAAGACAACCCAGTTGCAGCCTTGTCAAATATGTGAGATAATGACTGGTTTATAGGTCAGATGGTGGAATTTCCTTCTGCATTGAGGGAAGCATTGCACTTTGTACAATGAGTTGTGGCAGTCACATCTTTGGCTAATAACTACATGCTTCTGAGGAGTATGCTCGGCTTCCCTATAGGACAAGCATGTTTGGTGCACATCTTTTCTACATCTCTGTTTAATAATTAACTCATGAATTTACCATTGCATATTCCACACATTTTTTGTAGAGCAGGAATCATTATTTACCTTGTTATTATGTCTCATTCTTCACATGCCTTCATACATTTTGCCAAGGGAATTTCATCTATTGGGGAGTTTTTATATTGTTCTCTGTTGAATAAGCAAACATCACTCATAATTATTGAAGTTAGTTCTCTTATTGATTTGATAGAGATGGAATGTAAATTTCTTTTTAATTTGATGAATAAGCAAACATGAACATTGCTTTGATAGAGATGGAATGTAAATTTCCTTTTAATTTGATGAACGAATGTACTGTCAGTTAGTCTATTGGTGGATTCGACATGGATGTTGCAGCTTCTCTATATTAGGCCACTTGGTGGATTCAACCTGGATGTTGAGTACTGCTGCATATGTATTGACTATGGATATGTTTGGACCTATTGTTGATAATGCAGGTGGCATTGTTGAGATGAGTCAGCAGGTAAATTATTTGCTTCTACAAGGATCATCACATTTGTTTCAACACATCTATTAATTGAGCATATGTGGTATATTTCTTTGTTAGTGGTGTGATTATCAACATATTTGTACTGTTCAAGGATGGATGTAGCGAGTGCAAATACCTCTTGATGATGTGAATGAAGCTCAAGAATGAGAATGGGGGATGGCTGAGCCCAATAGTTTGATCTATAGGTATGGGTTTTTTTTGTTTATTTCCTATACATGGTGCTAAATGTGATAATCTTGAAATTGATAGTGGCGGTTTGATGTTGTAGGCTCTAATGGATTTGTAGGATGAAAATGAGCAAGTTCTTGAGAATGGCTGCTTGTTTATCTGTAATCTACCCTTTGCTGCCATGTAAGAATGAAATCTGGGGGGCTAACTACTATTGAGCTCCCTGATAAGAAAAAGTCATTCCAATCAGCAGATGTATCTTCATGTACTAGATCCCTTCTTTTTTGCTGCATTTCTAGTTGCTGGTTTTCCAGTTTATTTGTTATTCTAGATGTTGGTTTCTAGCTGATTTGTTATTCTAGATGCTGGTTTACAGCTGATTTGTTATTTCATTTTCTAAGTCAAGTGGCTATACATTGATCAATTTGTTATTCAGATTTGAATGTTCCAGCTGATGCTTATAATTTCCACTCTTCAGTGACCTTTAGCCGGATAGATCCTGAAGGAAAGTTGGTCATGGGCTTCAGTGTGCTTATCATAGGCACCATAGCATGTATGGCGTTATTTTGATGGTAAAATGAAGTGGTTGATACTTCTTTTTGTTAATTCTCGCTTTGTATTTTGTAGAGGTGCATTATGAAGGGAGGCCATTGAGAAACTTGATTCAGTCCTTTGGTAGGTCTACTTAATCTAGAACGAGAAGGTGTTTGCTGAATGGGCTGCTGAATCAACTATGCTATACTCAATCCATGTAATTGTTGTTGATTGCCGTTAGCCACTACTCCTTGTACATTTACTGAACTATGCAAAGTAGACGACAACCCTTGAGGCACAATTGGCCGGGAAGAAGGTAACATGATGCCCAAAATGACAAGTTGGCTTGCAGGTGGAGGCTGCGTAGTTGAGGGGAATCCACTAGAAAGATACATTTGAAGACGTGGAAGATGTCATGTAGGCTGCAAGTATGGTGGCATATTCTGTTTGTTCTATTGAAGACAAGTTCCTTCAATCAGAAGTTATTGTACTGTATAGAAAAATTTTGTATGAAAGTATGTCATTGGTGTTGTATTCAATATAAGGGGCAAGGTAAAATGTCCTCCCCATGTAATTGTCATTTGTTTATAAATAAAAAATATTCATAATTTCAAAAAACTGAGTTTGGTTGCAATTGGCATTCAATTAGAAAACCTGATAATGAGTTGAAAACTGAATGACTAAAAGCCATGAAAATGTAGTAATACAGAACTAGTAGTCATTAGTGGCTTTTTTTATACGCCATTAAACTCAATAAGAACATTTTCATACACCAACATAATAAAAAATAGTGGCATTTGTATAAAAGCCAATTGATGAATAGTGGCTTTTTTATAAATGTCAAATGATGGTTTAGTGGCCTTTATGTGGCATTTATTCGAAGCCACTAAAGACAAACCTTTAGTGGCTTTTACAACTTAAGCCGCTATCTTCCTAGTGGCATTGGCGCTAGAGGCATTTTTTTAAATGTCAACAAATGTCGCTAAACCTGTTTACTGGCTTTTTTTTTAGTGGCTTTTCTGAAAGGCCGCTAATGAGTATGTTTGCTGTAGTGAACCCCTCCCACTGGGGTTGAGCTATGCTTTCTTAGACCCAAATTCCACCTCTCCAGTCATTATAATAACTAAATTGAATAAAGTACAAGAAGAGAAATTGTTGAATGGACTTAGAAGCTATAAAGATGAATAAGATACTCAATTGATGACCTTAAAGGAATCAACCCATCTACTTGCATGCATTGTATAGATTTAGAAGAAAATGCCAAACCTTGCATAGATCCTCCAAGAAGACCAAATCAAAATATGATGGAAGTTGTTAAAAAGGAAAAATTCAAACTCACAGATGCAGGAATTATATATCCCATCAGTGATAGTCCTTGGGTGATCCCTATACATGTCGTACCCAAGAAAGGAGGAACTACTGTAATAAAAGGGGAAAATGATGAATCCATTCAAGAAAGAATCATCACTGGATGGTGAATGTGTATTGACTATAGAAAATTAAATAAAGCCACTAGAAAAGACCATTTCCCCTTATCTTTTATTGATTTGATGTTAGAAAGACTTGCTCATCACTCTTACTTTTTCTATCTTCACATGTATAATGGGTTTTTCCAGATCCCTATCTACCCACCCGATCAAGAAAAGACCATTTTCACATGCACCTATGGGACATATGCTTATAGGAGGATGCCTTTTGGGTTTTTTCATGCACCCACTACATTTCAAAGGTTTATGATGGCAATATTCTCTAATTATATTGAAAATATTATGAAAATATTCATGCAGTGTTTATGACAATGCTTTTGATGATCATTTGCTAAATCTTACTAAAGTTTTGCAGAGATGCCAACAGGTCAACCTCATTCTTATTTGGAAGAATTGCCATTTTATGGTGCAAACAGGGGTTGTACTAGGCCATGTCATTTCAAGCAAGGGAATTGAAGTGGATAAAGAAAAAGTAAAAGTAATTGAAAAGATGTTGACTCCAACAAATGTGAAAGAAGTTTATAGATTTTTGGGACACACATGGTTCTACTAAAGATTCATAAAATATTTTTCCAAGATTCCAAAGCCTCTATGTTCCTTGCTAGCCAAAGATGCCAAGTTTGTATTTGATGATGATTGTAGAACAACCTTCTAGTCACTAAAGGATGCTCTAATCTCAGCACTTATCATCCAACCATCGGATTGGAGTGCTCATTTTGAAGTAATATGTGATGCAAGCGATTACGCTATAGGAGTAGTATTAGTGCAGAGGAAGGACACCAAACTCCATACTGTCCACTATGCAAGTAAAGTCTTAGAGGATGCATAGATCAATTATGCCACAACTAAAAACCTTAGAGGATACATAGATCAATTATGCCACAACTGAAAAGAGATGCTTGCTATAGTCTATGCTTTTGACAAATTTAGACAGTACCTAGTGGGTTCTAAGGTCATTGTATACACATATCATGATGCAATTAGTTACCTTATGAGCAAGAAGGATGACAAACCTTGCCTCATCCACAAGATATTGCTATTATAGGAGTTTGACTTGGAAATCAAAGATAAGAAAGGGAAAAAAGGCAATGTAGCCGATCACCTCTCACATCTATCAACTAGTGCTGAAGATAAGGTTCCAATTGATGAAACTTTGCCTATTGAGAAGTTGTATGTGGTGAACTCTCTTGCTATGTAATGGTTTGCTGATTTTGCAAATTACCTACCCACTAGATGCCTTCCTCCTGATTTCACATACCAACAGAAAAAAAAAGTTCCTTCATGATGTCAAGTTCTATTATTGGGATGATCCCCTATTATTTAAGCAATGTGCAGATGGGATTATTAGGAGATGCATTCCCAATGAAGAGATTGCAAGTGTGATTTCAGATGTCATTCCTCCCCCTATAGTGGACACTTTGGAGTAGATAAGACTGCAACCAATATTCTTCAAGTGGGTTTCTATTGACCGAGTCTATTTCGGGATGTGCACACATTTGTCAAAGCTTATGACAAGTGTCAAAGAGATGGGGGGATTTCAAAGAAGGACGAAATGCCATTGAATTCAGTCCTACAGATAAAAGACTTTGATGTGTTGGGCATAGATTATATGGGGTGTTTTCCATCCTCATGTGACTACAAGTTCATCCTAGTATCATGTGACTATGTATCCGAATGGGTAGAGGCAATCCCCACTTAATCGTCAGATGCCAAGTCCATGATAAAACTACTTTTCCCAAGTTTGGAGTTCCAAGAGCAATCATTATGATGGTGGAAGCCATTTCAGTGAAAGAAACTTCAACAACATGTTTAGCAAGTATGGGGTGAAGCATAAGGTGTCCACACCTTATCATCTTCAAATGTCAGGTTAGGTGGAGACTCCAATAGGCAACTAAAAGCTATACTAAAAAAGAACATATACAGCTCAAGAAAGGATTGGGCATTGAAGCTAGATAATGTACTATGGGAATACATGATTGATTTCAAGACTCCATTTGCCACAACTCCATTCAAGCTAGTCTATGGCAAAACCTGTCACTTACCTATAGAATTGGAGCATAGGGCACTGTGGGCGATCAAAATCCTTAACTATGATCTGAAGAAAGTAGGGGAGAAAAGATTGCTACAACTCTAGGAGCTTGAAGAACTTAGAATGGATGCATAAGAGAACACAAAGATCCATAAAGAAAAGATAAAGAGGTGACATGACAAAAGAATCAAAATCAAATAATTCAAAGAAGGAGACCAAGTTCTACTGTTCAATTCCAAACTTAAATTCTTTCTAGGAAAATTGAGATCTAAGTGGTGTGGACCATTCTTAGTCCTGAGAGTCTATCCATACGGGACATTGGAGCTGCAAGGGAAGCAATCAACATTCAAAGTTAATGGACAGAGATGCAAGTTGTACACTGAAGGGGAGGAGATTGACAAGGGAGCCTCTTGCTCCCTCCAAGATGCATGATCAAAGAGATGAAGAGTCTCACTCCAGACTTTAAATAGAGGAACTTGTAGGAATTTACCCCATCATTATTAATCATGAGTGTCTATCCATACAAGACAGTGGAGCTGCAAGGGAAGCAATCAAAATTTAAAGTTAATGGACAAAGATGCAAGCTATACACTGCATGGGAGGAGATTGACAAGGGAGCCTCTTGCTCCCCCCAAGATGCATGATCAAAGAGCTTAAGAGTCTCACTCTAGACTTTAAACAAAGGAACTTGTGGAGTTGACCCCACATTAGGATAGATTTCCTTAATTAGTTTCAATCAAGGACATTTTTCAATTCTAAAAATAAATTTATCGTGGATGAATGTAATAATGTAGACCCTCATAGATACATATCATCGTCTCTACAGGTGCAGACCAAAAGAAGACAATTTTTGTAGAAATTCAGGAAGACACGACATGTCTTCATTTGTGCACCATGTCCATAACTCACAGATGGGCGATTATGCACAAACTCAAAAGCACATGACATGTTCTATTTTTGACACGACGTGCACATCCACAAAAGACATCTGCTGGAATAAAACATGGTGTATTTTTAATCAAACACGGCGTGTCCTCTAGATCATTCAAATGCAATGTGTTTCTTTGAAGAAAAAACACACGATGCATCTTTATTTGAGCACGTCGTGTCGTTGTCAGGTTGAGAGTGCTATGTTTTCATCTAGAATGTTACACGACATGTTTTAATTCAAATACGGCATGTCACAATGCTCATTTGAATGACTCTATTTTGTGAAGAAACACACTCCATGTCGTTATTTGTACATGGTGTGTCGTTATCAGTTTGGTGACTTCTACCGTGGTTTTAAAAAAATTACACGACATGTTCTAAATCGAACATGTCGGGTCCTCTTCAGTCAAAACAAGTTTCAAAAGGAGTAGGTGAATTGTACAAGGGAACACGTTGTATCCTTTAAAATACACGTCGTGTCTACAAATAAGAAGTCGGGTTTTTAACCCTAATCTCCAACTGCCTCCTTCACTTCCACTCACAACCAGCCATGTCTTGTAGCCGTGTGTGACCCTCTTCAGCCATGTGCAATGATTCTAGTCTTTGATCGATGGCCAAGTTGCTCCAGCACCTCTGAGCGACCTCCTCAAGCCCCGTCACCACCCTACGCTACTCTGAAGCTCTGCAATTCCACTGTCTCTCTACCCGAGCAAGCTCAAGATCTACTGTGAAGCTGCTGCCATTATTCTACAGCCACTCCAAGCATCTTCTCCACCTCCAGAAGCAAAGAAACTCCATTACCGTCTTCGCCGTTGGGATCCACTTCTTCACCGGCTCCAGAGAACACAATGTGAGAAGCCCAAGTCACGCCATGTAAAGAAATCACCCTCAACCCCAACCTCTGAATGCCGCCAAGCTCCATGTACATGTCGTGTCCCCTTAAAGACACTCTGTGTCCGTCGTCCAGTTTGCTAGCCATTCTGGTATAAGAAACGTTATTTCCATAATCAGACATGTCGTATCCCAGGTCATTTTAGCAACTCTTCAGCAACAATGGCCCTGATCAAGCAGACGTAAAACCATATGCATGGACCAAGCAAATCTTTAGCCCCTTCCTATGTCTCCACAACCCAGTTCAGGGTCACTATAGAGGAAGATCCCACATATCAGTTCCTTATCTCTTATAGGGTCCTCCCTACATGACTCATGTGTGATTAGACAATGGGAGCTATGGGGTTCAAGGATGAAGCCAAGGAGCACCTCAAAAGAGTTGGGTCTCAAGTATATCTGATGCATAGTAAGCAACACTTACCCTCACCTTGTGTATGAGTTTCTTATTACTTTGAAGGCTGAGGAGGACTCGAGGAACATGCTTGAACCATATGCTATCATTCGTTACCATCTACTGGGCCAGAGCTACAAAATCACCTTCAAGAAATTTTGTGAGCTCTTAGAGTGCCACTACAAGGGTGTTCTAGGATACCCTCCAGCTTTTGATAATGATGTCTTTTGAAATGAGATCATTGATGAGGTGAGACATGATGCCAAGAAGGAAAGGGCATCTGTCATCCATAACCCAATCTTTAGATACGTCCACTGCCTTCTCAGCACATGGGTCTTTGCCAAGAAAGAAACCCACAGAATGTGTGGGAAGCATGATTTATTTTTTCTATGGGGTATGGTTTATGATTTTCATATCAATGCAGATTATTTCATTCTCACTAGGTTATTTGACATTGAGAAGATCAAGAAGAGAGAATCTGGGGACATCATGTGTGGGGGACTGATCATTTTCTCAGCCAAAAAACTTGAGGTAGACCTGACCGATGTAGAGGTTGCACTAGGTAGGAACTTGGTGGATATCCAATATCTAATTTATATAGGGTTGATTGCTAAGGTACCCAATGATGATGCCAAGTTCAGAAAATATTTTGATAACGATATGTACATTGACATACCTGACTTGGAGAACACAACCTTAATAAATAAAGACAATTGGAAGGTAGATCTTAGTGGCCAAGATGATGATGGAGATGCCCCTGAAGACAAAGTTGTTCCAAATGCACCTTCCGCTCAGCCACACACTACGTCGCCGCCATCCACCAGCACTTAGACTGAGTACATTGAGGATATGCCTGATGTCAGGCATCTTTATGGCTATTTTTAGTATCACTTTGACCATCTAGATAGACGTCTTGATATGATGAGTCAGTAGTACTTGGTGATGCATGAGATTGTCTAACACATGGATATGTGGTAGATCTCTTAAAGACACTATCTGATACCCCAGCCTCACTAGCCTTACCAGTTACAAGCAAAGCTTACTCTACATCCCATGTCGGTCAACGTTCCTGATGATCATGATTTGGTCAACCAATACTTCCCTACTGGTCATAGGGGCGCTGGCCCTTCTTGATGATATCTTCCATGACACGTAATCGGTTGCTTCTTCCTTAGGTTTGATTGATGCAGTGAGAACACTGCAAATTTCAAGGTGAGGGTGGTGCAACCGGTCGGTAATGTAGTTGTAGTTGTTTAGTTATTTTCATTATCTTTTCTCCAGTTCTCTAGTTCTTGTCTTTAGTTTCTGTCTTTGGTCTCTATTTTTTTAAGGCAAGTTTACTATGATGTGAGGTTTATCTTGTGTAATGAACTATTTTTCTTCCCAGTTTGAACTATCTTGTCCTCCCTCATAAGACTTATCATTTGAAGAAATTGTAAAAGAGCATGCATGAATCAAATGAAACTTTATGGCCATCAACATGTGCTTAATTTCATATTTATGTTTGTAGCCCAATTTTCATATTTTTTCATCCTGGATTGCCTAATACATGTAACTCGTAACAAATTTTGTGAATATGTCAACTTTTCAACACTATTAAGAACACAGGATGATTTTTCCAAACCTATAGTGATTTTCCAAACCACCCCTTTTCAGTGAATTTTTTTCAAATCTAATGTATGAAATCTAGCTAATGTTGTAATTTAGTTAACTCTCTTTGTTCTAGGAAAAATAAGTGAAACTCATGACCGATTTAAATTTCCTTTTGGTTTACTTCACCTTAGTTACCCCATAAAAGATGGCTAAAACTGCCCACATGTCATACTAACCTAGTGTAAGTTCGATCTGGCCACGACAATTAGGTGATATGTCCTAAAAGAGGGTAAAATACCCCAACCGACACTACTCGTGTGCATAAGCCTACATTAGCATCCGAGTGTTGGAACCCCTAATCCAATATCACACCTTTTGGGAAGACAAGGAGAGTGAGCTAAAAATTCCTAACATTAACTAAGATTCCATCTTTTGCATCCCTAATAGATGAAATTTTGTTGTAAATTCACTGATTATTGGGCTTGGTCATCCAAGTTCCATTTAGTGTTGCCTAGTTGATTGTTTCATTTAATGCTTTACCACCCTTGTTGAACTTAATTTTCTTTTCTTGGATGTCTAAGTTGAGATCAAGGCTATGAATATGAACCTGATGATTATGGTTGATTGGCCTCACTTACATCTTCCATTTCATTTGATCTATGGATGAGTTTGGCAATTCCTTCATTTATGTTTCTATGCTTTTTTTTGCTTGAGGACAAGTAATACTTCAAACTTAGGGGGATTTGATGTGCACATGTCATATCTAATTTTTGCACACATTCACACACAAATTCAATTTATTTTTCCTTCCATTTAGCCTGTAATCATATTTAACTTTCCATATTTTAGTTATTTTACTTGTTGCATGATGTTGATCACAAGTACACATCAAAAATGAAAAATTGAAGATAGTCTGACCCAAATCCAACCTCTGTTGGATCTCCCTTCAACTTGTAGCTGATTCAGAGTTGATCTTGAAGAAACAACACTGAACACGATGTGTAACTTTCCAGAAAGAGCTCATGAAGTAAAGAACGTGCCATATGTTATTTAACATACGGGTGTGTAAGTTTGTAGTAGCCTTGATACCCAAACTACAGAGCAAAAGACATGATTTGTTCTTATTAAGACACAACGTGTCAGCACGATTCAAAGGCCGACTTCAGCTTGTTGCCAACGCACACGACCGTGTGTTTAATAGCACATGGTGTGTGATATCTTCCCAAATTGATTCCAGTAGTAGATGCACAACGTGTCTCTATTAGAACACGCAGTGTACTTATCGTGAGAAAGTAGTTCAGCAGTCGGTTACACGACGGCACACGATGTGTCCCCACAATGACACGTAGTGTTTTTATCAATTTTCTACAAATTTTAGTAGCAATCACGCCCCATTTCAAAAATGAGTGCAACCACTTGGGGCAGCCATGACTCATCATCTGAGATATATTTTGACCAAGAGAAGTTCCAAAGCAAGAGGATGATGATTTTGGGGAGGAAGAAGAAGTTTCTTGGGAAAGAACCTCCATTCTTCATCATTTCTTCTCCAAAAGGTGCAATAGAGCTTTTGTTCTCATTCAAGCTTCTCATGAGGGAAGATTGTCCGAGTTGAAGCAATTCCACGGGTAGAATTTTGTTCTCTAGCTAGAGTTCTACTTTCCTTTCCTTCTTTGGTTCCCTTTTCTTTTTCTTCTCTTTAACTATGCAAAACTTTGAAAATTCTACAATGTGCTTGTGTTTCTCCATTATGCACGAGTAGAACCTTCTTCTTGGGCATGGGATAGTAACTCCCATGCCATTACTCATGTGAACTCAAAATTTATATTGAATAGTAGTTAATTTTCTTCTCAATAGATGCCTATGGTGTTTTACTGCTTGTATGCTTGGATGGCCACCTTTTATACATGTTTTATGCTTCTATGTTCTATTTGGGAGGATGTATGTAAGAGTAAGGAGTAGGATTCATGGCAATATTTTCTTGACCACAGGAGTGGCTGAAGTTCAAGATTGTGTTTGAACCTAAGTATAGATATAGAAGTGTTATGCGAAGATGAGAACCATCTCATATTGTCGGGAGGCGCATGATGATGGAAACCTCCTTGCAGGTACTGGCATGCTTTAATTTTGTAGTTGCACATGATATGATGGTGTGGTGGTGAAAACTTATGTTCAAGACTTTCTAAAATATGGTTTCAACCTTTAATTTAAAGTTCTTTTGTTTTCTGCTTGTCTTTTAACTAATTGCAATCAAACTCTATTGTTGCAATCAACTTAGATAGTTGAACATTAGTTCTTTTGTGCCTTGCTACCCGTTCTCCTTGTGGTTCGACCTCGACTACAACAGATCTCGTATACTTGCGGGTGATTGACGAGTTGGGACATATAAGATTTAAGACTTGTTTTCCTTAGGCAATCAACAATTATGTTTCTTATATCAGCAATATATGTGTTTTTGTATCATATAACATGATAAGACTTTTACCCTCTTAAGTAAATGAATATTAATGATTTTGATTAGATGAATATGTTCATGTACATATTTAAAGTTTAATAATATATTTGTGTATCATGCCTCTGCATCATGTTTCACGAACAAAGAAGGAAAATTGTATGTGAGATTTTATCCTGGCTTTTAGCTATTAAACTTTGTGGTGGGACTCGGTCTTTGTAGTCGTTGACATCATGTAGTGTGGATATAACGACCTATGTTTTAGGTGGATCACATCACAAGATTGGAAACCAACCCATGTTTATGTGAACTATGTTGTGTATCATATTAGATCAGGTGTAGATGTCAAATCAAGTAACAAATAAGTATTGAGAAAATGCATCCTTAAGTATAGTTAATGAGTCATGGTCAGTGATGTTTCATGATTTTGGTGTTTGTAGTGAAATTTTTATGTTAAGAGTGATAAGTAGGGACACACTAAGCATATTTATCTTTTAGTGTCTTACTTTTTTAAGTAGTTTATGCAGCATTTGTTGCTTTATTGGTTTACTGATTTGAGGAAAATTAGGTCTTTTCTTACTAAGTCTGAAGAAGATTAGGAATCTCTCAATGTGTTTGAATTTTGGTCATAATTGAATCACATTTATCTTTATGTCTGGAAGTATTTGAGGACAGTATGAGTCATGTTATGCTTTGAATTTAAGTTTGTAGTGTGATAGTACGACGATGACTAAGAGTATCTCTATTACCTTTTAGGGTTATACTTGAACAATATTATTTTAATTGATTATACACAATATGTGGTAATATGATTTAGTGGTCTACTACCTCAATGATATTAGGTTCTAAATGATTACAAATCCCATAAAGGATGTTTTGCTAAGGTTTCATTTAGTACTCCTAGGGTCAAGAATGGGTTTTTTTGTAAGACGGTGATAACCTTGGGCTTATCTAGCTAAGAGCACCATTGTAAGATGGAAAGTTTGAAGAGTAATATTAAAAAAGTAATGTTCACATGGTGATCATCCATGGTTAATGAGAACCTGGTGCAGTGAGCACTTGGGTGAAATGATCTCTTCCGAACAATGGGCACTTCAGAGTAAGTTTATGGGGAGAAATCAATTTTGTTGACTCACTAATTCCAAGTAACAAGGTCATTCTAATGATAATGAATCATGAGATAATATTTAATGTGTATTTTCAAGTCAACAAGGAAGATTCTTTCCCAGTAGTATTAAAGAGCTAGCTTAGTTCAAAAGGGGATGCTATGTGCATACTTATGATGCTTGTCTCACCCTTTCGAGTGCATGTGGTATGATACATGTTGTTATGACCACATCTGAGCTTAATTGGTAAACTAGGGTTTACCTGAATGATTACATGCTTGATTAGATTGAACATCATTTAGACTTGATTAATGATAGTAGATCAATTGTGATGTTTCAAAGATAAGAAGAAACTCTAACTATGATTTTAGCTTGAAGAATTAGGGTTTGAGAAATGTAAACCCTAATCGGCAAAAATTAGGGTTTTGATAGTACATGAATATGAAATTTGATCAGGATAGTAGTGTGGTAAATGATTTTTCATATTTTCTACAAATTTTTTATTTAATTGAATTTCGGATATGATATGGATAACTCAATCATGCATATTGGAGAAAATTTTAAAAATATTTGAGTGTTCTTTGAATGTGGTTCTCGATTGAACTATACTATGACCGAAATGCTGATAGAGTGCTTTTCAACAGTGTAGTGTTTTATTTTTAATTATTTATTGGTCACCCAAATGATCTGAAATTTTAACTGGAGATCTGAAACTCAAATCATAAACAATATATAAAATTTTCATAATTTTTGGATGCGTTTAGACCTTATCAGTAGATGAATTACATTAATATTTTTATGACAGAAAATTCAGTTGAAATAAGAGAAAGTATAATAAGGGGTCAATGTGCAATTGACCCAAGAAGCTCAATTGCTCTATATGGTCAACCTAACACACAAGGAGCTCTCATAATTCGTGATTCAAACCAAATAAATGAAATCCTAGAGAGAGAGAGAGGGAGAGTTAGGGTTTGAGAGGAGAAATTGATGGAGATGTTGACCTAGGGTTTTGCGGTCTAAGGAATGATGAAATCATGTAAGTTTAGCTTCTTTGGATATAGTTTCATGGTGAATCTTCTCTCAGATGTCAAGATTCCGTCCCTCCCCTATTTGGATTCAAAATCATATCAAATCAAGTCCTTTTCTCACTCTTTCTCTCCTAATCTTCAATTCTAGGGTTTCCGAGTTGAATGGAAGAAGAATTGGGTGAATTGCTAGGGATTTGATATGAGATCGAGATTTTCAGGGATGAGATGTATTTTTAAGGTGTTTTCACACCTTAGGGTGAGTGGGAACTTCCTTTAAACAGTATATTGCATGAAAATTTATTAAATCATTGATAATCTTTAATTTCTTAGTATGCGACTACAAACCCTGAATTGTCTGTTTGATCTAAGTTGTTGCAAAATGATATGAAATGGAATCTTCCTCTATTTGGATGAATTTTAGATGATAAAATCATATTAGAAATGTATAAAATACATCCTAGTGAGAATTCCTTAAGTATTCACAGAGGTCATAAGAGTAAACTGAAATATAGGGAATTTGTCTATGACAAAAATTGTTATATAATTAAATAGAGAAATTTATTTATCTAGATCCCCTTGGTTATGAATGATTGTTTATCTGAACTCATAGTAAATATATGTCAGATACTATCTTGGATTTCATTTAAGGTGAATAGTGTTTGTTTGATATCTCAGTAAATAGGGTGAAACCCTAGATGCGAGGAAAGTTGGATATTTGCGAATAGATATCGTGAAATCCATTTGAACGGATTTTCTTGACATGATAGACTTTATTTATTCAATTTTATTATTGATGCATGTTATCTCAGTGAATGGCATGGAAACCCAAATTCAGCTCAGTTCTAAGGTTTCATACATATATTGATTTTTATATGATTTGTTGATAGTAGTCTTTATTCAGTGAATGTTTATGTCGTATGAAATCTTTATGAGAGCCATGTGATAAGTGAATGAGGTAAATGAAACCCTAAGGATAGGATGTTCAATGAATCAAGTATTGTGATATCAATGTTCTCAGTATGAGATGTGGTGATGCTTAACAGTTCAATTGCATGATTCTAGTGTATAAAGTGCTAAGTTGACATGTATTCTGTTTATTTAAGAATTTTAGTCTGCATGTATGTATAGTATGATGATTACTCAGAATATTACAGTGTTTTGAATATACTACTCTGCCAATTTAAGTAAGAAAGTTCATGTCGTATTTATAAGCTTCATCGTTGAATAGACTCGATACCATAGAGATACCAGAGTCAAGAATAAATAAGAGAGAGATATAATATAGTAAGACCTTTCCAAGAATAATAAAATAATAGACATAGGTGCCCTGAACACCGTAGATTCCTTACGAATGTCTGCACTGTAGGGAGGAAACGATCCACCCTGGAAGCGACCAGTATACGGGGATCGGAACGCACCCATAGAGTGTGCGGGGAGACGAAGTCCTTGAGGAAGTCTCCTAAGAGAAGATAGGTTACCCAACATGAATCGGAGATCCCAGTGGTAACCTAAAGGTACCCACAGAGCATCTCAGACCCTCCACCTATGTACTCAGCCTAGAGGAGAGGTCCAGTTAAAGGTCAGTTGTTTAGCCGCCTTAGTCAGACGTGATGGTTCAAGTCAAGTAGACCCGAATTCAGTTCTAGGCTTAGCTTCCAAGGTTTTAAGCTAAGTCTTGTACGGTGAGATCATAGTTCGCTACAATTCTTCATATGTAGAGTACACTGGATATGATCAGGGCATAATAAGATGAATGAGAGGTTAAACAAGTGTGTGCAGTTATTCGATTACTCTTTGTATGTTTCTGAATTATTAATTCTCTTTATGATCAATCAAGCATTTCATATATTGATTCACTCTTGTAGGTATCTAGAGTATTCTGCCATATTTATGATTGTCAATGATTAGACTCTTTAAAGCTTACTAATGTTATAATTGATATCAGTTTCTTAAAAGTATATCTGTAATTATATCAGTGCTTTAGACTGTTTCTTTGAAGTACTCATTCACTGAGCGAGTAGGCTCACCCCTCTACTCATAATATTTAGGGAAATCACATGGACTTGAAGATATCATTGCATCAGAGTAGATCTGCCACAAGGGTTAAGTCTGAGTATAGTTAAGTTTAGTCGATCCTTGTCACTCTAGGTCCTTGTAAAGAAATAAGAGAGAGTTGTAAATGATGATGTATAACATTATTCCTCTTTTAGCAATATATGCAAATCAGCAAGTCTTATGTGCTTAAAAGTATGAGAAACATAATGAATATTCATACATGCAATTTTATTGTTGAAATCAAATTAGAGAAATCAATGTTTAGATTCCCTTGTAAAGTTAGTTTATGTGGTTCAATGCGAGAAAACAACGAGTTTGAAAAAGAAGAAGAAAAAAGTTAAGAGTGATCTTTGTTTACGTTAAATCCTCAATTTATGCCCTAATCTCATGATTAATGGTAATTGTGAGATCAGGGTGTAAAAACTTGGTATCAGAGCTTAGGATGAGTCATCAGGGACCATTAGGATAGAAAGTTAGAGTTATAAGCATGGCAGATAGGAGATGATGTGTCTATAGCTCTGGGAGGTCTGCGTATTTAGATACCATGGCCCAGTATATGAATACTTAGGTTGACTAGTATCAAGCTACTCTGTCTATTCTTCTCTGAATGCCCTGACCAGGCATGCAGTGGAAGGATGGGCTAGAGAGAAACCCTAGAAATATTAGGGTTAGAAGACTAGAAAGAAATAAATGGATTGAGCATAAGAATAGAATGTGATGCAACTCTTATTTTATATTGTTGCTATGATTGGAAATCAATAGAAATGCTCTTATATGTATGAATTCAGATTATCAGTTTGTAGAATATATATGGTTCTTTATTATTGTTGTGTATCATGAAGTGATTCAGTTATTGTTTATATTTTTTGTATCAAGTAGACTAGAAGTTATGTTTGAATTAGTTTGCCCTAAGTGGATATTCTTTCCACATGTTTGAGATTAATAGGAGTTAGTTAATCTTGAGTAGCTCTTGGCTTCAGGACTACAGGTTCGGCCTGGTCCAGCTGGCAGGATGTGTTACTGGGATCTAATGGCTCCTATTAACAATATAATAAAAATAGACTTTGGATAAATTAGACCCACATCATAGTGAGAATGTACATAAACTAAGATGTTGAAACATATGGGAAAGGTTATAATAGCTAAGAAATAGTTGGAACTGATATCTGAGATCCAACTGTGGGGCCTCATATGAGAGTCCCTTAATCGGGAATAAATGAACCCGACATAAGGTTCAGGTTAAGTTTAATGATTAGTATTATATGAACTTTAAATATGAAATATTGAAAAGATATGAGTAAAGTATGTAAGGACCAAGATAGTAAGAATCATTCATGAGGAATGGATCATATAATCAAGTAAAATGTTTTTATGTACTTCAAAGCAAAGGGAAAATAGTAGAAAAGAGTTAAGTAGACAATAAGTACATATAAGTGAAGAGTCTTCAAAAGAGTTAAAGTAAAGAGAATTGGATGAACATGTAAATCATAAGACTAGAATAACAAACTTAGTTTTTCTTTTTATCCTTCTACTAATGTGAAGTTGATATTCTAAATCAATAATCTCTCTACTAGTTTCACCTCATGTTTAATACATTACATATCATTCATTTTAAATCAAACGGCTCATGCATGGGTCAAACTTGGTTTCTATTTCAATCAAGTTTTTCCTTCTGAATATAGTCTACCTTTGTATGACTTATTCATTTATTTAGCTACACTTTTGTTCTTCTTTTAGAAAATAGTTTGTTGTTCTATAGAGACTTAGAATCCAAAGGTGGTAAGGATGAATGTATTAAACTTTATAATAAAGGTATACATTCCATTCTCTCAATTATATAATAATCCTCATGATCATACACATAAAAGAAGCAACATGATCATAAGAGAAAACTAGAAGTTAAATATGACATGTGTAATAGTAGTATATGGTAAGGGAATTATGGAAAGTAAGGAAGGGTTTGAAACATGATGGAGTAATATAGATTATAAAAGAAAGAGGTTAGGAGATTCAATCAAGTGCTAGTTAGTCAAGTATCCTTGTTGATAACTAACTAAACCTACATAGGAGAAATATATTAAGGGAATGTTTGAAGATAAGAATTATAAGTCTTAGAATCATCTTCTCTTTCATATCTTCCTTAATGAAAGCAATGTGGGAATGAAGTGATAAGAAAATGAATCATATATGATGCATAACCACCATGGTAGAGACATCTAGTGAATGTAATAATGACACACAATATGATGATGAAACTCTAGTGGGGTAACTGAGAATGTAATCTATCTGAATGGCCAAGTAAGAGAAAGGAAATTTAATTGATAAGATAAAGAAAACTTTAGTAAAACTTGTGATATCCAAAGTTTGAATTTCAAATTAAGGAAGCAAAGTCACATCACAATAACGTCATGCTACTGATAAGGACCAAACCCTAGAATGTTTAGAGTTGTAGTAGTTCAAGGGATGTCACTAGTTATTTGGCCTTGAATACTAGAATCTCTATAAAATAAGATTATGAGATTTGAACTATGAGAAGTAAACTAGCACTGATAGTAATCCAGGGTTTAAAGGTAGCTAATCGGAAAGGTAGATAAACAATATGGAAATGATTTGGAGAAAAGAGTAAGATATAAATTTGAAATGTAACAAGTGTGTTTTGAACAAAAGGAGAAATATAATATGAGTGAAGTGCGATGTGAGATAAATTCTTGCAGTGATAGCAAGAATGATGAATAATCTATTTGTACCTTGTATGTTTCAATTTTAGGAATGTTTAATCTACATGATTAAAATGAGAAGAATAAGAGCAAAAAGTAAGTAGTAGTGAATGAGGAGAGAGATAAGAGAAAACAATGGCTTTTAGTAATATGTGAATTTTTTTAGAAGTATAATTTGTTGAAGGTATATTAAAGGATGTAAATTGGTTCTACGTATGATTTCAGTGTACATGTGCAAGCAATATGTTAATTTCAGGTGTATGATAGTTGTAGTCATTCATACCAGTAATCCATCTTAATATTGTACAATTGTGGTATGGTGATATGGGTTGAATGATGATGGAACAAATGGAGGGTTACCCTGAATAAGGTAGTCTTACCTATTCACTGATATGAATAGAAGGGATGATAACCATATTGTATTGATATGTAACCCTAATGAGGTATAACTTGTTATACCTAGCTTTAATATAACTAAGTGATGGTAATTGGGTATGAATAGTCCTTGAATGACTAATACAATCATGGAGTACTTTGTTACTGTTGTTGAAACCCTAGTATGCTATAACCCGATGGTTACACCTTGAATTATGTGTGGGTTCATACTTGAGAATAGTATGGAATGTGATGGTAATGATTCACCTTATGCATCCATGATGCAATGGGGATGTCGTGAGTAGTATTGTAAAATTGCTATTAAAACTAATCTTCCAACTCAAGACTATTTTGCTATTTGAGTAGCACAATAGTAAAATTCAAAAGAACATGGTGAACTCTCTTTTGTGACTTAGAGGTAATACATAACAATAGTACATATTGAGTCGTATGAATTGAGATAGTTGGATCATATTATCAATGTTGAGATAACACTTCAAGAGTATGAAAATATTGAATGGTTGTTTTTCTCTCTATCCTATGATTGATTGTGGCATAGAGAATTCGTTGGATATCATTGGGAACTGTTTTAGACATGTTGTGATTATAAAAAGAAATAAATGACTTAATGTTGAAAAGTGCATTCAAGTATGAAATACAAGAATATAATGACATGTAAGATTTCATAAGTTTAAAATAAACCTTGAAAGTACTTTGTTTGCATATTTATGTTTCGGGGATGAAACCTTTTTAGGGGGGGGAGAATTGTTATGACCGCATCTGAGTTTAATTGGTAAACTAGGGTTTACCTGAATGATTACATGCTTGATTAGATTGAACATCGTTTAGACTTTATTAATGATAGTAGATCAATTGTGATGTTTCAAACCTAAGAAAAAACTCTAACTATGATTTTAGTTTGAAGAATTAGGGTTTGAGAAATATAAACCCTAATCGGAAAAAAATAGGGTTTTGATAGTACATGAATATGGAATTTGATCAGGATAGCAGTGTGGTAAATAATTTTTCATATTTTCTAAAAATTGTGTATTTAATTGAATTTTGGACATGATATAGATAACTCAATCATGCATATTGGAGAAATATTTCAGAATATTTGAGTGTTCTTTGAATGTCGTTCTCGGTCAAACTATACTTCGACTAAAATGCTGACAGAGTGCTTTTTAGCAGTGTAGTGTTTTATTTTTATTTATTTATTGGTAACTCCAAATAATTTGAAATTTTAACTGATGTTCTGAAATTCAATCATAAACAACATGTAAAATATTCATAATTTTTTGATGCATTTAGACCTTATCAGTAGATGAATTACAGTAATATTTTTATGACAGGAAATTCAGTTGAAATAAGAGAAAGTATAGTAAGGGGTCAATGTGCAATTGACCCAAGCAGCTCAATTGCTCTATATAGTCAACCTACCACACAAGGAGCTCTCATAATTCATGATTCAAACTAGAGAAATGAAATCCTAGAGAGAGAGAGGGAGAGTTAGGGTTTGAGAGGAGAAATTGATGGAGATGCTGACCTAGGGTTTTGCAGTCTGAGGAATGATGAAATCATGTAAGTTTAGCTTCTTTGGATATAGTTTCATGGTGAATCTTCTCTCAGATGTCAAGATTCCGTCCCTCCCCTGTTTGGATTCAAAATCATATCAAATCAAGTCCTTTTCTCACTCTTTCTCTCCTAATCTTAAATTCTAGGGTTTCCGAGTTGAAAGGAAGAAGAATCGGGTGAATTGCTAGGTATTTGATATGAGATCGAGATTTTCAGGGATGAACTACATTTTTAAGGTGTTTTCACACCTTAGGGTGAGTGAGAACTTCCTTTAAACAGTATATTGCATGAAAATTGGGTAAATCATCCATAATCTTTAATTGCTTAATATGCGACTACAAACCTTGAATTGTCTATTTGATCTAAGTTGTTGCAAAATGATATGAAATTGAATCTTCCTCTATTTGGATGAATTTCAGATGATAAAATCATATTATAAATGTATACAATACATCCTAATGAGAATTCCCTAAGTATTTACAGAGTTTATAAGAGTAAACTAAAATATAGGAAATTTGTCTATGACTGAAATTGTTGTATAATTAAATAGAGAAATTTGTTTATCTGGATCCTTTTGGTTATGAATTATTATTTATCTGAATTCATAGTACATATATGTCAGATACTATCTTGGATTTCATTTAAGGTAAATAGTGTTTGTTTGATATCTTAGTAAAGAGGGTGAAACCCTAGATGCGAGGAAAGTTGGATATTTGTGAATAGATATCGTGAAATCCATTTGAACGGATTTTCTTGACATGATAGACTTTATTAATTCAATTTTATTATTTATGCATGTTATCTCAGTGAATGGCATGGAAACCCAAATTCAGCTCAGTTCCAAGGTTTCATACATATATTGATTTTCATATGAGTTTTTGATAGTAGTCTTTATTCGTGAATGTTTATGTCGTATGAAATCCTTATGAGAGCCATATGATAAGTGAATGAGGTAAATGAAACCCTAAGGATAGGGTGTTCAATGAATCAAGTATTGTGATATCAATGTTCTCAGTATGAGATGTGGTGATGCTTAACAGTTCAATTGTATGATTCTAGTGTATAAAGTGTCAATTGACATGTATTCTGTTTATTTAAGAATTTTAGTCTGCATGTATGTATAGTATGATGATTACTCAGAATTATAGTGTTTTGAATATACTGCTCTACCAATTTAAGTAAGAAAGTTCATGCCGTATTTATAAGCTTCATCGTTGAATAGACTCGGTACCATAGAGATACCAGAGTCAAGAATAAGTAAGAGAGAGATAAAATATCATAAGAGCTTTCTAAGAATAATAAAATAATAGACATAGGTGCCATGAACACTGTAGATTCTCTAAGGATGTCTGCACTATAGGGGGGAAACGATCTACCCTGGCAGTGACTAGTTACGGGGATCGGAACGCACTCACAGAGCGTGCGGGGAGACGAAGCCCTTGAGGAAGTCTCCTAAGAGAAGATAGGTTACCCAACATGAACCAGAGATCCCGGTGGTAACCCAGAGGACCCACAGAGTGTACCAAGATGAGGCCCACAGAGCATCTCAGACCCTCTGCCTGTGTACTTAGCCTAGAGTAGAGGTCCAGTTAAAGGTCAGCTATTTAGCCGCCTTAGTCAGACATAATGGTTCGAGCCAAGCAGACCCGGATTCAGTTCTAGGCTTAGCTTCCTGGGTTTTAAGCTAAGTATTGTACGGTGAGATCGTAGTTCGCTACGATTCTTCATATGTAGAGTACACTGCATATGATCAAGGCATAATAAGATGAATGAGAGGTTAAACAAGTGTGTGCAATTATTCAATTACTCTTTGTATGTTTCTGAATTATTAGTTCTCTTTATGATCAATCAAGCATTTCATATATTGATTCATTCTTGTAGATATCTAGAGTATTCTATCATATTTATGATTGTCAATGATTAGACTCTATAAAGCTTACTACTGTTATAATTGATATCAGTTGCTCAAAAGCATATCTGTAATTATATCAGTACTTTAGACTGTTTCTTTGAAGTACTCATTCACTGAGCGAGTAGGCTCACCCCTCTACTCACAATTTTTAGGGAAATCACATGGACTTGAAGATATCATTGCATCATAGTAGATCTGCCACAAGAGTTATGTCTGAGTATAGTTAAGTTCAGTCAGTCCTTGTCACTCTAGGTCCTTGTAAAGAAATAAGAGAGAGTTGTAAATGATGATGCATAACATTATTCCTCTTTTAGCAATATATGCGAATCAGCAAGTCTTATGTGCTTAAAAGTATGAGAAACATAATGAATATTCATACATGCATTTTTACTATTGAAATCATATTAGAGAAATCAATGTTTAGATTCCCTTGTAAAGTTTGTTTATGTGGTTCTATGCGAGAAAACAAAGAGTTTGAAAAAGAAGAAAAAAAAGTTAAGGGTGATCTTTGTATTACATTAAATCCTCAATTTATGTCGTAATCTCATGATTAATGGTAATTGTGAGATCGGGGTGTAACACATGTGCACTAGTGAGGTGTTAAGATAAGTGTAATAAGATATGCCACTTTTAGATATATGATTGGATGGCATGTATCCAAAGGTGAGAAAAAGAAAAGAAGAATTAACATCTAAAGTTTGTGGTATATGGTGTCGTAGAACTATTTGTTACCCTCATCCTAGCCCCACTGACTATGAAGTCAATGGCATTAGGGTTTGGGAATCCGTCCGTAAAATGACACATAATTTTACACAAGAAATATATAAGAAAAGATAATAAAAATACTAAACTGATAACCAAATAGTAAACATGGACAAAAGAGAGATGTACCCATTTTTATATCAAGAGTGCCCATTGGTGATTCATCTCACAACTTACAGTCTTGAGTGCAACACATCATCATTTGGTAACTAAAAATTTGATAAATGAAATATATTAATGCTAAAGCAATAAGTATGTTATGAAAGGGCATGTAAACATAGTTTAAGTGTATACAAAATTTTCTTCGATGGAAACATTATAATAAGAAAGAAGAAGAAAAAAAAGGAAAGAAAGCTTAATGACAACTTTTTATGCAATGCACGTTTTAGGTTACATTTTCTGTCGTATCAACATTAGGCCTTTCACCACTTCCAAAGGAAGGGTCTGTGAGGGGAATTTGAGACTCAAAGTATATATGTCACCCCATTCCTACATGAGGAACCTCGAGATCAAAGTCAATGAGATAGCCCTATTTCAAACATGCCTTGTCCCCTTACCGCAAGAATTCATGTGATGAGTCGACCAACTACATAAACTAGAACAATACTAGAATAAAATTCAAGATAATTGGCTAAAAGTTTATGCCAATTGATTGGACTTAAAATTTCAATTCATGTGATGAGTCGACCAACTAAATCTGAAAGGTTGGTTGTATTTACCAATCTGTGACTTAAGATTAGATAATCGATTAATGTGATTAACCGATTAATTAATTAATTAATTAATTAATATATTAATTAATGGTGTGATTCCATAATATTCTAAGTGCTTGTTTGGTTGTCCAGAAGTGACTTGCTTTAAATGCAACTGTCGCCTTTTTGTTTTCTAGAGTTTTGAAAATCATGTTTCCTTGCCTCTCTTGTTGAAAGGGGCATGTCAGTGGATCAAAGACACATGCTTTTATATGTGAACTCTAGCCTTCATCATTCTTGAGAGAGAGAAGAAGAATGATCGTGACGTGCTCCTCCAGATCGAGCAACGCGATGAGGAGTTCCAATTTGTGTGGACAACATAAAGGCATAGACATCGTGCAACTACATATGGAGGATGTCTTTGAGGACCGTTTGTGCACGCGATAAGCAACACAACCACATAAAGACATCGTTGGACTTGCTCAACATAAGGTATACGTGGCACACCCTCCTTATGAATACATCATTTTTTATGAGATCTGCTTGCTACGTGGAGTTTTTTTTGTTATTTTTGTTGTCTTTGTCGCATCCACAATTCCTAACAATCTCATGGTCATCCTAGTACTAAGATTTCCACAATGAAACACATCTTCCTACCCTAACTCTGTCATCACTTCATACCATATGTAGAACTAGGTTGGGTGGACATACATATAGGTCGTGTGCATGGAAAGGTACTATTTCTATGTCATTAGAATGGTTATCTTGTATTAGTTTGAAGATGGGATGAGCTTTTCAAGGATGTTGGTGCTAAGGTTAGATGCACATTCTTCATCACTCCAGTAAAAAGAAACAAGCTATACATGATGATATTTGATGACAATCATAGATGCTTCCCACCGCCAATGAGTGTCTCAAGTGATGATGTCCATGTGAGGACACCACTTAGTTTTGACAACAAGAAATGGTCTGATTTCAACCAAAGTAAGTCATTTCTAAAATTTTACACATTGTCTCATGGATTAGCAACATAGAAGAGTTGTGATTCATGGCACATTTAACAACATTATTCATAACAATAATACATTGCTAGTCAACAATAGCCATTGTCACGGAAAAAGCCCTTAGCATTGCATATAGATGCCTTCAAGCTAGCAAGATGATGGAGACCCCTACCTAGAAAAAATCAACAAGCTCTAGCATCAAAATAGACAAGGAAGTTATAGAACAACTTAAAATCACATATGACAAAGGTAAAGGACCACTAATTAGCAATGAAGTTGATTGTAGTGATGATGGTAAGCTCTCTATTACAAACAATATGACTAGCAATCCCTCTTTAAGACCAATTACACTTCTTTTGCATGATTTAATACCAATGGTAAGTAGGGCAGTATGAATGGGCACAAGTCTTATATAAACCTTGCTTAAAACTTTGTGCTTTCTGGTCTAGATGTAAAAAAAAGTTCAGTAACTTAAACCCAAAATATGTTCCCTTGCAAAGGACTTGGTCATTTTTCAATGAACTGCCCTTTTAGATCTTCAAATATTAACATGCCTTAATTTTCATCCTCAGAATACATATATAGACCACCTACATTAACAAGGTTGACCCATAAATAACATAAAAGAAGAATATGAGTTGGTAGTTAATTATTATACACCAAAATATAACCACATATATAGCAATGGGACAAAAATCAGCATGACACTTATTACTGAGAAAATAAAAAGGTCATATAATGAGGAACACAATAGAAATAATATCTTATCGATACACATCATAGAGGAGCATATCAATATAGAGCCAACAAAAGTGTTGGACTAAAGACTGGACTAGAGCATTCATAAGCAAGGTACAAACAATGGAATATGTGATAGAAGCACATCGAACACACAGTCGTGCCACGCAAGTGTGCACCTCGGTTTAAGGCGGGTGATTGGACTTCACTTAGAAATGTTGACAAGTGTTTGAAGCTAGTTTTACAATCCTTATTTTTGGAGAAGGATCCGTATAAGAGAGACATTTACATATTAACTTGGGCACCTCACTTGAAACTGAAACATCTTCCCCAAGTTTTAATTCAATCACAAGTTGTAACTCAGACCACTCATCCTTTAATTCTTCTTTGATAATGACCTTCTCAAAAGGCAACTCCAACCAAATCAGTTGAGGTCACCATAGATATACCAGTGGCATCCATGGGGTATTCTGAAGTTCTCCAAAATAGAAGCATGGTGATCCGCTTTTGTAAATGCCCTGAGAAAGTAGTTATAAAACCTTCGATGTTACTAAGCACTTAGGGAATTTGATAGAGAGTATGTTGTTCACAAAACCTAAAGTCCTATCTCATAACTAAATGTTGTACATCTTCTTTGAACACAATCAAATTGACAATTTAAATGGATTTTTCATTATTATGTCGAGTTAAGCTGGATTATTCTAAGGAAATATCACTAAGAATCCTAGTCATAGAGTTGCCATAGACAATGGAGGGAGGATATGTTGGATGTTCATTACTGACCCGCCATGTCACTTGTGGGATGCCAATATCTTCAAACTTATCGTTGTTGCATTAGGGGGGAAATTGCACTATATTCACCCCAACACACTCAACCAAATTTTATACAAAAGCATTTTTTCATATCTAGGTAACTTGGGAATCCAACATGGTGAGTAGAGTTATTATCATGGTGGGCCAACATGTGTATATTGTTCATAAAACAACTAAAGAGCCCATGGACACACAGACATCCTTCAATGACATTCAAGAACACCCTTCTATTTAGGTTTCTCCGCATAGTAGGAACAACAACCACCGCCACCACTCAAAAGCGTTCAAGCCTAAAAAGCCTTTCTATGGAGGTGGGGAAAACCAACAACCCAACCAAAACTAGAGTCAGAAAGACACAACAAGAGAAATATTCTATAAGGCCAATAGACCTGGGTTTAACAACAAGACAAGTCTTGCTTCAATCAATTTTAAAATAATAATAATAACATAAAGGCTTGTAGAAACCACCACCACAAAACACCTTCACAAACACAAGTTGATTCAGTAACAATGAAAGATAGTACATCAAACAAAACTCTAAATATGCCTATTGAAAAACTAGCCTCAGTAATATGCTATACTATAGAAGAGAAGACGAGAACTTAAAAAAGTCAAACCATTATGGAAGATATCATGCATGTTGCAATTGGCTTCTATCTATGAAATAATAACTATTACTTTGAAAAGACAAGTACTAAAATACATTCCACACTTAGTGGTCATTGTGAATCAGACACCAGTTTAAACCAAAAGTTTTTCTTTCTTGCAATAATTGCTCTGATTTTTGGATTTTTTTGCTTTTTTCTTGTAAAATTGAAATAAACTTTTGAGACGTTTGTTTATACCATCTTTTCCTTAACACCAATTGAGAATGAGCTAGGTTGGGAAAATACAAATCATGTTATGTGGTTGGAGATAAGCTACAATCTTTATGTCTCTAAGTTTTCTTGTTATCATTTTGTAGTGTTTGAAGATATTTGATGATTATCAAGACATAGATTGTATTTGGCTTGTCTTCACCAAGACATAAGTGTAAGGAGCTATATGAGAAGAATCATGCCCCCAAGTGGTTACAATTCAAGAAACCAGGACTATTCTTAGTCAACAACAACTAAAACATCTAGGAGGAAATATTATTAGTCATTGAATTCAGAAACTGATCTAGGGGATTCATACGTCCTTTTTCACGGGGATTTATGGTGAGCTTAGCCATAATAAAAACAACTTCTACATAGAACTCCATGGATTACAACAATCAACCTTGGTTGCTAGGTGCTGACACTAACTGCACCAAATCCATAGTAATTAATATTTTAACCGCTGCTCTATGGGTTTCATACATCCATTTTGGAGAGAGAATACTCATTTGTCCGTTTGTTAATGTAATGAGTGAGAGCTACGTTTCACTGGTATAGAATCTTTTTGTAATTTCTTTTTGAGAAATTTTTCTTAAGAATGCTAATCAGCTCCTTTTTGTGTCCCTAAAAAACAAGCAAGAAGGATTTCGTCCCTTCTCAGGATTGGAGCATGGATCCTTGTCTTATGTAGAAAACAATAAAAAAAATCAATTACAGACAGATTAGGCATATTTAGTTTTCCTAGTTTCTGAATCCACTGCGTAATCTATTTCTTTGTAACAGAGCTTTCAGAACAGAATAAATACACAAGTGAATTAATAATGAATGCACTACCTACTCTATCTATTGTATGTGCTCCCTATGTGAAAATGAAATCAAAGAATCGATACAGTATATACTTTATAACAAATAAATGAGCAGGAAAAGAATACAAGACTGAACTTTTTTTCTTTCTTTTCTATCTGCCGAGGTAACTGCAGGGCTTCATGAACCAGAGCATGTCCAACGGTTTTCCATTCGGAGCAGCAGCCCGAGGGATGAGATTGCAGGTCTTCTCTCCAACTGGCGATGGAGTCGCGTTAAAGACCAGATCCCCAAGTATGAGCCTTTCCTGGTAGTTCATCATGATCGTTGTTAGTCACGGGAAGTCAATTAATTGCCATGCCAAATTCTAACAGATGCAGTATCCTTAATGATCACAGAAACTGAAACTTACATGTGCTGGTGCCAGTACAGGCTTGTTCAATGGTTTCAGTGGGGAAGGCGTTGCTAAGGTTGTCTTGCAGTGCTTCGAGCGGGTCAAGGGTGATGGGAACCGCTGAGGCGAAGGTGGGTGTGACCGAACATTGTCCTGCTGCTGTCCCAACTGGTATGCGGAGTATGTCGTGGGGCGTGGCTGGTGCTCACCAGCATCCAACTTCACGACTTCGTCCGCGGCGGTTCTCCTGCAGTTTAGATTTTTGTGAGCGAATCCTGCCGTATGTCTCTGTTGTTTGTTTCCCAGAAAAGCTGAATTGGATTTGAAGAGGCTATAATCAGTCGTTACTTACCTTTCATGGTTCGTGCCGCCGTCATCGTTCCGTTGAGCTCCTCCCTCTTTTGTTTTCGAGACGTTTTCATCCTCTCCAGCATCGGCGACTGCCACCGGCTCCTCCTTCCGCCGGACGGTGATCCACTTCTTGATCTCGCCGTAGAACCCCGAGATCTGCCCCAGCAGATCCTTCCCGGCGAAGAGGTTCCGAGCAGAAAGGGTGCTCCGCAGGCGCCGCTTTTGCGGGGTGTCCTTCTCCACTTCCTTCTCGCATATTGCTCTTCTTCCATTCCCTTCACCGTTAGACTTCGCCGCCGCCGCAGCCGGTCTGGGCACGAAGGCTTCTTTCCTCGGTTTGCTGCTCATCACCCCCAAAACTGCCCGTTGCTGCAGCGGTTGTTGTTGCTCGATAACAATGTTGGGGTCCCGGTTCTCGGCATCTTCATGGAACTTCTTCTTTACGGCGGCGGTTTTCTGCGTCAGTTTGGGGGAACGGAGAGGCGCTAGCGGCTGGAGGACCACTCCTCCTCCATTATTACTCTTTACATTGTTCTTGCCGTCACCGGCGATTTTGCTCTTGCTCCTGCTGGTGGTATCGGTGTCTAATTTTTCGTTGCAGTTGTTTGCGGTAGCCATTGTGTTGCAATCCCTCTCTGTGAGTGTCTTCAGAACCTCCGTGTCGCTCATTGATCTCCTGCACTTGGGCTGACACCACAGGTAAAGAATGTTAGCAAGAAGGGAAGAAATAGTAGTCTACGACAAGTTCTGTCCTGGAATTTGACTGTTCGAATACTCAAACAAGAGGGAGGAAGAAAAATGCAACCTTGGTATTGGGAGGAGTAGCGCTCCATTCTCCGCACAGGAAGTCTTCGGCAGACTTGGGATGCCGGCAATCTGGAGAAACAAATGAAAAGAAGGAACCGTTGTAAGAACGGAAATTTCTGAGCACTTAGAAAGAAAAGAATAGAGATTTCGTGGCTGTTAGGATTTACCCGGGCGGCAGAACCAGGCGTCGTCTTCCCCTGTGCCGCCGGCGTCATAGGGGGCGGAGAGATCAACCCATTTCGGGGCGCTGATGTGCTCAAACAATTCATCGGTCACGAACCTCGATTCGATTTTCGTCCAGTTGATCTTCGCCGGCTCCATGTTGGCCTTGCTGCTCTCCCCAACGGGACTGTTGAGTGGTAGGTGCAGTAGATTGCGAGGAGACGGAGGAGAAAGAAACAGAGGAAAGAGAATGAACAGAGGTGATACGTGATGCGGCCTGCTCGTGTGGGGGTGGACCTCTTTACCTTTGTGAACGTTACAATCCGGTCCACTCGACCGTTGGGGAGTGCGGTGGCATTTATTAATATTTTTCTCGGTAACTTTTACATTGCCTCCGCGGCTACAGCTTAGTTGCTTAAAGAAGGCAGCCGTTACGTCTGGAAATCATGTTGGCACGGCTTTTAATAGACTTCTCATAGGGCAATTAAACAATATGACACCATCTAACTTATATTCCGATACAGTTTCTTTCTGGTTCAACAACAGAGTAAGTCATGATATGTATCTCGAATCTTCAACCTTCATGCACACAAAAAATGGAAAAGTTATCGGTAAAATGGATAGGCAACTTCATTGTAGATATGTGTCATTGTCAAAGATAGTGGTAGACGGTCTCCCATATCACTATCAACAAATATCTCCTACAACTAATCTTAAATTTATGTGTATCGATTGTATAACAATTATGCAACTACTAAGTTTATCAAAGAGTCTTTTTGTTCTTCCTAATATGACACTATAAGGACCTTTGTATGTGCAACTACTCATGTCAATGAAACAAATTTTGGTTATGCTTATGTGTGCCATTTCGTTTTAAGAATATCAATATATATACATACAATCTACTAATCTTTCATGCCCTACTAGGTAGATCAGTAAAGTGGATACGGGTAAGACTTCTCACGTCACCATACCCATTTTAAATGAGGCTAAATGGGTAATGGGTGGTGGGTATTTTTTTTGTAACCCATACCAAGCCTACAAAAAATTGTGTATGAATGAGCAATATCCACCCCAAAGAGCTTGTTTGCTTCCATGTCCTTCACCCTACCTTCCTTCTCTACCCCACTTTGCATCCACCTTCCTTCTCTCATCCTCTACCTAACCATCTTTGCCACTTTGTCCCCCACTCCACTCAATAAAGTTTTCCACCCATTTTATCCCCATATTTTTCATGCAATTTTGCCTTTAATTGCCTAATGAGGTACGTGTCCTTAGCAAGCATGTATATCTATCCCTTTTCTGCATAATTATGACATGTTTACCTTCCAATATATACTAGTAGAACCTAGTAGGGGAGGTATTTCTATCACACACATGCATTGTCTCACTTCGATAAATTGTACATACCCAACATCAACCATAACCATCTTTACTGTTACAACCCCAAATTTTGGGTTTCTTTGGTGAGAAAGGTAATTTCTCGTATTAAAGATATTTGGACGAATAATGATATAATTTGTTGAGAATGAATGGATTTCGTTAAAATAGCCTTGTTGTTTGATTTGTGGGCTTTATTGGCTATTGGGCCCAATAACAAGGAAATTCAATTAATAAAGGAATAATTGAGATTTTGAAAAGAAAGATGTGGAAACCTCTAGAAGGCAAAAGAATGTAATCCAAAGATGGAATTAGTACCTCTTAGGAATCTTGGGTTCCAAGGAGTCCAAAGTTGCATAAAGAATGCAATAAGAATAGAAAAGATCAATTAAATATTTCCTTATTAAGAAAGGAATTGAAAACAATGATAAATGTGGAAAATGAGTGGAGAGAGGTATAATTAAGTCATCTTTGATGAATTTTTGTATCCATGAGGTTTCTAATATTACAAGGAACACCAATAAGGAAAATAACAAGAGAGATAAAGAGAAATCCCCGAAAGGAGATATTTTGATAAGAAATGAATAAGAAGAAAGAGAAAATAGATAAAAGATAAGTGAAGAGGAACATTCCAAAGATGAGATTTCAAGCCATTAAGGTTCCTTGAGGTTTAAGGAACTCAAAATAATAATTTTATAGCAAAGGAAAGGGAAATTAGATGAGAAATATACCCAATTGAGTAATAACTTGCAAATAAAGAAAGGGACCCGGTTTCTTTATATAATGAGCCCAATTTTGGCATGATGATATATTAAGTCATTAATAAGATTCCCTTAAAATTTGGGATTAATTGGATAAACGGTTTGTGAGTTATAAGCTTTACAAAATCTCCTAAAGTGGGAAATATGTATTAAATGTCACGATTTGTTTCTATATACTTTGGGTGCATGACGTGACAGCCGTTGGATCTGAGATCCAACGGTGGCTGCATTCTCTCCTACCTCGGGTAGGAAAAGGAAGGCAGAACGGTAAAATGAGATTTATAGTTTTGATTTTGTCTCTGTGCGGTTTGTGTGCGAAACTGGGATTCTCTCCATTGGATTCTGGAGAGAAAACCGCACCAATTAATACCAAGTTTTCCATGTTTTGGCAGTACCTTGGGGAATCCCCTAATTTGGGTTCTTCTTGTTGGCCGTTCTCCATAGCCAGGGGCTATATAAGGGGAAGTTTCCCTTCTGTGAGGCTACGTGCCTCTTCGCAGGATAGTATAAGGCTTAAGGCAGCCATCCTCGCCGCCAAGTTCTCCTCTAGCACTCGCTTGCTTAGCCAACCTGCTTTGGACCATCGCCGACAACTCCTCCTAGTCGATCCAACAACTTTGACCGGATCGGGCGTAGCTGAGACCACGACTGAGTTTGTGGAGGTGCGGCGGAGATCGAGGTGCCCTTATCTAGTGCCGAGAGGAATGGGAACTCGAAGTCAACCATGGCGTTGACCATGGTTGGGCTTCTCTCGTGAGAAACAGAAAGCGGGAGGTTGAAGAAGCAATAGGGGTAAAAGACCCCTTTGCCCTCGTGCGTACAATAACCAGGTAAGGGTGTAGCTGTCCTTTTCCTTTCTTTTTCTTTTATGGTTAGGGCGCGCGCATCAGGATCATTGGATCCATCCGGGTCCAGAGGACCATCGATCAAACGGCTCACGTTTTTCTAAAAGTAATCGATAATTCAGAAAAGTAACTTTCTTTGCAAAAATAATATCTTTTGATAGAAAACTCCGATGAGGAAAGTTAATACATGAATCTTGCTCAGAAAAGTACGAATAATTCAATAAAAATACTAGTAGAGGCTAGTTTTACTTCTAGTTTGAAAAGTACATAAAGTTAGTACTTTGATGCTTTAAATGGATCTAAAACCCTAGATTTGTTTAATGGCGAGTTTAATAACTAGTTTAATATTCTGAATCAAGATTGGACCTTTTGACATAAAAATGATAATAGGAATATGTTTTGAGTTTAAAAACCCATGATTTTCTTGATTAGGGTTTTCCTATGTGCAAAAGTGCAATCAATGTTAAATTAGGGTTTATTAACCTAGCAGATGTGATAAATAGTAATTAAGGTACAGTTGTCAATTGAACTATAATCATTGATGAAGAACCTGAAAATGATAATCGGCCTTAATGATCTTGACATGACCTAAAAAGAATAAAACATGTTGGTTTTAGTATAAAAGTTCCTAATCATGGATAGATACCCTTAATATGACGATTAGGGTTTTCAAAAGGATAAAGTTAGAATTAATGATAAATGGAGTTCGTAGGTGAATTAGATCATCATGCATTATGAGTTGTTAATCCGAAAGAAACTAAAGGTGATAATTGAGTCTAATGACCTTGAAATAACTTAAAAGGATAAAGAAGGTAGTTTTGGTATAAAAGAGAAATAATCGACTTTAATTGGGCTTATGATGTTGAAATTAGGGTTTATGGACTAAGAGAGCATTTAATATGATAAAAGTGTTATGGAGGCAAAAACCCTAATAAAACCCTAATGTGGTCTAGAAAGCCTAAGGTGGAATCCAAGTCTAGCTTTAGAATGTTCTGGATGAACTATAATACTTGGATCGTATGCATTAATTTCAGGATTTTGTTGATTGCTTGTTGATTGATTCTTTATCCTTATTGCTTGGACAATCAAGTTGCTCTGGATCAGGTATGTGGTTAATTATGGATAATCGCCTTAGTTTCCCGAGGCTTTTTCGGATGATTAATCACATTGAATACAAATTATCTGTTGGATGTTTATACTTGTAAATCATAAAGTCACTATGATTATCACATTAAAAATAGAAGTATGTATTCTCGCACCCACATGCCACCCTGATGGATGATGCCAAAGGTCAGGCCCAGATGGGTAGACCAATGGACACCTTGAGTGGTGACCCCAGGCACCAAGAAGGTGGCCTATGATATTGCATGACTAGGCACCATGAGTGGTGACCCCCAGGCACCAAGCTCGGGATTGAGAAGGTGGCCTTAAGTCATTGGCAAAGGGCACCCTAAGGTGGGTATGCCAGGTTTAGGGCAAAAGCGGTGGAGAATGTCATACTAAAAATTGTAAATTGACTTGTTAATTAATTTGATCGTGATTAGTAAATTGTTAGCCATATTTGCAAGATTTTTGGTTGTTCCCACATACCAGTATATTTTGATATACTGACCGATGTTTTGTTTGTCGGCATTTTAGGAACAACATTTGAAAGAACAAACAGTAAAGTGACACATTGTGGAAATAAGAAATAAAGTGTAAGGAGGATTATATAGAATAATTCAAGCTCTGGATAGATAGATTTCCAAAGTTTTTAAAGGTAAGTAAAGTTTTAATTTTATACCAAATTCCAGTTAGTTAGTAGAATTTCATAATTATTATTGATTATTTGTCAAACCTTTGATCCTGTTAATTGAATAACGGCTCTGACCTTCGGGTCTCCCTTAATTGGGGGTTACCGGGAGGCGGGGTCGTTACAATTGGTATCAGAGCATAGGTTCCTCAAATAATTTTTAATAATTATTAAATTTTGCAAATTCTGTAGAACCCAAGGGAGTTATTAGAGGATTATCTGAAAGATAGAGGTGTCTAGAAAAGGATCACGACCGGGGGCCGGAAATATTTTCCTCCGCACCGCTAGTCGGAATACGAGGACTCCCAGATCCGTGTGACTTCCTGGCCAAAGTCTTAGGGTATGAATCGAAATAAGATACCTTTAGGACTCTCTCATCTTATTCATCCCTCCTCAACTCAAATTCTATTAAGGACCTTAAGGATTAGGGTTTTCTCTCTTCTCCTCACCCTCTTGAGGTATGGGAAAAGTAAATAAGAACTAAGGAATCCTCCACCAAATTAATGAAAAGCATGTAAATAAGATGTCATGGACATAAGCTTAATAGATTAAGCGCAAACTAAAGAATAGATACATGTTTAGGTCATATGACACGAGTTGTCATTGCCCTCAGGAGAGACCTGAGGATAGACCTCCTTGTCAGGAGGATGCATGGAGAGAGTTAGTCTTGGAGGTAGAGACCTCCATTGAAGGTAGAGACCTAGCATATCCTTTGAGGATGATGTTAACCCTAACCCTAAGTGAAGGTTATAGACAGATGACATGATGAGTTAGATGCCATGGTAGACTGGGTGTTTGGATAGATATACCTTTGGATTGTCATACGAGACATGTGAGGTTGGGTGACCTAGTACCTTTGGCAACCCGGGAAAGGGTCGTGCATGTTAAAGCAAAGGGTAGCTCCTTCATGGATGAAGTTAGTGAAGAACCTATAGAAACCCTATGGCTTATGCAAGTAGGGGATGGCATGCACCCAGAGTACATTAGTGGTACGGTAGTAGGTTGAAACCCTAGCCAAAAGGACACAATGGATGGCTTATGAGATAAGCATATGAATAATCTTGAGCCAGACATGAGTTGAGCATAGGCTTCAGCCACATAGGGGTTTGCTTGAGAGCATGAGCCTTTATGGAGAAGGGACCTCTAGTAGGTATGGCTGGAGGTGGTTTTAGCTCTAGAGAGAGGAAGCAGGACCCCAACAAGGAGGTTGGAAGTCTAAAACCCCGAAACTTGAGGAGTAGTGGGGAGTTAAGGATGATGCGACCTACGTGGATGATAGTAGTTGTCTTATGCTTGATTTCTGGAGGATAATGATATCTTGGTTGCCTTTAGAGGAACCAAACCCTTAAGAGAGGACGATGCTTCTAGTACCCATGGTATAAGTGGTTACCTATTGGATGAGATAAAGAGTGCTTTAGACCCTAAGGAGGTTTAAGTAACCAGTTGTGAGGCTTTATACCTAGTTGGTTGCCATGGAAGAGGACTCAACTCCGAAGCGTTGCTCGAGTAGAAAGATCATGGAGGTACATGACATACCTTGGACGTGCTTGATTCATGGTTAAGAGGTGGAGCATGTAGTTGGATACCCAAAGGAGAACCTAGGGTTTCTAGGCCTAAGAGGGGAAGCAGTGTATCCAATGCTCATGATGAGATTTGAGTCTCTATAGTTTCGAGCATGGTACTCCTCATGTGTAGAGGTAAAAGAAATCCCTTATGTTAAGGGTATGTTTGATGAACCCCTCACAACTAAGTTGATGTAATGTTGAGGATGAGAACAAGTGCGACCTATCATAGTTTTTAATAGGTGATCTTCTTGTGCCTTAGTAGCTGCTGGGTTAAGCATGCTCAAGTGAATGTAAACCCTAAGCATGCTTGTGACCTTTGTTATAAAGGGTTTAGTTTCCTCCCATCCTGGGAGAGTGACCCTTTGGTAGGAAGTTTACTAGTTTGGCTGGTTTTGAGGTAACCTAAGGAGGTTTCATAGGATCTTGAGAAGCTAAGTGAAGAGTACATGGCATGAGAATGAACCTATAGACCCATAGATAACCATCTCTATGTGCATGTGGATGTGTTACCATGGAGGTAACCGGTATGGGGCTCGACCAAGGTAGGCAGGTCACCATGACCCTTATGAAAGGATAAAAGATAGCCCAAGAATGCAAAGAGAGATGATGAAGGATTAGGTAAGGTTCTGAGTTGAACATGTACTGTGTTAGAATCCTAGGTCTATCCTAGGGTCTGATAGGGATAAGACCGATGGAAGAAGGAGTTGCCTAATTCCCTAGTTGCACATGACCATAGGGTCGGGAGGTAACACCTATCATTGTCTGAGGGCCATGGGTTAGGAGATTGATCACCTTCATGAACTCATGGGACCCAAAGGGCAGATGAGTAGGCACTCTCTGGATGCATAAGGGAAGAGGGATGACCCCAAAAGTGTCGGCACCCTATAGACCTAGAGGAGATGACCAAGGATTGTGCTTGGTCCAAGTAAGTTCGAGACCAGTTTTCCATGGAAGTGATTTTGATATCATTATGTTTGTGATGTGGAGACATGAGTTGCACGTTTCAACTTAGATTTGAAGGTGTACTGGCAAGGTGGGATGTACCATCTCTACTCCTGGAATGGGAAGAACTTTGTATTTGGACGGCCTCCAAATGCTTATTTATTCTTGTTATGGGAGTGAGAGATAGGACAGTACGCATGCCTTACACCAAGGATAAAAGATGATGGAAGTTGGAACGTTGCTATGAGGTATGAGGATAGAGATAATAACACCCTTGTGGAGTGAACGATACATGGATGGTTTACAAATAGTAAGAGAAATAAGGATGTTTTTTGGAATTTTCATGCTAACCAAGGTCGAGTTCGATCACAGTGAGGATGAGCTCAGAGCTTCTTGATGAAGATAGACTTAGAGTTTGAGATGAGATGATAAGTATAATACATGGAGGTGTATGTTACCTAACACTTAAGGATGAGAGGTGGTAATGAATGATCTAGTTGAGATATAGCTTCCTAGTCTAGCTGGAAGCTAGAAGAAGTTGAGATTGTTAGGCTAACCTTAAGTTGAAAAGAAAAAAAAGATAAGTTTGGCTAACACTCAGATATAACGAGATCTGTTGAACAAGATTAGTGGTTGTTTGGATAGCCAGCCTAGTTCTTGATGTAGTAAAAGGATGGTGATAGAACCTCAGATACACTTCTTTGGATAGGAAGGTAATAAAACTCTTTTGAGAGTGGTTCAGGGTTTCCAAGGTATCAAGCTTGAGGAATCATAACAATACAGGAGGTCATGATATACCTTGGTACTACAAAGATAGTAAGTGACAGTAGTACCTGAGATGCTGAAGATGAAGTTGTACGTGGCTGGTTGCCATGCAAGCCAAGAGGTGAAGGACGAACACCAGTAATCCAATAGGTTGATACAGAGGTTAAAGAGTTCCCCAGAGGGAATGGGAGTTCACCACTATGGATGGTGTGGAAGATCTCCCCTTAACCAAGGAAGGTCAAGGTGCAATATGGGTTATGGTAGATCGCCTTACCTAGATGGCATGAAAGAAGGAAAGAATGTTGTCATGGGATAGATTCGGTTGAACTACTTAAGAGAGAAATATGGTTCAACTACACCATGATGCGAGTTCAAAAGTTCTTGAGCATGATTAGAAGGTTTACTTCCATGCGATGGAAGTAGGTACATGAAGAACTCGTTTTTAGTACCGCTTATCATCCCTAACTAATGGTTAGTATGATCCAGACTAGAGGGTCTGATGAGAGCAAGTCTGCTTGTTTAGGGTGATACAAAGAGACAATTCTTAAGATGTGATGTTAACCACCATGGCACTTATCGGGATGCAAGAAGTTCTATAGGGAGGTTGTGTCGGTCACCACTTTATTATGATGATGTTGGTGAAAAAGGCCTCGTGAAGGTTAGAAAAGAACCACAAGTGTGTGCAGATGAAGTCGCTTTGATCGTGCAATGGCTAAGAGAGAGCCCAGTGGTGACATGAGTCATGAGATGATGCAAAGTAGAATGATATGCAGTTCACTGTGGGAGAATTTGTGATGTGAAAATCTGACCCCTCTAAGCTACAATTGAGAAAGTTGAGTCCCCGATATATGGGTCCATTTGAGATGGATTGGCGGAGATAGTTGTGTTAACCTTACCCCTCAGGATAAAATGATGTGTTGCATGAGTCTAATCTAGAGCACTATGTGAGGTACCCAAGCCACATGTTGTGCCCTGAACCTATTCAGCTTCTAAAAGGCTGAAAAGTCTTGAGTCACCTATGAGGGTACGATATACCAAGGTAAGAAAGAACTCAGATGAAAGAAAATGAGATAATGAAGGTTCTTGGGAAACACCATGGAAAGGGTGAAGCCACATGGGAGCCATGATGGACATAAGAAGACTTATCATGTTTGTTTGCTTGCTTGATGGAATTTTGAGGGCAAAATTCTCATAAGAGGGGAAGGATGTTACAACCCCAAATTTTGGGTTTCTTTGGTGAGAAAGGTAATTTCTCGTATTAAAGATATTTGGAAGAATAATGATATAATTTTTTGAGAATGAATGGATTTCGTTAAAATAGCCTTGTTGTTTGATTTCTGGGCTTTATTGGCTATTGGGCCCAATAACAAGGAAATTCAATTAATAAAAGAATAATTGAGATTTTGAAAAGAAAGATGTGGAAACCTCTAGAAGGCAAAAGAATGTAATCCAAAGATGGAATTAGTGCCTCTTGGGAACCTTGGGTTCCAAGGAGTCTAAAGTTGCATAAAGAATGCAATAAGAATAGAAAAGATCAATTAAATATTTCCTTATTAAGAAAGGAATTGAAAACAATGATAAATGTGGAAAATGAGTGGAGAGAGGTAAAATTAAGTCATCTTTGATGAATTTTCATATCCATGAGGTTTCTAATATTACAAGGAACACCAATAAGGAAAATAACAAGAGAGATAAAGAGAAATCCCCGAAAGGAGATGTTTTGATAAGAAATGAATAAGAAGAAAGAGAAAATAGATAAAAGATAAGTGAAAGGCTAAGGAACATTCCAAAGATGGGATTTCAAGCCATTAAGGTTCCTTGAGGTTCAAGGAACTCAAAATAATAATTTAATAGCAAAGAAAAGGAAAATTAGATGAGAAATATACCCAATTGAGTAATAACTTGCAAATAAAGAAAGGGACCCGATTTCTTTATATAATGATCCCAATTTCGGCATGATGATAGATTAAGTTATTAATAAGATTCCCTTAAAATTTGGGATTAATTGGATAAACGGTTTGTGAGTTATAAGTTTTAAAAAATCTCCTAAAGTGGGAAATATGTATTAAATGTCACGATTTGTTTCTATATACTTTGGGCGCACGACGTGATAGCCGTTGGATCTGAGATCCAACAGTGGCTGCATTCTCTCCTACCTCGGGTAGGAAAAGGAAGGCAGAACAGTAAAATGAGATTTATAGTTTTGATTTTGTCTCCGTGCGGTTTGTGTGCGAAATTGGGATTCTCTCCATTGGATTCTGGAGAGAAAACTGCACCAATTAATACCAAGTTTTCCATGTTTTGGCAGTACCTTGGGGAATCCCCTAATTTGGGTTCTTCTTGCTGGCCGTTCTCCATAGCCAGGGGATATATAAGGGGAAGTTTCCCTTCTGCGAGGCTACGTGCCTCTTCACAGGATAGTATAAGGCTTAAGGCAGCCCTCCTCGCCACCAAGTTCTCCTCTAGCACTCTCTTGCTTAGCCAACCTGCTCTGGACCATCGCCGGCAACTCCTCCTTGTCGATCCAACAACTTTGACCGGATCAGGCGTAGCTGAGACCACGACTGAGTTTGTGGAGGTGCGGTGGAGATCGAGGTGCCCTTGTCTAGTGCTGTGAGGAACAGGATCTCGAAGGCAACCATGGCGCTGACCATGGTTGGGCTTCTCTCGCGAGAAACAGATAGCGGGAGGTTGAAGAAGCAATAGGGGTAAAAGACCCCTTTTCCCTCATGCGTACAATATCCAGGTAAGGGTGTAGCTGTCCTTTTCCTTTCTTTTTCTTTTGTGGTTAGGGCGCGCGCATCAGGATCATTGGATCCATCCGGGTCCAGAGGACCATCGATCAAACGGCTCATGTTTTTCTAAAAGTAATCGATAATTCAGAAAAGTAACTTTCTTTGCAAAAATCATATCTTTTGATAGAAAACTCCGATGAGGAAAGTTAATACATGAATCTTGCTCAAAAAAGTATGAAGAATTCAATAAAAATACTAGTAGAGGCTAGTTTTACTTATAGTTCGAAAGGTACATAAAGTTAGTACTTTGATGCTTTAAATGTATCTAAAACCCTAGATTTGTTTAATGGTGAGTTTAATAACTAGTTTAATATTCTAAATCAAGATTGGACCTTTTGACATAAAAATGATAATAGGAATATGTTTTGAGTTTAAAAACCCATGATTTTCTTGATTAGGGTTTTCCTATGTGCAAAAGTGCAATCAATGTTAAATTAGGGTTTATTAACCTAGCAGGTGTGATAAACAGTAATTAAGGTACAATTGTCAATTGAACTATAATCATTGATGAAGAACCTGAAAATGATAATCGGCCTTAATGATCTTGACATGACCTAAAAAGAATAAAACATGTTGGTTTTAGTATAAAAGTTCCTAATCATGGATAGATACCCTTAATATGACGGTTAGGGTTTTCAAAAGGATAAAGTTAGAATTAATGATAAATGGAGTTCGTAGGTGAATTAGATCATCATGCATTATGAGTTGTTAATCCGAAAGAAACTAAAGGTGATAATTGAGTCTAATGACCTTGAAATAACTTAAAAGGATAAAGAAGGTAGTTTTGGTATAAAAGAGAAATAATCGACTTTAATTAGGCTTATGATGTTGAAATTAGGGTTTATGGACTAAGAGAGCATTTAATATGATAAAAGCGTTATGGAGGCAAAAACCCTAATAAAACCCTAATGTGGTCTAGAAAGCCTAAGGTGGAATCCAAGTCTAGCTTTAGAATGTTTAGGATGAACTATAACACTTGGATCGTATGCATTAATTTCAGGATTTTGTTGATTGCTTGTTGATTGATTCTTTATCCTTATTGCTTGGACAATCAAGTTGCTCTGGATCAGGTATGTGGTTAATTATGGATAATCGCCTTAGTTTCTCGAGGCTTTTCTGAATGATTAATCGCATTGAATGCAAATTATCTGTTGGATGTTCATACTTGCAAATCATAAAGTCATTATGATTATCACATTAAAAATAGAAGTATGTATTCTCGCACCCACATGCCACCCTGATGGATGATGACAAAGGTCAGGCCCAGATGGGTAGACCAATGGACACCTTGAGTGGTGACCCCAGGCACCAAGAAGGTGGCCTATGATATTGCATGACTAGTGGTCACCATGAGTGGTGACCCCCAGGCACCAATCTCGGGATTGAGAAGGTGGCCTTAAGTCATTGGCAAAGGGCACCCTAAGGTGGGTATGCCAGGGTTAGGGCAAAAGCGGTGGAGAATGTCATACTGAAAAGTATAAATTGGCTTGTTAATTAATTTGATCGTGATTAGTAAATTGTTAGCCATATTTGCAAGATTTTTGGTTGTTCCCACATACCAGTATATTTCGATATACTGACTGATGTTTTGTTTGTCGGCATTTTAGGAACAAAATTTGAAAGAACAAACAATAAAGTGACACATTGTGGAAATAAGAAATAAAGTGCAAGGAGGATTAGATAGAATAATTCAAGCTCTGGATAGATAGATTTCCAAAGTTTTCAAAGGTAAGTAAAGTTTTAATTTTATACCAAATTCCAGTTAGTTAGTAGAATTTCATAATTTTTATTGATTATTTGGCGAACCTTTGATCCTATTAATTGAATAACATCTCTGACCTTCGGGTCTTTCTTAATTGGGGGTTACCGGGAGGCGGGGTCGTTACATTTACTATGAGACCAAATCTTTACTTTGTCATGTAATTGTAGTTACCTGACTAATAATAGGTTCATGTTTGATTAATTCTAGATGAGATGTTTGATAAGTTATATAATTAAAATTTCAGATTTAGGAATAAGAATGACTATCCATTTGGGTTCAATAAAGAAAAACCCTATATTCATATGATTCGACATTTTGGGGTGGGGAGATATACATTTTCACACGTAAACTGATGAAACAATTGTAACTTATGCAAATTGATGTTTGGTAGCGATTTGAATTGGTTCTAGACTCGACATGGGGTTTTCAAATCCTTATCACTAGTTGGGCCATTAGTGGTTGCTACTGGGAAGAAGTTGATTTTGGTTAAGAATAACCCATTAGGTCGTATCAATTTCCCATTAATGAGAGTGAAAATTTGGTCTATATACTTCTAACAATGTAGACCGATCATTGTCTGTGAAAACAAAATTTGTGGAGATCATGTTTAGTCATTAGTCTCTATGATCGGGTCCAATTCAGTCTGACTGGAAGGTCCCCTAGTAGTGACTAGTTAGATGACCGCAGGGTCACAGTAGTTGGAAGTTGCCGCCGACTAAATTGTTAATTGGACCAATTTATAGGTTAGTTAGGTGACCAAATGGCCTAACAGAGCAATAATTATAAGAGCTCAAATGAAATTTACCTAAGCACCTCTATTGGGTTATATATATCAAACACAAACATTATAAACTCAAAATACCATCAAACCCTAGAGGAGTCAAAGGAGAAGAAAGGTGATTTAGCATTTGTAAGCAGATTTCTATCTTAAACAAGCTTTAAAGGAATATCCATATATCATTCGAGTTAGAATCTCGATGAGCATAAATTTACATTGTAAATTTTATGTAAATTATGTAACCTATACCTTTCTAGACAAGATTCTTCCTATCTTATTCACCAAACCTACTCCATGCTCTTTTTCTCTCTTCCTTTCATGGATGATCTAGGGTATACCACGAGAAGTGGTTTTGGTGGAAAAATTAAATTTTAATATAGCTTGAATATAATTTATGGGAATCTATATTCCTGTCAGGTTGTTGTAGGTGAGTGGTTTAGTTATATTTTTAAACATTTATACATGTCAACACTTAACCATATCACACAAGGATTGATTAAATTGTTTGAAAAATATAGGGTTTTGGGATTAAATTTTTTGAAACCAGAGGGCATTTAAATTATACTAATCAATTATGTGATTGGATAAATATTTCCCATTTCTTATTATTCTTTAAGTTTTAGAATCCAATTAAGATCAAGTTTTGTTAGTTTCAACCACATATGAATCTATCTTGCTAGAATTATCTTAGTTGAGTCTTTTATATGGAAATTGAATATATAAAGAATGAATGGGTCTATTGCTAGCGTGGACCCCATTTAGGTTTTATCTTGTGTCATTTTTACACTTTAATTATATCTAAACATGTTAGGATGTATATTATTTCTCTCAATAAGTGTATTACTATCAAATGCACTTATAGAGGATCTTTGCATATTTTTAGGTACATTGACCATGCTTTATATAGACAGGAGAGAAGAAGGATGATCAAAGGGTTTTTTTTGCCCTTGAAGGAGCCTAAAGAGATTCCAAAAGCTTCCCCAACCTAAACCCCTAGTGGCCAAGGATTGAGCTAAAGCAAAGAACTCCATAGATGGTGAATATGAAGATGAAAATGCACAAAAATACCTCAACAGGACTATGGTACCACATAATGGACATACTATAAGTGCTAAAAATCACAAATTGTCAGTGAACAAAAAGCTCAAGACAAGTCCATCAGAATGGCCGTGATGGCCAGCATGACTATTCTAGCTAAATCGGTCATGTTGTCAAGAAGTCGAAAGGCATGTGCCAAGGGGAATGACCACCCCCAACCCTACCACCTCACAACCACCACAATCATGCTACCCAACACGGTTTGCCACCTCACAACCACTACAGTTGTGCTGCCTAGCAAGATCGTGGTACCAAACTTCAGAACTCCAAACACATGTTGTCATTTTTCCTTCACCACCATGGTTGTTCCCTCCTAGCATGGCAATTCAACCAATCCACTACCACAGTCATTCTACCCAGAACGGTCATGCTGCCACCAAAACTTCCCTGCTTCCTAGCTATCATTTTACCCATCTATCCACACTCAACCCTATGCTTCCCAAGACACTATATAACCATTAGTGGTGGTTGGGAGATAGAGTTATCTAGTCCAAGCATTGAAGGTACCACCTACTCCTTTCCCACTCACTTACATCTACTCCCACCTCATTTCCATCATCTTCCACCTCAAATCCCGAACCTTTTAGGGTTTTGACTACTTCCATACATCATCCCATGCCATCCATCCACCAAGGACCAAGAAATACGTGCTTCTCCAACTGGAGTTGAAGAAGGAGGAGTCTTCAACATACATCTATGGCTATCTACTCATCGATGTATTCTTCTTTATCTATTTCTTTTATTATGAGTAGCTAAGCCCCTTAGGTGTGTTAGTTAGGGTTGAAAATGTGACTTTAATACCATGTTGGGGGAAAGTGATATGTAAACTTTATAATTATCATTTGATAATGACTCTCTTCTACTTATGTCTCATTTACCACATATTATCTTGTGATTTATGCTTGAAATCATCTAGTTTCTAGGGGAAATGACTTATATGTGGCTATAATGGGAATTACTCCTATGTCCAACTAGTGGATCCCTAGCTAGCTATCCATATTCCTACTTACCAATACACTCCCATACATCTAGGTGAGAGATCTTACTAGCTAGTCTAGAAGCACATAGTGTAATTGGCTTGGAGCTACCTAAAGGCTAGATGGTAGGTGACATGAGGTGCAAAACCCTAATTTCCACCCTCCATTACTACCCTTGGCCCCCAATTGCCCTAAGAGCTTCTATTCTAAAAATCTAGACTTGTTAGGTCCTAGTTTAATTTCACCTAAACCCTAATCAAATGAGCCTCGTAAGGTTGGAAAGAGGGGTGACATGGACTAGTTCCCCTATACACACCCTATTCTTCCCATGGCCATTTAGTAGTTTAGGGAAATTCTCTAAAATCTAGCTTTTTTTTGGTAATGAGTAGAGTTTGCATGTCATAACCCACAACCTAGATTCTAGTCACATTACTCTAAATGGCCCACACCTCATTAATTACTAAAAAACCTAATTTTTCTCTTACTTATCAAGTGTTAGCTTAATTAGTCTTTTTAGTTCTTTAATCACTCATTTGCTTCTTTGTGATTGATAGGCCTTGATAGTGTAGTTAGTGTTCCTTTGTGATTTCCTATGATATGCCTAGCTAGTTATTTGTTAATCTAGTTCTGAGTTCCCTTTCTTGAATAAATTTCTAGTGTAGTACCTTTCTTTCCTATTTAAGATAGTAGCCCTCTCTAGTTTGTTAAGTGGATTTTTTTATTAGTTAGCGCTAGTGTTAACTTGCTCTTTCTTTCTCTAGTATACGTCATTGCTTAGTCTTCCTTGCTTTGTTAGTTATACCTAAACTTTCAAGGGTTAAAGTAGGTTTTGTGTATTCCTTTTCATTAATTGCTTGCTTAAACAACATAGTGTAACAACCAAAACCAAATCTAAACCCTTGAAATCTAAACCCTCATTGGGAACCTAGCCCAAAATGAACTAAGCACTAGTACCCCTCTCTACCTATGGATTGACCCCTAACATCCCACCTTCTGTGCTATAATATGAACATGTGCTCTTCTGGGTAAATGTTTAAGTATTTGAGCGTGTCTATTAGCGTTATAAATTTTTTTGGCCCACTTATTTATGTGAAACTCGTGTGACAGAGTCAAGATTTTCAGCACGGTCTTTGAGGAGATAGGAACTCAACCTAGCTACTTCATTTAGCTTTGACCTTTCATATTAACCTCACCACGTCAACTCGTTATTCTTTGTGCTACTTCTACAAACTTACTTGCTAACTTGTATTCTTTTGATTGGTCATGCCTTATTTAGGTGACCATCGTTTCATGTTTAGATGGCATTCTGTTTCTATCAACTCCTTCCTAGAGGGTGCTAAGATAGGAAGATGAAGGAGGAAAAAATCGCACAACCAACATCTAGAGGAAGAAATGGAAAATATAGATCCAACATGGACTAGAGGAAGCACATAATCCCCCACCTCCTCCTCCACTTGTGTACAAGACACTGCAAGACTATTTCATGCTAGGAAACTATAATTCTCTAATTTCCACTCGAGTTAATTAGATGCCAAGGAAAAATTATCCATCCTTCCTAGTCTCCTTACTCTTCTCCCCACCTTCTATGGACTTGAGAACGAGAACCCCTACAAACATGTGGACTCCTTCCTTGAGACATGCTCCACCTTCAAGAAACCAACAACCACTGATGACTCCATCCAACTCAAGTTGTTCCCTTTCTCTCTCAAGGACAAGGCTAAAGAGTGCCACTCATTCAAGACAACAAATATGACTTGGAAAACATGATGAACAATTTTCTACAAAAGTTCTATCCTAGTGCCAAGTTGACTATGATGAGAAGGTACATCACTTCCTTCAGTCAAGAAGACAATGAGTAGTTTCATGAGATGAAAAAAATATTTTAGAAGTTGATGCCATATTTCCCCCACCATGAGGTGCCTATTTGGAAACTAGCTCAATCCTTATACATCGAGCTTTCTGAGATGGTCCAGACAATCGTAGACTCATCATGTGGTAGTGCATTAATGGCCAAACCTTCTAAAGAATCGTGGCCTCTTTTTTAAGATTTGGCTAAAAACTCAAGACATTGAGCTTCAAATGTGGATGTGCATTGTGATAGAAACTGGACAGCTTCACCTCCTGGAATCAAAGATGACTCCAACCGACCCCTAAATGATGTAAATCTTGGCAGACACAATGATTCTTAAGAAGAAACATGTGGGAGACTCTTCTAACCAATCTGCCCATTCTATGGAGACTCTTTGTGAGGAGGTGCAAACCCCATAGTCCTTTGAGAGATGGAACAACTAATGCCTAATGCTCAATTCTTATACTCCAAAATGGAGGAATCATCCCAATTTTTCATGAAAGAAAGGAGAGGAAGGATAAGAGCAGCATAGACAACATCAAGGATCAAAATACAGTTCAAAATTTGAAAAACAAGTCCTTGGAAGACTGAGAAGCCTTGATTATGTGAAGAAGGATGTTTTTGCTCAAGAACAACATATTAGTTGGTTGCAGTAAAGAATTGACCAAATATCTCTATAACTTGCACATCATGAAGAGGGTAGGATTCCTTATCAAACCTTATTGAATCCCAATAGTGTTGGTGGATCCATGGGTTCTCCTCAAGGCACCTATGTCCCACAACAAGGGCAAGTGTCAACCTTGCAGTAGTACCAAGGGCCTCTTAACCCCTATTCTTCTCCACCACTACAATCCACATACAAATTCCAATACACTCCATGATATGCGTTGTTTACACACTAATTCACTAGGGGTTGATTCCTAGAGTTTAACCTCTTATTAATAAAAAAAACAATTAGGGTTAATTTATTAGTATAGAGAGCATCGATCCCACAGGTCAATATTTGTAAGATTTGGATTTGAACCGATTGCTTTAAACAAATTTTATTTGGATGCAGAAAGGAAGTTCCAATGGTTGAAGGTTTGATTACACTAGAATAATAAAGAAAGATAGAATGAGAATTAAAATTTACACTAAAACAAAAATAGAAAGAGTCATGCTAATAATAAATGAAAAGAGAGTTATGCTAAGATCAATAAAGGAAATATCATCTATGGTCAAAATTAAATTACAAGAAAGAAAGAGAGAGATTGACAAAATAAGTGATTGCAAAACTACAATTAAATTGATGATAAAAGATATCGGGTTATAAGTTTTACCACCATAGCCTGTGTAAACTAGATCGATATAATATATGGAGATAAAACAAATTATACAAAGGTATAAAACATTCTCAAATGCATTTACAAAATTCAAACTCCCTGCAAACCCATTGATCCTGGTGTTTACAAATTCTCACCCAAACATCCCAACAAAGACCCTTCTGAGATCTCCTCTGGATCTTTGTGTATTTGTTTGGTTGTTCTGAGCCTTGGGGTCTGAGATCACATCACCCAAGACTAACATTTGAAAAAGAATAAGAGATCAATTCGTTCAAGTTGAGCAGTAATCCAAACAAAAACCATCTAACAACCATCATTGTATACAAATGGATCTAGTCAACTATGTCTATGGGGCTACTCCCCATGCCATGATATAGAAAACTACTCATGATCCATAGAAGTTAAAAAAGAACAAAAGAAGGAAGAAAGGAAGCCACATACTAGAAATAAGAATAATCCAAAATGATATTAGTCTACTGACATTGAAATGGCTTCCCTTCTTGATTACTTGCTCCCAACAAGAATACCAAGAACAAATGGAAAAAGAACTTTTATTGAACAAAAAGGAGTACAAATGCAAGAATAAAGTAAACAAGTGCTGAAAAATAGAGTGCAAGATACAAAATTTTAGAGCCCCTTTCTTTTGGAGTCCCCCCTCCTTTTATAAGGTAAGAAGGGGGTGGACACCCTATTGGATGAGAATAAAAGAACTGAGTGGTAGTTGCTGAAGAAGTCTGAACGTGGGCTGTGAACCAATTGGTATATAGTCTAAACCAATTTGTTCAAACTTGGAGAGGTGGATGAGTATATTTTTACCCATTTTTACATGATGTTTTATTATCTTTTCAGGGTTTTTGTGTCTCTATTTCTTAGTTTTAGCTTGATATTCACTTAAATGCAATTATATTCCCTTTATACCTGTTTTATGTATTTTTATATGTATTTCGTGCAGAATCAGCAAAAGTTGCACCTTGATGCCCAAATGGACGATTAAACCCTCACGATGCTATACCTTAAGGGAAGGAAGGTCTAAAAGCTTTCCTTTTGATCACCTTCCAACCACCCAGTCAAGCGAGTGGCTCTACCATTCACCTGACTCGAGCTGCTCTTCACCTGGAGTCCTCCAGATTCTTGCGTCTTGGCACATGCTCCTAGCATGCAACCCATTTTGGTTCATGATGATGGCTCGCCAAAGGACTGGATGTGAGGTTCAAATTGAGCAACCCATGTGAGTTCCCTATTGGACCAAGTACGGGCCATTGAATCAGATGCCTTCGATCACAAGCATTCAACTTTAGAGTTTCGGAGGTGAGGAATGCATATATGAAAGGGAACCCTCATCATCCATTAAAGGGGTCTTTGATCGTTTATTAGAAGCCACATTTTATAGCACAAAACCTAGAAAGGAGTGAAGAGGCAGCAACCACAGCAGAGAGATTGGTCTTCCTACATCAGGTGTCATGGCCTTCTCTATGGTTCCTATTATCTCTTTGTTGTTGTCCCTCACCATGAGTGAGTAGACGCCTTGTGTTGGGGCATGGGGACTAGTCCCGATCACCCTTATTTTAGCTTAGCTTGTATCTAAACTCAAAAATATAGTTGCTTAATAAAGTATCATTTTGCTCGATGCCTTTCTTTGCAAATTGACAACTTGTTCTACATATTAGTTATAATAATGGAAATGCAGGTTGTTGTGAGCATGATTAGAACAACAAAATGATCTTATTACCTCCCTAAGTTTTCAGCAAGGGATAATAAGGTGATGGGACTTTGATCTGCTATGTGTCGAGGATGGTCGATCATAAGTAAAAGAGTTTAGTAGTATAGACAATGAACTTGGGTGTCGAGGATTGCCAGTTCCAAGGGAGTTTATTCTAGGAAAAGACATATATATCGTGAGGGTACTCAGCTTAACCTAGATTTAGCAACAAATATTGGAGAGTTAGATCTCATTAGGATAATTACACATGCCTAGGTAGTGAAACCTCATGCCTTAGTGCTATTTATTACCTGTTATTTACCTTTTTAATCTTTGTTGCTTTCAACAACAATTTAGTTTAATCAATATTTCAACTGCTTGATGATAAATATTACTCTTAATAGTTTTGAATCTATTTAATTACTTAAAAAGGTTGTCCTTTGGGTTCGATCCTTAAGTATACTGCAATAAGGCTTCTGCTCATGTGGAGTGTGGAATTAGTGCACTACTTTTGGTAAACCTAGGAGGTTCTTCTTTTAGGTTTTTCTTTGTGCAACATTTGTAGCCCCATAAAAAATTGGCACCATTATCGGGGATAATAGTAGTTAAATATTTTTAGAAGTATAAGCGTAATTTTTTTTGTTTCTTTATTTTTCTTGATAACATTGAAAATCCTCTTAAACCAAACACATCACTCACAATTGTTCTTCGCCTTTTCAAGCACATCTCATCTATGCAAATATCCATGAGTCTTGACTCTGAATTTCCTTTTGATACCCAAATCGAAAGAACCTTCAGAAAACGTCACAAAGAGAGAGCCATGGTAGACGCGGCTGCTGCGAAGCAGCAATTTAAGCACACATCGACACAACCATTATGGCTCAGTGAGAATTTCTCACCACAAAAGCTAGAGAATAGGCAGAGGCTGAGTTTAAGGCCAACTTAGAAGCCACCCAAGTCGCAAAACGTGTGAATGAACTTTGAGATTTTTCTATCTATAAAGGCACTGACTTGACTCATCCAGTCCAACCCCAGGCGACCCGATTGACATTAGATCCCAACGGGTCAGCTTGTTTCTAAACTCCACCTTTACTGGAAGGATCAAAGACAATTGTAGGGAGCATCTCCTTAAATCTTTCGACCTAAGCTCGATGATGAAGCCAACATGTGCCATTGATCACACCATGCGACTGCAACTCTTCAATTATTCCCTGATGGAAAAAGTCAGAGCGTAGTACAATGCTCTTCGAGGGGATCCAATCAATACATGGGAGGCCCTGGAGAACAAATTCCTAGAAATTTTTTATCCTCCCTCAATGATGTACTCAATTTGGGGACAAATTAGAAGGTTCAATCAAGTGCTTGAGGAATCCCTGTACGAAGCATGGGAGAGATTCAATGAACTCCTAAGCAAGTGTCTACATCACAACATCCCAGAGAATCAAATTATTGAATTCTTTTATCGAGGAGTTGATGATGATATGAAGAAATTTCTTGACTCCTTCTCTAAGGGAAATTTCATGTGACAGTGCCCTTAAGATAATTGACCTTGTGGTAGAAAATTAGACCCAATGGGCCAAGCCTTTTGGAAAGGGCGTTCTTAAAGTAGCCATGGTGGAAGATCGATCAGAACTCAAATCTATCTCTAAAGCATTGAAAACCCTCTCCCTCCAGTGGGATAATCTTGAGAAGTCCTTTAATGCATATGAAAGAAAGAGCTAGACTCCCAAGTGCAAATTATTGCACCCTTAAGAGAATTGTGTCATGTAGTAGACCACAAAACCATTCACTACCAACAACTATATGCTGCATTCCATGAACATCAGATAGGATAATAGTATATGGTTACTCAAGATGAATATGTAAAGTCAATCCATAATATTCCAGGGCAAGAGTACTATAATACCAACCAAGAACACACTTATCTAGGTTTCTAATACGGGAACCTTGCATGAGTCGAGGGACCAAATCAATCCTCTACACAAAACAATCAGGTGAGGGCATCGATGAATTATAATGGGTCACATAACTAGGGAAACTTTACTTTCAACTTTCCCAATCAGAACTACCAAAAGTGACATCAATTCTAGAATCCAAATTGAGCTCCACCACTACAGATCAGAGTTGTACCAACACAGGACCCAATGAAGACACTTTAAGAGATGATGGTGTTATATCAGACTCGGCTGGCCAATACCACAATAAACCAAAAGGTGTTGGAATTCTAGATGGTTCGACTAGCCACTACCCAACAACCCCCAATGGGAACAATCGCTGGCCAGCCAGAAAACAACCCCAAGCATCTGGAGTAGTCAGAGGAGCTAAATACTATAACAACCAGATCAGGAAAAGTATATAACACTCCCTCTGCCCCTACCCCTATCGACAACATTGAGAGCATCCCAAGTGAATCTCTAGGTCGCATGATCAGTCATCCTGAGGAATAGATAGTGGAACCTTCCATAACACTAGTACAGTCCAATGCTGGCAAAAATACAATGGAAGTAACTCAAGCAGCTCCTGACTTCCCTGTATACACACCACGAATACCCTATGCAGGGCGACTCAAACAAACCAAGCTAGACGACAAGTTTGTAAAATTCAAAGAAACCATGAAAAAATTGCATGTTGACATTCCATTCCTTGATGCCCTAGTTGAGATCCCAGCATGGAGTAAATACCTCACGACCCTCCTCTCCAAAAAATATACAACTGAGGATCTTGAGACCATGAAACTTACACACGCCGCTTCTGACATAGTCCAAAATTAGATGCCCCAAAAGTAGAAAGATCCCGACTCATTCGAGATACACTATTTTCTTAGCAATGACACGTGTCGAGAGGGACTCACTGACTTAGGTTCTAGCATGTCCATTATGCCCTACACTTTATATCAATGCCTAGGGTTCACAGATCTTCTACCCATGGTGATGACCATTCAGTTGGCGGATGCATATATCACTAAGCCCCCCGGATTATCGAAGACGTCCCGATAAAGCTAGGTCATGACACCTACGTTCCATGTAATTATATGGTCATGCACATCAAAGAAGACAACCAGTTCACATTCATTTTGGGAAGACCATTCCAATCTACTGCAAGAGATCTAGTAGACATTGAAGTGCAACCAGAGAAGAAGACTATTGAGTATCAAGTCCTCTAATACTTGAAGAGGGTGCACAATTCGATCAAAGCTTTTAAGGAAAAAGGAAACCCAGAACCATGACAAGCATGCCTTCAAGATACTGATCAAGACGACAGAGTCATGCCCACAGAAAATCCATGCACATCGTCTAACCATGATCCAAACTCCATGGGTTTGAAGGACAAGGGTTTAGATACCATGTCTGTTGGTGAAACTTGAAAAAACATTACTATCAGTCAGGTCCACAAGATAAACCAGGACTCTTGCTGAGAGGCAACCCATCCTGTTTCTTTTCTTTTTCCTATTTTTGCTTTCATTTTCCTATTATTTTCATTTCTTGAATTTTATTTTCCAAAAAGGAAGAAGAATAAGTGAGGAGAGAAGGATAAGGAAAAATACCACGTCCTTGATAAGCCAAGTAAATAAGCCTCATGAAGATGTGCTCTCGGATGCCTAGTCATTCGAATGAAAAATGAAGATCTCAAGATCTTGTGAATTAATGAGTGATGTGACGCATGAGATTCGTGGTCCAATGGAATTTATCTTTATATTTTTTATAACTAATTTTACTTCTTTCTCATAAATAAAATGTACTCTTTTTTGAGAAATATTATTCCATGGAAATAGTTGAAAATTTTATCTCACTCCAATTATCAATATTTACTACTGTATTTTGATTAAGACTTTTTGAGGGGGTGATTGACGTAAAGACCCTACGTGCTAGGGATAACGCGTGCATGATGTACCCACTGATTCCTTTTTAGGAACTCGTAATGTCTCCTTGATGTATCTATATAATCAGTGAAATGTAGGGCTTGAAAACACCACAACTTTCTAACAATCGAGAAAAACCCACATTCCCATCTCTCTCCTACATCGACACCACCCATGGAAGCAACAAACATCAACATGAATGGCAGACTCCAACAAAAGGGCGAAGGCCCTCCACCTTCCAATGAGATCCCCTCTGACGAGTATCTACAACACCACTATTCCTAGGATACATACATCCCATGGGATCTCTGATTTGTGCACCCGACACATCGTAGGGGGATGCCACCACCAGACTCAAACCCGCTGATCAATTGGTTGTATGCTCAGCTGGTCATCGGCCTGGAAGACAAGTGTTGGCTAATAGAGGGCTATGGAGAATGGGGTGTGTGGCCTACAGCACCATCACCTCCACCCAATGAAGACCACAACGACTAGTGTCCATGACCACACCAGGATGAGGGCACCACCAGTGGAAGATGAACCCTCACCCATGGTTCTATTGTGTGCTCTTGGATGAGCAATACCCCTTATCTCCACCTCCCCCACTCTCCATATCAATTTTCCTCCATCTCTAACTTATTTCTCCCTAAGGATGGGTAGAATTTTGAAGTTGGGGTGGGGGTGGGTTGTGCGCCATCCTTCTCTATCACCTCTACTCTAACCTTTCCCTTTCTTTTTCATCCTCAAACACTTCTTCTTCTTTTCCATCTTTTATTTGCATATGTCTTATTTTCGATTTTTTTTTCATTTTTTGTGTGAGTTTTGAGCATTACCTAGTCGGTCACTTTGACATATGCTAAAAATGGAAAACTTATGAATGAATTGTCCCTTTTTCTCTTATTCTTAAGCTAACATGTGCAAAAGAAAGTTTTAAGTAAGAAACATGTTTTGAACTGTTATGGACCCTGATGACAACAATCGAGTGATGATAAGTAGATGGAATCCAAAAGGTCAAGACACGCGTGCCTCCAACATCACTTGCAACGATACTTGTGAATGCTTCTTTACCCTATATATTAACTGAATTAATTGATATAATATGATGATCTGATTCCAATGCAGCAATAAAATGGAGAAGCACAAGTCAGCCTCTTGACCTCACTTTTCTTCCATCAACCCTTACCTCTTCGCCATCCATACAAAAAAATGAAATTCTAATCATATGCCAAACCCTAAGTCTAGGGTGACATCCCCTTCACAAATACTTTCTCTTTCCGATTTTCATCTACATGCGTGCATAAATAAAAGAGGCCAATGAACCCAAATGAAAATATGTGGTCAATGTAACTGTAAACAAATAAAAATTCCTGAGTTGAATAGAGGAGGGACAAAATAAAATCACAGAATCCCAAATATAGTCTCAAGTCAAATAGAGGAGATATCAGGGAATTGGGTTCATGCCATGTTTTTCTCCCCCTTTCATCCAATTTTCATACCTAGGGGATTATCAAAATTCTCTCCCAATAACCAAATATCCCCGACTAGTGCTTACTTCTACTTGCACTGACAAATCACGAGTAATATTGATATGAAAGCAATTTTATACAGGTTTTGGGGTCTAGCGTTTAGAGGAACAAGCACTAGTTGGGGGATACCCAAGTGTGACTATGTGACCCCCAAGGATTAGGGTCACTTGATCATGATTGGTAGAAAGGGGACTACGAGGTTTGCTTTATTGGGAGAGGAAGGCCTGAAACCTAGTATCAATTGTTGATATCCTTTTTATTTTGCTTTACTCAGGATGAGCATAGGATTTAGTCTGGGGTAGTTTGATGAGAGTATTTTTACCCATTTTTACATGATGTTTTATTAACTTTTAGGGGTTGATGTGTCTTTATTTCTTAGTTTTATCTTTATAATCACTTATCTGCAATTATTTTCCCTTTTTTATATTTAATGCATTTTTATATGTATTTCGTGTACAATCATCCAAAGATGCACATCGACGCCCAGATGGACGATTAATCCCTCATGATGCTATTCCTCAAGGGAAGGAAGGATCGAAATCTTTTCTTTTGATCACCTTCCAACCACCTAGTCAAGCGAGTGGTTTTGTGGTGCGATTCTTCTCAAGGCCACACACTAACCAACTAAAGGTAGCTAGATGCAACCCTAAGGGAAAACACATGGGTCTTTCAAAATTTGTATATGGTCCTAGTCCAATGCACAGCCCCAACTAATCACATGTACCTGTAAGTGCATGGGGTCATGTTGTAGTATAGGCTAGTGGTAAGATTAGGGTCGTTCCTCAGGGATAGGGGGCACTAGAGCTATGATTGTGTTGGCTATGTTCCTAAAGCAGAGTCTAGAGTTTTAGGGTTTAAAGTTGGGTTTGGTTTTATTATGCTACAATTACAAGAAAGAAAGAGCAAGAAAGAAACTAAGTTAACAAAAACCCTAGATTACCCTAAGCAAATTAGAACTAAGGAACTAGGCAAGGCAAGCAATTAGACTAGAGCAATGAGTTCCACTACACTAGCAAGGCAATTTATCAACTAAGAAGAAAACTAAGAAATTATACAAGATAGAGCCTAAGCTATCACTAATTAGCCAAAGTAACACAAGAAAGCTCAAAGGATCCCTAATTACTTGAGCAAGAACTAACTATCTAGAACTAGGCAATTTGCTAAGAGTTAACAAAGGCAATTGACTACACTAGCATTAACAAGTTAAGAAGGCAGAAGTGGGTTTTAAGAAACATGATGGGTAGGTGGGCCGTTTGGGAATGCAACTTGATATTAGTTGGGGGAAGGTCAAAAAAGCATGCAAAACTCACATTTCAATCTAGATTACCAAACCAAACAACAAGGAAAGTGCTATTAGAATATACCCTATACTACTAGTTAGATAAATAGGGTTAGGTGTAATTCTAGTAGGACTTGGCAAGTCTATGTTTCTAGAGTAAGTAGTATTTGGGAAATTGAGAGCCAAGGGTAGGAATGGGAGTAGAGATGAGGGTATTTCACCTCATGTTACTTGCCATCTAGCATTTAGGAAACTCTAGGCAATTGAACTGATCACACATACACTAGCTACTTAGATCTCACACTCACTTGTAGAAGAAGGGAGATGTATGTAGGAATAAAGGGGGCTAGCTAGGGATCCAATAATGGGACCTAGGAACCATTCCTAATATTTCCACAAACATTCTAATTTCCCCTAGAAGCTAAGTGTCATCAAGCATCACAAAACAAGTAATTTGTGTTTAAAAGCACAAACCACATGTAAGATAATGGGAAATGAGATAGAAGAAAGATGCAATAATCATAGAATGAAATTATGTTCAATACAAGTTATTTCCCCCAACATGCTATCAAAGTCACATTTTAACCCCGAACATCCCACCACTAGGGGCTTGGCTAGACATGCTCAAAGAAAAGATAAAAGAAATGAGAAGAAGGGGATGGGACTCCATGGAGCTCAAAGTTGCTTCTTCTTTTTCACCTCCTATCTATTGTAGAATGACCTCCTTCAAGGTGGATGAAGGGCATGGAAAAGAAGGAGATTATGGTCAAAAACATAGAAAACTAGGTTTCTATGGTGGAAATCAGGTGGAAATGGTGGGTGGATGGTTTGAATGCAAGGAAGGAGGCAATGAATGCTCAAGAGTAGGTGGAGGGGAGTAATGGTAGCTAAAGGGAGGCTAGCCTCGTGCCCCAACCTCCACCCATGTGTATATAGGTGGTGGGGAGACACTAGGTCATGTGGGGGTAGAATAGGAAATGCAGTGCAAATCTACTACTAGGGTTGTATGTAGCACGACCATGCTGGGTAGCACGACCGTGGTGGGTAGGGGTCAGCACACCCGTGGTGGAATGGAATGGGAAAGGTGGAAATTGGCAAAAGTTACAGTAGAATTATGAGCTCTTGGAAGGATAGTAGAACCACCGTGCTGGGCAGCACAACTATGCTGGGTAGCATGACCATGGTGGGAAAATGGAAACATGGCCATGTTGGGCAACACGGTCGTCCTACGGCCTAGGGGACCACCACATCCGTGCTACTTCATGTACAAACTTGACTATGTTACTGTGATTTTTCTCCATTTTTCACCATAGTCATTCCACTCCACCACGACCGTGCTCACCCCTCCCCACCACGTCCGTGATACTAATAAAAGCCTAGCTATTTTTGCACTACTTTACCCATATTACCCCTACTTGACCTAGTGCTTCCCCCACACCTATTTATACCTAGGTGGCGGCTCTATCATGAGGTTAGATACCTTCTACCACCTCTTAGCTCTCCATTTTTGCATTTCACCCATTCCACTCCATTTCCACCTCTATTCCACTCCATTTCACCATTTACACCACCAAAACCCTAGTTTCCTAGTGTTTTGTCCATATTACACCATCATCCCATGCCATTTCACCTTGGAGGAGAGAGGAGGACGTCCTAGAGCAGTTGAAGTGGAGGATTTCTTCATATACACTGAGCTTCATGGCTTCTTCTACTTCTTTCTCCCTTCTTTTTGTATTTTGCATTGCCATGAGTAGCTAGGCCCCTTGGGTGGGTTGTTTGGGGTGAAAAATATTGCTTTGATACCATGTTAGGGGAAAATGATATGTAAACATTGTAATTCCATTTTCTAATGATTATGTTCTATTTCTATCGCACTCTACATGAATTACTTGTTGGTTTGTACTTAAAATCACCTAGGAATTTTGGAAATTGCTTGTATGTGTGAATTTTGGGATTTGCTCTTAGGTCCAATTCTTGGATCCCTAGCTAGCTACCCATCCTCCTACATTCTAATCAATTCTCCTAAACCTAGTTGAGAGATCTAAGTAGCTAGTTTAGATTAATTTGGTGTGCTTAGCATGGAGCTTTCTCAAGGCTAGAATGTGAGTGATGAGAGGCCTAAAACCTCACTTCCACTCCCATTACTAGTCTCAGCCCCTAATCATCCTAAAATCATCTAACTTAGAAATCTAGGCTTGTTTAGACTCTAATTGAATTACACCTAAACCCTAACCCAATTGAGCCTCGCAAGGGTAGTAGGGGTGTTAGGGACTAGTTCCCCTATACACAACCTAGTATATCCATGGCCAGTTAGTAGTTTAGAATAATTCATTAGACTCTAACTTGTTGTTTGGTTTGATAATCTAAATGAATCATAATGTTCACACGTCACCCCCAACCTAATTGATAAGTGCATCCCACAAACAACCCACATTTCCATTTATTGCTTTAAAACCCTAATTGCCTTCTTGCTTAGCTAGTGTTAACTTAGTTAGCTCTTTACTTGTTTAGTTAGCTTCTTGCCTTGTTATTGCCTTGTTCTTTCTAATTTATATCTTTAATTGCTCTTTTATCATGTTTGCTAAGCTTAGTGTAGTGTAGACTTTTCTTTGCTTCCCTTAGTGTAGATTATTCTTTTCTTACATTGCCTTGTCTTTTCTTGCTTAGTAGAATTAACTGTCTAGGGTTAACTTAGCTTTTAATCTTGCTTGTCTTTATTTAATTTCTCGCTTGTTCACTCTTAGTGTAATGAATCAAAACATCACCTTTAAACCCTTCATCCCTAGACTCTGTAGTAGGAACCTAGCCCAAAAACTAACCTCGCTCTAGCACCCCCTTTTCTCCCTGAGGATCGACCCTATACTTGTCGTCCTCCTATACTACGACATGACCACGTGTGTTTGCAGGTGTAGTGTTTTAGTTTATGCGAGTGTGTTGAGTTTAGGTCCTTTATAAATTTTAAAGTTTAATCCAGCATGTGTTTCTGTTCGCGGGTTGCATCTATTCAAACTCCAATTGCGTAGTGTGTAACACCATTGGCAGAAACACACCAAGCTTTCTCACACACACACCATACTTGATAGTTTTTCTATTTGTGAATCATTTTAGTACAGATACAATGAAGAAAAGGTGATGCACAAAGGGTCTTGCCAAGGAGAAGATCAAAGTAGAAGAGAACACTACAAATCAGTAGAAGAGCTACAGGAAGGAGTCTAGAATGGTTGTGCCTCATAGCACGGCCGTGTGGCTAGCAAGAAAGAACGATCATTTTTCTTAGCATGACCATGGTGGTCCTGCCCTACTCACCTAGTGCTACATTGATCACTCCATCTCTAGGTGGTTGTCTACCGTGACTCCATGCCCTTTACCCTACTATTCTAAACTTCTATTTCATGTTGAGGACAACATGATTTAAAAGTTTGGGGTGGTAGGGTGGTAAGCCCTTCTTTCACTGCATTTTTATCTATGTACCTTGTGCTAAATTTTTACTAGATGATCAAATAGTTTGACTATCTTTAATGCTTGTTCATCCTGACCTAGTGTAGTTTTCTTGATGCTAGCATCCATGCATACATGTAGCTCAATTTCATGCATTTTGCGTAATTTTTCAAAAATAAATGCTCTTTTTGCTCTGCCATGTCATGCATTGCATCTCCATGTAGATTTTGGTAATTTTGTGTGTTTTAATTAGGATTTTCTATTTTAGGCTTTAATTTCTCTAAATGTAAGTTTAGATGTGATTGAATGCAAATTGGCACCATTTTGGCCAATTTTCCCAAACTTGAATGTTCTTGCCTAAAAGCATGTTGTAACTTAATCTCCACTTTTTGAATTGATAATGTTGATCTTTGACAAATGCATGGCACCTTTTTAGAGTTTATTGCTATATGGTCTTAATTGTTGACTTTTATGTGTGCATCACCTCTCTCAAGTTTGTGAATATCTTGGTTGAATTATGATTTGAGCTAGCTATGAACGCTTAGAGCCTATGGAATTGTAGGATATAAATGTGAATCTCATGTTGTTCACTCATGTGGTGTGATATCATTTGATGAAGTGTTGGATTAGCTTTCATGTATGAGATTTTATGTTGAGGATTAAACTATTGACCCCCCCCATTGACCTGACTCTTCTTTCACCATCTTCATATCTCTCTACCTCATGAAAGGATGCCTTAGTGCACATATTTAGCCTTGGCCACCTCCAAAAGCTTGGGGTGGCCATATCTACATCTCGCCGCTTCACTCTATCCATCATATGTCCTACCTACACCAAGGGAAAAATAAAAGAAAAGAAGAAAAGAGAAAAGCAAAAAGAAAATAAAAAGATGCTCCTATTTAAGAGCATCTAAATAAAGAAAAGATGAGTGTGTAAAAGCACTCCAATCTCTTACCACAATCATTTCTTCCTTTTTCATACCCATTGAGTTAGAAAACATCAAATCTAGATCACTTTACCCTTTCTACAGCCATGTGGGTCATTTGGTGTGGTTTAAATCATAAGATTAAATGCATGAAAGTAAAACAACACTCCTAGTCATTATTGATTAACACCAACATGAAACGGTTTACCTGGAATGACATGAAGGATATATTGAAAGCTTGTGTATTCTAGTCTCTATATTTGAAGTTTGTATTCTCAATGCTCTTTTCATAATTGGTTTGCAAAAGTGGAGAGGAGAGAGGTGGAACACGTGCACTTAGTCACTTCTAAGACCATTTAGTCAATAATCATCTTTTACAATTCATTTATCACTATTGTTTATTGAAAGAAAACTGAAGAGAGAGATTAAGTTGGAGCATACTTGAGGACAAGTATGTTTTAAGTTTGAGGTGGTGATGCATCCCTATTTTAGGGCTTCATATTGCATGTTTCAAGTTTGGGGTCGTGTTGCCACCCCTCCACCACGGTCGTGCTTCCAAGCACGGCCATGTTGCCACCTTCCCACCACGGTCGTGCTACCCAACATGGTCGTGTTGCCCACAACGGCCATGCTACTAGCCTTTCAAGAGCTTAGAAATATATTGTAGCTTTTTCCAATTTCCACCTCACCCATTCCATTCCACCACGGGTATGCTGACCCCTATCCAACACGATTGTGTTGCCCAGCACTGCCGTGCTACATACAACCCTAGCAGCAGATTTGCACTGCATTTCCTATTCTACCCCACTTGACCTAGTGCCTCCCCACCACCTATATACATGGGTGGTGGCTGTGGCATGAGGTTAGCCTCCCTTTAGCTTCCATTACTCCCCTCCACCTACTCTAGAGAATTCATTGCCTCCTTCCTTGCATTCAAGCCATCCACCCACCATTTCCACCTGATTTCCACAATAGAAACCTAGTTTTCTAGGTTTTCTACCATAATCCCCTTCTTTTCCATGCCCTTCATCCACCTTGAAGGAGGGAGGTCATTCTATAGTAGCTAGGAGGTGAAACATAAGAAGCTACTTTGAGCTCCATGGAGTCCCATCCCCTTCTTCTCATTTCTTTTATCTTTTCTTTGAGCATGTCTAGATAAGCCCCTAGTGGTGGGATGTTTGGGGTTAAAATGTGAATTTGATACCATGTTGGGGGAAAATAACTTGTATTGAATATAATTTCATTCTATGATTATTACCTCTTGCTTCTATCTCATTTCCCATTATCTTACTTGTGATTTGTGCTTTTAAACATTAATTACTTGTTTTGTGATCCTTGATGACACTTAGCTTCTAGGGGAAATTGGAATGTTTGTGGCAATATTAGGAACAGTTACTAGGTCCCATTATTGGATCCCTAGCTAGCCCCATTTGTTCCTACATACATCTCCCTTCTTATACAAGTGAGTGTGAGATCTGAGTAGCTAGTGTATGTGTGATCAGTTCAATTGCCTAGAGTTTCCTAAAGGCTAGATGGCAAGTAACATGAGGTGACATACCCTCATCTCTACTCCCATTCCTACCCTTGGCTCTCAATTTCCCTAATACTACTTACCCTAGAAACCTAGACTTGTTGTAATGACCCCGCCTTCCGGTAACCCCCAATCAAGGGAGACCAAAAGGTCAGAGACGTTATCCCAATAATTTGAGGCCTAGGATTTGAGGCCTCAGATAACATGATCTTAAAAGGAATGATTGGACTACTCATATCACCAAGGTGCACCTCCTTTTCCGGGAGCCCATGACTAAAGAACTCCATAGTTAAGCATGCTCATCTTAGAGTAGAACTAGGATGGGTGACTAGTCGGGAAGTTGACCCCGGTTTGCGCATGAGTGAGGAAAAAGTGTGCAGTTAAGGCTAGTGGTGGTCTGTGGGGCCAGTCCTCATTCTTGAAACCCTACTAGAGCCTTGGGAAGTGGGCCCGAGCGTTACAAATAGTATTAGAGTCAATTCCCTTCCAGTAGGTGGAGCCCACATGGGCATGTGGCATGCCTGTCTTAAGTCGTGCGGTCCAGGCAAGTTGGAAAGGCTATCCACTGAGACGAGATCGAGCCGCCCCTGTGCTGGTAGTTGTGGATGGGAGTTGGGTGTCCATGGGCCATTATGGGTCTTCACTAAAATGGGGAAGCGATTATGAGGCCGTATTGTTGAGCCTTGATGAGGACGTCAAGAGTCCAAGTGGGGGAGATTGTAACGTCCTAGGATTTGAGGCCTCAGATAACGTGATATTAAAAGGAATGATTGGACTACCCATATCACCAAGGTGAACCTTCTTTTCCAGGAGCCCATCACTAAAGAACTCCATAGTTAAGCGTGCTCATCTTGGAGCAGTACTAGGATGGGTGACCAACCGGGAAGTTGACCCCAGTTTGCACGTGAGTGAGGAAAAGTGCGTAGTTAAGGCTAGTGGTGGTCTCTGGGGCCAGTCCTCATTCTTGAAACCCTACTAGAGCCTTGGGTAGTGGGCCTAGGCATTACACTTGCCAAGTCCTACTAGAATTACACCTAACCTTAGTTCTCTAACTAACAGTATAGGGTATATTCTAATAGCACTTGCCTTGTTGTTTGGCTTGTTAATCTAGATTGAAATGTGAGTTTTGCATGATATGTTGACCTTCCCCCAACTAATATCAAGTTGCATTCCCAAAAGGCCCACCTACCCATCATATTTCTTAAAACCCACTTTTGCCTTCTTAGCTTGTTAATGCTAGTGTAGTCAATTGCCTTTTTTAACTCTTAGCTAATTGCCTAGTTCTATATAGTTAGTTCTTGCTCAAGTAGTTAGGGTTCCTTTGAGCTTGCTTGTGTTACTTTGGCTAATTAGTGATAGCTTAGGCTCTAGCTTGTCTAATTGCTTAGCTTGCTTCTTAGTTGATAAATTGCCTTGCTAGTGTAGTGTAACTCCTTGCTCTAGTCTAGTTGCTTGCCTTGCCTAGTTCCTTAGTTCTAATTTGGTTAGGGTAATCTAGGGTTTTTGTTAACTTAGTTTCTTTCTTTCTCTTTCTTGCTTGTAATTGTATCATAATGAAACCAAACCCAAATTTAAACCCTCAAACCCTAGGCTCTAGTTTAGGAACATAGCCAACACGATCCTAGCTCTAGTCCCCCTCTATCCCTGAGGATCGAGCCTAATCTTACCACTAGCCTAAACTATAGCACGACCCCATGCTCTTACGGGTACATGTGATTAGTTGAGCATGTGTGATGGAATAGGTCCATATACAAATTTTGACAGACCCGTGTGTTTTCCCTTAGGGTTGCATCTAGCCACCTTTAGTTGGTTAGTGTGTGGCCTTGAGAAGAATCGCGCCAAGCTTTCTTACCTATCAAATCATCAAAACTAAAACAAAAATATCAAGCACAAGTGTGTGTGTGTGTGTATTCTTAGAATCATGTAAAAACAAAGTAAAAGTATTAAAAAGTAAAGGTTGGGTGAAAAAGTTCCCAAACCTAGGTGGGTTGCCTCCCACTAGCACTAAATTTTATGCCTTCAGCTGGGCTTATTGATTCTTGAACTTGATAATCCTCACAGAATTTTCAAAGCATCTTTGAAGTAAATATCCCTCTCATGTGCATTCAAGCACATCTCTTCATCAAGCCGGTGTTCCTCAACTAACATCACAATATGAAAACATTGATTGGCTCTATCGGGACCTACTTCAACCACTGCTTTCAATCTTTGTCTATTCACGGTAAACTGTCTTGCTCCATCTTTCTCACTTATCACAACAACTCCAGATGGGTATACATTCTTGATGAGATAAGGTCCTTCCAATCTAGACCAAAGTTTTTTGGGAAAGAACTTCATCCTAGAGTTATACAACCATACCCATTGCCTGGGCTCAAAATCCTTCTTCTTGATCAACTTGTCGTGAAGATACTTTGTTCTTTCCTTGTAGCTTTTGGACAGTTCATAGGCTTCATGCCTCATCTCCTCAAGTTCTTATAGTTGCAACTTTCTTTTCAACTCGGATGTATCTCCATCCATAACCATGGCTTTCAAATCCAAAAATGCCTTATGTTGCATTTCCACCAACAGATGGAAACTTTTCCCATAAATAAGCTTGAATGGTGTGTTTCCAATCAGGGCTTTATATGCAGTCTTATAAGCCCACAAAGCCTCATTGAGACGTAAAGACCAAGGCTTCACCGTCTTCTTAAGAATGAGCTTGATCTCCCGATTGGATAAATCAACTTGGCCACTCGTTTGAGGGTGGTAAGGAGTAGCCACACGATGATTCACTCCATGTATTTTTAGCAATCCATCAAAATTGCATTGGATGAAGTGACTTCCACCATCACTAATCATGGATCTTGGCACACCAAACTGGCTGAAGATATTTATCTTCACAAAATCACACACTACTTTATGATCATTGGTTCTAGTTATACATAATCGACAACCACCAAGATGTACACATACCCAAAGGAGGGAGGAAATAGACCCATGAAATCGATTCCCACACATCAAACACCTCAACCATAAGAATGGATGATAGAGGCAGCATGTCCCTCTTTGAGATAGTACCCACCTTTTGACACTTCAAACAATATTTTCAAAACTCATGAGCATCCTTGAACAATGTGGGCCAATAAAATCCACTTTGAAGAATCTTGGGAGCTGTGTGTTTCCTGCCAAAATGACTCCACATGCACCGAAGTGGCACATTGCTAGGATCTCTTACTGCTCACTTTCCAGAACACATCTCCTAATGAGTTGATTAGGACAATATTTGAAAAGATGAGGATCATCCCAAGCATAGTTCTTTACCATATGAAATAGCCACTTGCTTTCCTCCCTTGTCCAAGTACTCGATATCCTTCCACTAGATAAGAAGTTAGCTATGTGCTTATCCCAATGCCTTTAGGTGTAAGAAAGTAAGAAGTGCTACTCAAGTTACATTATTTCTTTGATGCAGGTCATGTCACCATATGGTGCTTCACTATGGGAGAGATGATCAGTTGTAGAATTTTCTACTCCCTTTTTATCAACAATCTCTAGATCAAACTCTTGGAGCAATAGAATCCATCAGATCAACCTTGGTTTAGAATCTTTCTTTGTCATAAGGTACTTCAAGGCTGCATGATCCGTATAAATTACCACCTTGTTTTGCAAGAGATAAGAGAGAAACTTATCAAGAGAAAAAATTACGATAAACAACTCTTTTTCGGTGGTAGTGCAGTTCCTTTGAGCTTAATAAATAGTCTTGCTCGCATAGTAAATGACATGTGGAATCAGGTGAATCCTTTGGCCCAACACATCCCCCACTATAATGTCCGACGCATCAGTCATGATCTCAAATGGAAAATAGAAGTCCAAGGGATGCATGATAGGAGCAAAAACATGCTTGTGCTTCAAGTGGTTGAAGGCTTCAACACACTTGTTGTCAAAATGGAATTCCACATCCTTTTCAAGTAAATGACAAAGTAGCCTCAAAATCTTATCGAATTCTTTAATGAACTAATAGTAGAAACGCGCATACCCCAAGAAGGATCAGACATGTCTTACAGTGGAAAGAATGGTGAGAGTGGAGATCAGTTCCACTTTGGCATTATCAACTTCAATTCTGGCTTTAGACTCGGTGACCCAAAACAATGCCCTCAGGAAGCATGAAGTGTCTTTTCTCCCAAGATAGTGCCAAATAGACCTTGGCATACCTCTCCAGAACAGCTACTAGGTTAAGCAAGCACTCATCAAAGGTCTTACTAAACACAGAAAAGTCATCCATGAAGACTTTAAGTGACAAATCAAGCATATCAGAAAAATTGGATGTTACACATCTTTGAAATGTCGAAGGAGCGTTGCACAACCCAAATGGCATCCTCCTATAGGAAAAAGTGCTACTTGGACAAATGAATGTCATCTTCTCTTGATTGGAGGGATGAACAACTAATTGAAAGTAACCAGAGTACCCATCTAGAAAACAATAGAAACTTTGTCCAACTAATCTATTTAATATATGGTCAAGGAATGGGAGAGAATTGTGATCTTTCTTGATCTTTTCATTCAACTTTATGTAATTGGCGCACATCCTCTACTTGAATTTCTCTCTCACGAGCATCAATTCCCCATCTTCATTCTCGGCGACTGTGATCCCACCCTTCTTGGGTACAACTTGGATGGGACTCACCCATGGGCTATCAGAAATATGATGTATGATTCTGACATCATGTAGCTTCACAACCTCTTTTACTACAACCTCTTTCAACTTGAGATTCAATTGTCTTTGTATTTGATGGGTTGGTCTAGAATCATCCTCAAGGTAGATTCTATGGACACAAATAGAAGGGTCAATACCCCTCAAATCAGCTATAAACCACCTGATGGCCTGAATGTTCTTCTTCAAAACTGCCATCAATGCCTCTTCTTGATCTGGAGAAAGAATAGAAGAAATGATCACCGGGAGAGTATCATTGGGGCCTAAGAATTGCATATTTTAATCCGTCAGGAAGAAACTTGAGCTCAAGCAGGGGAGGCTCTTCAAGGGAATTCTTCAATGGTTCAAAAATGGATGAGAGGTCTTCACTTGCAACTACTAGGGCCAGCTCTTCATCCTCATCCTCCTCCTCATCATCTTTAGGAAATTCTAAGATGGGCTCTAAACCTCTCCCTTGTGTGGTCATGTAAGTAGACACTATTCTACTATCTCATCAAGACACTCAATCAGATAACAATCCTATTTCTGTAGCACCTATCACCTCTTCTCTAGAAGAAGACTTGAAGATATTCAATCGGATCTTCATGTGTATGAAAGTCACATACATGGTGCAGGTCCTCACATGGATCATTGCATCAGCTGTGGCCAAGAAGGGTCTCCCCAAGATAATAGGCACTTTCCTTGAGTCTTTTTCCATGTCCAAGACAATAAAATCAGCTGGAAAGAATGTGGAGGTCTCATCATCAAGTCTGACCAACATATCATCAACACGCCCTCTAGGTGTTTTCATAGATCTACCATCTAGCTGCAAGGTACAATGAGCGGGACCCAGTTGTCCAATTTGTAACTCAGTGAACACATCATAGGCATCAGATTTACACTAGAACCCAAGTCAAGAAGAGTTTGGTGTATGTGATGTGCTCCAATGTATCATGAAATGATGGGAGGACCAAGATCTTTTCTCTTCCTGGGCACAGTGTGTTGCAGAATTGAGCTCACTTGCTCAGTGAGCTTGACCTATCTTGACGTCCTTCCAGTAGTGAACGTGCACAAGTCTTTCAAGAAATTAGAATAGGATGGAATTTTCTTGATCTCATCAAGCAAAGGAATGTTGATCTTGACTTGATTAAAGGTCTTCATGATATCCTCGGTATGTTTCTTCTTCCTTCTTTCGGTAGATGGCTCCTCAAGTGCATCGGGGAAAGGTGGGAGTTGTGATCCCAACTGACTCGGGTCAAAAGTATCATCAAGTGGTATCACTAGAATCATGGTATAATCCCTCAGTATCATGGTATCAACTCTCGGTATCACGGTATCATCAGCCTGAATCTCAGTATCAACACCCCTAATAACAGTATCAACCTTGTAATCACTAGTTGTGTTGTCAACAAAAGTACCATGCGACTTATCCAAGGTCCTACCACTCCTCAAAACTATCACTACCTTCAAATGCTCATGGGTAGTAGAAGAGGAGGCTTGTGGAGTAGACTGTGGCTATTGACGTGGTGGTGGTCTTGAGTGAGGTGGATTTAGGTTTTAAAGGATAAATTGTGGTTGGGGTTGTGGTTGGGGTTGTTGTTGTGGTTGGTGGGTATCATATTGTAGAGGGGGATGTTGGTATGAGTGAGGTGGAGGATATTCATAGTTGTAAGGGGGTTGGTGAGGTGGAGGAGCATATGGATGTGGTGGTCCTTGGTACTAGTGAAGTGGGGGTACTTGGCCTTGTAGTGGGACATAAGCACCTTGAGTAGTGCTCACATAACCGCCATCATTGTCTGGGTTGGCCATAGGTTGAGACATAAGCCTCCCTCTTCACAGAGGGCAAGTGAAAGATAGATTTGATCAAGCCTTTGTTCAAGGTAGCTAATGTTTTATCCTTGAGATGACACCTCTTTTTTTCACTTCATTGAGGTTCCTTAGCCTTCCTAGGACTTCTTCCTCAAATTTTGAGTTGTACTTGGGTCCTTGATGTTGCCTTGGCTTCCCTTGCTCCTCCTCATTTTGTTGCTTCCATGAGAAATTTGGATGATTCCTCCACTCGGGAGTATAGGAATTAGACATCAGGCCTTGGTTGTTTCGGTTGCCAAAGGCATGCAAAGCGTGCACTTCTTCTTCCTCAACTTCAACTGCCATAGTGGATTGACTAGAATAACCACCAGCTTGGCTCTTCATCATATTCATCATATCCGCCATCATTTTCATCATGTTGGGGTTGGCTGCATCCTGGGCTGGAACTACGGGAGGAGGTGGAGGGATGCAGTTCTGGTCATAATGTTCCCCTTTAGTAGAAGCCCAATGGCAAGAATTCTCAGCAAGGTGCTCGAACAAGGGTCATGACTCCTCAGGTGGCTTTTCCATGAAGGTACCTTCACACGACGAATCAACATTGTTTTGGCTCAACTCCACTAGCCCGGTGTACAAAGTTTGAACCAATTTCCATAAGGGTACCTCATGATGGGGGCAGTCACGCAAGAGCTATTGGAACCTTTCCCACGCCTAGTGGAAGGGTTCATTTTCTTTTTGTGAGAAGGTGGTGATACATCTTCGCATTTGGGTCATCTTGGCAATCAGAAGAACTTCTTGAGAAACCCATTCTTTACCGTGTTCCATGCCACAAATTCTGGCTTTGAGATGTACCACTCCTTGTCTTTTTATTTTAGAGATAATGGGAAAAGGGTTCTCTGGATGGAGTCGTCGGTGGCGGTGGGTGTGCAGAAAGTGGAACAAGTTTCAAGGAAGGCATTGATATGGTGTTAAGGGTTCTCATTCTCCATCCCATAGTAAGTAGGGAGGAGTCCAAGAAGTGCAGGTGGAATGGAGAATTATTGACCCAACATTTGGTCAACAAGGGTGGCAATGGGAGAGTTGTAGTTCTCGGGGGTGATGTATTTTTAGAGAGGGCGGTTGGGTTGTGGTTGAGCATCTCCATGAGGTATTTCAGCTTCACGGTCACCCATTTCGACTGCTTGGTGTTGTTTGTGGCAGCTTTCGTGTCTCCTCCTACCTATATCAGAGTCATATAACACCAAGTCAGTACAAGTTGAATGTGTATTATGCATGCACAGATTTGCTTGAATGCACATGAGAGGGATATTTACTTCAAAGATGCTTTGAAAATTCCATGAGGATGATCGAGTTCAAGAATCAATAAGCCTGGCTGAAGGCGTAAAATTTAGCACTAGTGGGAGGCAAACCACCTATGTTTGGGAACTTTTTCACCCAGCCTTCACTTTTTGATACTTTTACTTTGTATTTACATGATTCCAAGAACACACACACTTGTGCTTGATAGTTTTGTTTTAGTTTTGATGATTTGACAGGTCAGAAAGCTTGGTGCAATTCTTCTCAAGGCCACACACTAAACAACCAAAGGTGGATAGATGCAACCCTAAGGGAAAACACATAGGTCTCTCAAATTTTTTATATGGACCTAGTCTGACAAAAAGGCCAAACTAATTACACGTACCCACAAGTGCACAGGGTCGTGCTGTAGTATAGGCTAGTGGTAAGATTAGGGTAAATCCTCAGGGATAGAGGGGGCACTAAAGCTAGGATTGTTTGGCTATGTTCCTAAAGCGGAGTCTAGGCTTTGAGAGTTTAAAGTTGGGTTTGGTTTGATTATACTACGATTACAAACAAGAAAGAAACTAAGTTAGCAAAAACCCTAGATTACCCTAAGAAAATTAGAACTAAGGAACTAGGTAAGGCAAGCAATTAGACTAGAGCAATGAGTTACACTACACTAGCAAGGCAATTTATCAACTAAGAAGCAAGATAAACAATTATACAAGCTAGAGCCTAAGCTATGACTAATTAGACAAAGTAACACAAGTAAGCTCAAAGGAGCCCTAACTACTTGAACAAGATCTAACTATCTAGAACTAGGCAATTAACTAAGAGTTAACAAAGGCAATTGACTACACTAGCATTAACAAGCTAAGAAGGCAAAAGTGGGTTTTAAGCAATATGATGGGTAGGTGGGCCATTTGGGAATACAACTTGATATTAGTTGGGGGAAGGTCAACATAGAATGCAAAACTCACATTTCAATATAGATTACCAAACCAAACATCAAGGTAATTGCTAATAGAATATTCCCTATACTACTAGTTAGAGAACTAGGGTTAGGTGTAATTCTAGTAGGACTTGGAAAGTCTAAGTTTCTAGGGTAAGTAGTATTAGGGAAATTGAGAGCCAATGGTATGAATGGGAGTATAGATGAGGGTATTTCACCTCATGTTACTTGCCATCTAGCCTTTAGAAAACTCTAGGCAATTACACTGATCACATTTACTAGCTACTTAGATCTCACACTAAGTTGTAGAAGATGGGATATGTATGTAGGAACAAAGGGGGGTAGCTAGGGATCCAACAATGGGACCTAGGAACCATTCCTAAGATTGCAACATACATTCTAATTTCCCCTAGAAGCTAAGTGTCATCAAGCATCACAAAATAAGCAATTTATGTTTAAAAGCACAAACCACATGGAAGATAATCGGAAATGAGATAGAACCAAGAGGCAATCATCATAGAATGAAATTATGTTCAATACAAGTTATTTTCCCCCAACATGGTATCAAAGTCACATTTTAACCCCAACATGGTATCAAAGAAAAGATAAAAGAAATGAGAAGAAGGGGATAGGACTCCATGGAGCTCAAAGTAGCTTCTTATTCTTCACCTCCTAGCTGTTATAGAACGACTTCCCACCTCCAAGGTGGATGAAGGGCATGGAAAAGAAGGGGATTATGGTAGAAAACCTAGAAAACTAGGTTTCTATGGTGGAAATTAGGTGGAAATGGTTGGTGGATGGCTTGAATGCAAGGAAGGAGGCAATGAATGATCTAGAATAGGGCATGGAAGCTAAAGGGAGTCTAACCTCATGCCCCAACCACCACCCATATATATATATAGGTGGTAGGGAAGCACTAGATCAAGTGGGGGTAGAATAGGAAATGTAGTGCAAATCTACTGCTATGGTTGTATGTAGTACGGTTGTGCTGCCCAGTCAGCATGCATGTGGTGGAATGGAATGGGTGAGGCAGAAATTGGCAAAAGTTACAGTAGAATTCTAAGCTATTGGAAGGCTAGCAGCACGACTGTGCTGGGTAGCATGATCGTGGTGGGAAGGTGGCAACATGGCCGTGCTGGGCAGCACAGTCGTGGTGGAGGGTGGCAGCACGGCCGTGGTGGAGGATGTCAACATGACCATGATGGAAGATTTTCTATAGATGCTTCAAAACTGAGATTTTTCTTGTAATTTGTAGCATGACTGTTCCATGTCACCACAATCGTATTGGGAGCTTTGCTTGCACTTTGAACTTCATGATCCATGGACTTATTTGCTTAAGCTTGACTCTTGGCCACTAGGGGTGGGTTGAGGGAGCTTTGGGGCCTTCTTTTGACCCCTCCACAGGCAGAGGAATCCCAAAACACCTTCCTTCTCTCTCATTCATCCAAAGAATGGTCTAAGTACTTAAAAAGTATGCAAAGAACATCCACAGGTGCATTTGACAATAATATGCATATTGGGGGATTTAACTTGCATTCTAGTATGTTTAGATGTGATTGAGATATAAAAAGACACAAAATGAGGCCCTAAAATAGGGTTGCATCATTCTGCCATTTGCCTGACTCAAGCCGCTCTTTTCCCAGAGTCCTACATATTCCTGCATCTTGGCACACTCTCCTAGCATCTATCCTTTTCCAATTTATCCATGTTGGCTCGCTAGAGGACCGAATGCAAGGTTAAAATTGAGCAACCCATGTGAGTCGCATGTTGGACCAAGTATGGGCCATGCAATTAGATGCCTTCAACCATAAACATTCAACTTTAGGGTTTCAGAGGCAAGGAATGCATCTATAAATGGAAACCCTCATTATGCATTCAAGGGGTCTCTGATCGGTGATTATAAGCCACATTTTGCAACACAAACTCTAGCGAGGAGCAAGGAGTAAGGAGCAAGGAGGTGGAGGCCGCAGCGGAAAGATTGGTCTTACTACATCAGGCGTCATGGCCTTCTCCATCGTTCTTATTATCTCTTTGATGTTGTCCCTTGCCATGAGCGAGTAGATGCCTTGTGACGAGGCATGGGTACTAACCCCGATTGCCCGAATTTCATGTTAGCTTGTATCGAAACTCAACAATATAGTTTCTAAATAAAGTATCATTCTACTTGATGCCTTGCTTTGCAAATTCATGACTTTTTCTACATATTAGTTATAATCATGGATATGCAGGATGTTGTGAACATGATTAGAACAACAAAATGATCTTATTATCCCCCTGAGCTATCAGTAAGGGATAATGAGGTGATGGGACTTCGATCTACTACGTGTCGAGGATGGTCGGTCGTAAGTAAAGGAGTTCAGTAGTATAGATAAGGAACTTGGGTGTCGAGGATGGTCGGTTCCAAGAAGTTTGTACATATATCACGTGAGGGTGCAACAACTTAACCTCAATTTAGCAATGACTATTGGAGAATTAGATCTTGTTAGGATAATTGTGTAGGCATAGGTAACGAAACCACATGCCCTGGTACTCTGATTACCTTTTATTTACCACTTTAATCTCTATTACTTTCAGAAACAATTTAGTTTAATCAATCTTTCAACTACTCGGTGATAAATATTACTCCTAACACTTATGAATCTATTTAATTACTTAAAAAGGTTGTCCTTTGGGTTTGATCCTTAAGTATAATGCAATAAGGCTTTCGCTCTTATGGAGTGGGGAATTAGTGAATTGCTTTTGGTAAACCTAGGAGGTTATTCTTTTAGGGTTTTCTTGGTGCAACATTTGTAGCCCCATCAGAGGTCGAGGCCCATGGTAGTGGGTCAAACCCTAGGGATGTGGCATTGTCATCATTTGGCCAAGACTTGGTCATTAAGCAATCTGAGTCAACCGTTTGGATACCTTAAAACACCCATTTTGCATCTTGACTCGAGCGGTTTGGAGGTGTGGAACACCCGTTTCAGTTGTTGAATAGCTAGTGTGGAAAGGTTGAGTTTAGAGGCAAAACGGCCATTTGAGACTCTGAGGTGCAGTGTTCTATATGAATGAAATGACTGGTTCACTATATGAACTGACCAGTTCAAGTACTAAGATGGTCAAAATATTGCAATTGAAGCCTTTGGTCCTTGATTTCCAGAATTTTAAGCAAGTTCTTGTTTCCCGAATGTGAATGATGTAGAATATGCAAAATATAAGTGAAAAATTATAAGAATTTTCATTAATGTTCAAGGAGTGAGCAAATTGCAATTATTTATAGAAAATTGGAAAATGTAAAATAAACTCCTATGAAAAGACTTAAAAATATGCAGTTGAAAAGAAATGAACATACATTCATCAAAATACCCCAAACTTAAATATTTGCTTGTCCTCAAGCAACAAAGAATCACAAATTATTCCAGTTTTTACTAGCAACATATCTTTCCTCACCCTCCTAACTTAACTTTGTTCCTTACCTCCTTTCTTGGCCAACTGACCCAATCTCCTAGAATCATGAAACCCAAAATTTCACATCCCCCATTGAAACATATTTCATAGCTTGTTTCCAAATCAAGACTTTGTAAGAAATAGACTTCATCTCACTTTTACTTAAACACTTGCACATTGAATTGTAACTATTGCATAGCAACATGATGAATGAGGTTTGGAAGAGGATGATCCCTCCTCTATTCGACTTGGGATCTTTTTATTTGTCGATTATGGTTACATTGACCACATTTTTTTGGTTTGCGCTATGGCATACTTTCATGGTAATACCCTATTAGATTTAAGAGGGGTATGGAAGAATGATGATATAGGGAAGGCATTCCAGCCCATACTTAGGGTTTGGCATGAGGTGGTTTTGATTTTTCTTTGGAGCTGAAGATGGTGAAAGGTTGTTCTTATACTCAAAACTTTCAATTTATTTTCGAAGTGTCATTACATCAGTTCGACTCTTCTTGTCACCACATCATACAAGAGATATGACAAGTTAATATGCAGTTTAATATAGAAAAATTTATGTTTCACTCTTACCAATGCAATAAGGCTTGCCAACATTTCCTAGGAGTAATGCAATTTGGGGCCTTAGCTGATTGCTAGCCCCCTGCACCCCCACAAATCCCACCCATGGTCAAACTCTGTTTCTCACACCCTATTCTCACCTCTTCTCTGCCTCCCAATTTGGTGACTCTCTCACCATCTTCTCCGCCTCCCACCCCCATCTCGTCCCCTCTAGGAGAAGCCAACCTCCAGTCCAGATCACCAAAGATGGCCATGACAAACAAGCCCATGCATGATTTACTGATTGGGCACAAAATATTTTCCTAAGGCAAATTATACAGGATTTCAATAGAGATTTTAACTTAAGATTTACTTATTTTTTCCCACGCTTAGCTTTAGTTGTGTTTTTTTATATGGATTGGATTGATATGATTTTTTCCATGGATATGAACCACCACTTTGTTTCATGCCACATTTTCCTCAATTTGGGTCATATTATTCAGGCACGAGGTGGATAAAGTGGAAGGTGGAGTGACCTATGTATGACTGAAATATTTAGAATGTGTCCGAACTCATACACTTGAGGGATAGATTTTGTGTGTGTATTTGAGAGTGACACTCTTTGTTTTAGGGGCTTCATAGTTAATAGACAGTATTTTGGGTGGTGCATGAACACAATGTACATACATAGCCAAACACTTAATATTTTGGTAACACATAGGTCATACCACATGTAAGGTTGGATAAAATCTGATTTTGGTGTTATATGCATATTTTACCCTGTATTTCCCTTTTTATTCTATTCTTTAAAATATAAGTCTTGTATTTACCTGCATTAAGTGATATTTCCACCATTTACTAATAACTTTCAATCATTTTGTAGGAAATTACTGAGTTTTGGAGCAGAAGCAATTTCATTAGTTGAGATTATTCTTCAACCAATGACCTCTTAGTCGATAAAAGGACACTCATAATCAATATTATAAAAACCATTGGTTCATCAATCGATGGAAAACCTCAATCCTTTCTCATCTATAGAAATCTACAAAAAGTGCTAAGCACATCAACTAATGGTCAGGTGGGTGACCAACTTGAAGACTTGGAACTTTATTCATTAACCAACTAATGATGTATTATTTACATTTTCATTGGTATCCATAAATTGATGCTCCTCATGCTCCAGAAACCTTAGACTTCAAAGACTATGCATTTTCATAAGTATCCATAGACCGATGACAAGAGTAGGTCACCAAATAATGAAAAAGCTTCCTTAATCCTCCTACATACTTGTAGACAAGAATCCATTGATGGGATCACAGACCTCACCTACCTATGTAATTCTTTCTATCTCCCACTAATGAGAACATTTTATTCATTACCAAATGAAGAAACACATACAGTAGTGGAGGACAGACTCCAGTTATCAATGGAGACATAACAAGCTCTCGTCCAGTGACAAAGATCCTTTTAACCCCTATGCCTACCTAATTAGTTAAGTGTTTTCCCAAGGAACCTGTCATGATTCTTAGAGTGCAAGAAAAATGCTCATATGCTCATGTGCCTTGATCACACACCAATTCCTAGAAATAGGGACCCCAAGCCTTCAAAAAAGGGTCCATCTTCTTCCATGAAGTGTTGCCAAACTCATCAACACTCTTCATCAGTTGTGATGATAACAGTCCAAATCCACTGGTGTGATTCCTTAAAGGTGTCCAAATCATGTCATTGTGACAAGGAAAGTTGTATTATCCTTCCTTGCCACCATCACCACCATGTAGAGTGAAGATGAGGCCTACAATAAGATTCAGTACCCCGCGACTACAATTTTGTTTTATTTCCTCATTATTCCCCATTATGTCTATATCCATCTTTTGTTTTAATTTGTCTATAGCCTACATGTTCAATAAATCATTTGATTCACTGGTTATCATGAGTTTCTAGAATCATTAACTTAGGTTGGAGTAATGGTAATTGGGCAATCCCTGGTAATATTCGTGGAGGAGATGATGTTCTCCGGATCCTTCAAAATCTGGTTGTTCCCAATGCAAATATTGAAGATTGTATTCTTGTTAATGGTAAGGTGTCCTTGTCACTGAAAGAGTTTTGGGACTTATGCAGGTCCAAGGCTCAAGTTCTGAACTGAACTGCTGATGTGTGGGCATCCTTGATTCCTAGGAATATCTCTGTTTTCTTTTAGAAATGTTACCTTCAGCACTTACCTTCTCAGGACACTTTATAGAATTTTAACTTCCAGCTCCCTTCTGTTTGCTATCTATGTTGGAAGCATGAAGAAGATGGACAACACCTCTTCTTTGACTGTTTCTATTGCACTGAGCTTTGGTCCTTCTTCAAGCTTATGTACGTTTGTGCTCCTTCATGTCTGTGATCCCAAAGGGGTTTGGACCATGTGTATATGTGATGTCAATACCATAAATAGATAGTTATAGTTTTCCTTTCTGTACAGTTGCTAGCTTCTTAGCTTGTAAAGAGTTAAACTCTGTTTTGGTGTTGTTTTTAATAAAGGAGGAGGCACGCATGGTTCATAAAAAAAAAGATACATCAAATTATAGAAAATACTAGTTACTTCCTTGAAATTCTCAAAGAAGGATTAGTGAACATTGGACCGATTGCAAAGATATAGGACATGATCTCCTCTATTAGACTTCTTTTCAAGCTATCATGTCTACCACAATAAAGTTGGTTATGACAAGCAATAAAAGGTTAACTGATGTTACACAACTTTTTCTGAAAATATATAACATCGTTATATGTACTTACACTTTGTTAATACTAATATTATGCAGTCTCTGTCCACCCACAACAGTCACTATGAACTGGGCCTCTATGTCAATGTTAACGTTCCCTATTGAAGAACAATTAGACATCATCCAAGATGATCGTTCCTTAAACCAATTGGTCATACCCAAACATTGGCGTTTTCTAAAGGGAAGACACTACATGCCTGGTAAAGTGACCCTAACTTTTGGCAATTATTCACATTATCGAGGTTGAGTATGATTTGGCGGGAAATCTTGTATCAAAATCCGGTTGGCGTTATTGGATTGGAGAGATGCATGTGGTCCGTTGCAACAGGCTTTTTCTCCGTCCGGTTGGCCATAATTCCATCAAAGTTTGGATAACCAACAACAACTGTGAGACCCCCGATTATCTACTGCGGTATGAGCGCACGGCGTCGGATATCAGCTCGGACGAATCTGAATCTGAGGCCCCTGTCAGTTCAGATTCATCTAAATACAGTGAGGAGCTTTGTGACACAGCTTCATCATCAAAAAGACCACGGTAAGTCCAATTAACAAATATAATTGTCAAGACAAAAAATTTGTGTTTACACTTTTTGTCTGAAAGTATCAATCAATACTCATAGTTGCTTTCTATTCTGAACTTCAAGAGAAGATCGCCACAATGATAAGTCCTTGAAGTTACTGATGCGGGACCATGTTGGTGTAGTATTTAGTTGTCTATCTATCTAGACTTGTCAGTATTAATATTTTTTTAAATTATGCGCATGTTTAGGGGTACACCAACCCCTTTGTTTAGTTACTGTTTAGGGGTACACCCCTGTGTGTGGATGTAAAAAGAGATTAATGAATGGAACTGAAAGTTGCTACATGAATGCTTATAACTGAAGTGTGTGTTCCCATGAATGTTCCCATTTGCATGATTACACTAGTATTTTTCATATTGTATAGTCTATTTTAATATGACATACTTACTCATATGGTATATGTTTTACTATTTTTATAGAATGGATAAGTCTTGGATAGCAGAGGATGACCGAACCAGCAGTAAATACTTATGTGGAGTATCTAAATTTTTGGATTTTGCTTTTGAACATTCATCGATTGGAGACAAGATTGTATGCTCATGTAGAAAGTGTGCTAATGTATACCAGGTCACCAGAAAGACTGCATTGAGCCATCTATTGTGGCATGGCTTCTTACCAAGCTATATTTCTTGGGCTTTTCATGGTGAAGATGCCAATGTTCAAATGGATGCTCCTACTGATCAGGGAGATTTCCTTAATGCTGAAAATTTACAAGATATGTTGCATGATACTTTTTGAGTTTCAGTGAAGATGGAAATACAGAAGGAGTGGAGCCATCTAGTGATCAACATTTCAATACTAAAAATTTGTATATCTTTTTAAAGGATTCTGAGACAGAATTATATCTAGGGTGTAAGAAATATAGCAAACTTGCTTGCATCCTAGAATTCTATCACCTGGTTTGTCTTAATGGCTTGAGTAAGAAAGCATCATCTATGTTTCTTACGTTCTTTAAGAAGATGCTACCAGAAGGAGAACAGTTACCTAATTCATTTTATGAGCTAAAAAAGACGATTACGGGGTTGGGCTTAGATTATGTGAAGATTCATGTTTGTCCAAATGGTTGCATGTTGTTTTGGAAGGATTATGCTGATAAAGACATCTGTGATACATGTAGAGCATCAATAAGGAAACCGATTACAATCCCAGATGATGATGACGATCTTGCAAAAAAACCCAAGAGAATACCTATCAAAGTGCTCAAACACTTTCCACTTATACCCCGCCTAATGCGGTTATTCATGTCATCAAAAACCTCATCCTTAATGAGGTGGCATGCAGAAGAATATGAAAAAGATGACAAGTTAAGACACCCAGTTGATTCACCTGCATGGAAAACATTTGATGTGATGCATCTAGAATTTGTTGCAGATGCTAGAAACCTTCGATTGGGACTTGCAACTGACAGATTTAATCCTTTTGGGACAATGAGTACTTCTTACAGTACATGGCCTGTTGTGATTATTCCATATAATTTACCTCCTTGGTTGTGCATGAAGCAACCATATTTTATGTTCTCCCTACTCATTCCTGGACCAGCTTCACCCGAAAATATAGATGTGTACTTGCGTCCATTGATTGATGAGTTGAAAGAACTATGGGATACTGGTGTACATACATATGAAGATGGAACCAAGGAATTCTTTCAGATGTGTGCTTCTTTATTATGGACAATTAGTGATTTTCCAGGATATGCACATCTATCTGGTTGGAGTACTAAAGGCTACAAAGCATGTCCCCATTGTAATAAAGATACTGTCTCACATTGGTTGCCACATAGCCATAAAGTTTACTACAGAGGACATCGTAGGTTTTTGCCAACTAGCCACAGATTCTGAAAAGAAGCAAAGGCATTTGACGGTGAGTAAGAATTTAGGTGTCCACCTAAACCTCCTTCTGGAGCTCAAATCTTGTCACAATTGGAGGACGGAACAACTGTAATTGGTAAGAAAAGGCCAAGAGGTAAGGATTCAACACACAATTGGGAAAGGAAAAGCATATTTTTTGAGCTACCATATTGGAAAACTAACATTGTAAGGCACAATCTCGATGTCATGCACATTGAGAAGAATATATGTGAGAGTATTGTTGGAACATTTCTAGGTTTGAAGGATAAAAGTAAGGACAACTTGAATGCAAGGAAGGATTTGGAGGATATGGGAATCAAATTTCCGCTTCATCCAAAAACTGTTGGTAAATATACCATCCTACATCCAGCTTGCTATACAATGAAAAAAGATGAAAAAATATTATTTTGCAACCTTCTAAAATCTGTCAAAGTTCCAGATGGGTATGCGTCTAATATATCTAGATGTGCACGTCTGAAGGATCAGAAGATGCTACCAATGAAAAGTCACGATTATCACGTGTTGATGCAACAACTTTTGCCATTAGTTGTCACTGTGTCCTTGCCCAGTAAGAATGCTAAGTCATTTATTATTAATCTTTGTCACTATTTTCAAAGGTTGTGCACTAAAGTCATAGATCCAATTGATTTTTCTGCATTGGAAAATGCAATAGCTATTACACTTTGCGAGATGGAGAAGATATTCCCTCCATGTTTTTTTGACATAATGGTGCATCTATTAGTCCATCTCTCTTATGAAGCTAAGACAGCCGGCCCTGTTCAGTATCGTTGGATGTATCCAATTGAAAGGTAACATTTCACATGCCGTGATGACTTTACCTATTGGAATGTAATTTATCATAATATTTTCCTCAACTTTGTTTTCAGGTATCTGATGACCCTAAAAGGATATGTTCATAATAAAAGATATCCTGAAGGGTCAATAGCAGAAGGATATATAGCTGAAGAGTGTCTAACTTTTTGTTCAAGATACTTGGATGGATTTGAAACAAAGTTAAATCGGCCAAATAGAAACGATACTGACGAAGCAAATTTGGAAAACGAGCCAACACTTGACAGTGATGATTGGTCTATTTTCTCGACAGTATGTCGTGGTATTGGTAAAATGGTAACATGTGTCTTGGACGAACATACATTGAAACAAGCCCATAAGTATGTACTATTCAATTGTGAAGCAATTGAACCCTACATTAAGTAAGTTAGTGTCAACTGTCTTCTATTAATAAAATGCTATAACATATTCCAATAACATATTGCACATATTTTGTATTCAAGATGCACTATGATATCATTAGGCAAAAACATCCTCAAAAGTCCTTAAAGGAGGTTCAGAGAATACATAGTAACTCATTTGATGGATGGTTTAAGGAACATGTAATTTTAGTTGTGGTAATTAAATTAGTTATGCTTCATGAATAAAGTCTAACAAACTTTTCTTTTGTTAGATTGAGACACTCCTAAGAACAGATATGGTAGATGATAAAATCAAGTTTCTTTCTCAAGGTCCACATCAACTGGCCATTAAGTACAAGGGCTATGTTGTCAATGGTCACAGATTTCATACCAAGGCAAAAGATGCAAATCAAACAACACAAAATAGTGGAGTCTTTCGACTGCAATCCAATTACTAGAGATGTAACCTACTATGGTGTTTTGAAGGATGTTATTGTGCTCAATTATTATGAACACTTTAAGGTGACATTATTTAAGTGTGATTGGGTGGACATCTACTCAACGAGGGGAATAAAGCATGATGAACATGGGTTGACTCTTGTTAATTTGAGACGCCTTCAAACTACAGGAGAACCATTTGTAGTGGCATCTCAAGTTGGACAAGTATTTTATGTAGAAGATGTCACTGCAAAAGGGTGGCATTTTGCTGTAAAGATTGCCCCACGGGATATGTTCAACATGGAAGAACAATCTTGTATTGAGAATGTTGAAGCTTATGTGCAAGGTGAAACTGGAGATGGGCCATCAATGACATTAGAGGATGGAGATACTGATTGTGACATAGTTAGATTGGATATGGAAGGAATTACTATTGCTAGTTCAACAACTGAAAAAGACCAATCCCGAATTTAGCAGGATGATGAAAGTGATGATGATGACTGTTTTGAATGAGAAGATTACAAAATAGCAGTGAATGTTTCTTTTTGTTTGTCATTAATAATTGACTTAAATAAGCTTTTTTTGGCTCAATGTATCTCTTTAATTTTCTATCTCAAATTGTGCTCGAGCTAGGTCTATCAATTTTGCATGTCTGACATTATTCTTATTCATATTTATCCTTGTCTATACTGTTGTTTATAATTATATTTGCTTAAATATCTGAGTTTCATTTTCAAATATTATTAATAAAATTGTTATTATGTTGTTCAATATTTTTCTAAATGTGACCATTTTTATGTGACTTGATATACTCAAGATGAGAGAACAATACAGTGACAACTGCCATAACATGACAGCCGCAAGCAATGATAAGAACAACAACAATGACTCATGTACGGTGACTCATTTGCCTAGCATTACTCGACATGCTTGTTGGCAATCTTTGAACATGTCAACCTCAAATCGCTCTAAAAAAATTTTAGCTTCCCTTCCAACTGAAATTCGTAATGATAGAGCAAACAAATTCAATAAAATTGTTGCTAGCTCTGCAAAATATGCCCAATCAGCCACGTCTCCCCAAGACTCTAATATGGCAAAAAATTCCCAACCTTCTGATGGGCAGGGTAATCATTTCATTCATATCATTGTATTTATAGTGTTGCATTTAATCATATATAATTATGCATATATTTATTTTATCCTTTATGAATGAATGCTTAGGTCAAAAACATCGAGATAAAGTTACAAGATCAAGAATTTCATAGCTACCCTGTGTGCCTAATGTCAATGCTTCCGTGTCTATTCATTCAAGAATTGTAGAGAATAGAGCTGCCAGTAACCAAAATAGCAATGTATTTCCTAATAACATGGACCAAAATAACATCTTTGATCACCATGTTGAGTCATTGAATGTTACAACAACACCTTCTGATGGGCTAGGTAATCATTTCATTCATATCATTGTATTTATAGTGTTGCATTTAATCATATATAATTATACATATATTTATTTTATCCTTTATGAATGAATGCTTAGGTCAAAAACATCGAGCAAACAAATTCAATAAAACTGCTGCTAGCTCTGCCAAAAATGCCCAATCAGCCACGTCTCCCCAAGACTCTCAAACATGCACAACTGAAAAGGAGGTGGGAACAAGGTTCCAAAATCAGCAAAATAAAGAAAGTGGTGATAAAGTTACAAGATCAAGAATTTCACAGCTACCCCGTGTGCCTAATGTCAATGCTTCCGTGTCTATTCATTCAAGAATTGTAGATAATAGAGTTGCTAGTAACCAAAATAGCAATGTATTTCCTGATAACATGGACCAAAATAACATCTTTGATCACCATGTTGAGTCATTGAATGTTACAACAACACCTTCTGATGGGATAGGTAATCATTTCATTCATATCATTGTATTTATAGTGCTGCATTTAATCATATATAATTATGCATATATATATTTTATCCTTTATGAATGAATGCTTCGGTCAAAAACATCGAGCACGTAGCCGAACACAATGTTTGAAAGTTTGGAAAAGAAAGCCCGACGATCCAATTCCCATTGAGAAAAATCAATGTGGACAACCAGTAGGTGAAAACCAATGTCACTTATCAAGTTTTCTGACAACCATTGCAAGAGATCCCAATCTTTGTCCACTAAACTATGAGGATTGGAGACAATTTCCAGCAAATAAAAAAGATTCTATATGGAATTTTGTGAAGGTATATTATTAAATTTTATTTTTAAATGGTTAAATGAAGCATCTAATTGATATCCTTTATGTTGGTAGAGTAAATTCACAATGGATTCATATATGAAGGAGTGGACAATGAAGAGACTAGGAAAGAAATGGAAGGACCACAAGTGCGAGTTAAGGAGACTATACTTCGTAGAAGATAGTCCATACGAACAACAACTTGAACAAGTTGTTCCCCGCGTGGACAAGTCGCATTGGAAATTTCTTGTTGATTATTGGAGGAGTAATAAAGGAAAGGTAATATTATTTTTTCTATTTGTTGATACTTACAGTACCGCACATATAATTACTATGCACAATACTACAATGTTTTCCACAGAGGAAGTCTATAACTAACAAGACAAGTAGAAAATTTCAAAAGGTTAGCCACACAACAGGAACCAAGTCATTTGCATGTCTGAAATATGATGTAAGTTAGTAATTTTTGTGATCCATTTAGACAATTTGATGGCATCCGTTAATTTGATGTTTACAATAATCTTGTTTGAATGATAAAGATGGAGAAGGAAATAGGCAGAGAAGTGGATCCCATAATCTTTTTTGAGAAAACTCATCATAAAAAATATGGGAGCATAGTTGATGTTGAATCCGCCAAAATTTTGGTACAACACATAATATCCTATAGTATTATGTTACATTTACTAATTTCATAGAGGTATATATTTGGTATAAATTGCATCTTGTATGATTTGTTGTATGTAGGAAAAATTTTCTGAGGTAGGAGAAGAGCTGCGAAGAAAACAACCTGATGTTACTTCAGATGAAATTTATAGGAATGTTATGGGAGAAGAGAGACCAGGATATGTTCGTGGTTATGGACTTGGACCATCACCTTCTGATATCTGGGGCAAGAACCGTAAATCCCGAGAAGCTGAAGAAACACAAAGGAAGCATTTCCAGGATAAGCTTGAAGAACAATGGTTGGAATTTGATGCAAAACTTCAACAATAAAAGGATGAATTCAACCAAAAATTAGAGGAGTTACTTGCCGTAACTAGAGCAGGAAATAGTCAAGCACAGCATGTTGGCACTGGCCAAGTATGAATACTTTTTATACAAGATGTGTGGTATCAATTATTTTCCATGTTGACTTTTATGGACTTGTGACAAAAATAAAATAATTGTGCAGACAAACTTATCAATGCAAACTCCACTCCATATAAAACATTCATCATTTTAGAAGGGACAAGTATGTTTGTATTACTGTGAATTGCACTTCATTTTACGTTTATATAAATTTGTTATGTCAACTGTATTTTTTTGTAGGATGTGTATCTGTTCAGTTTTACAGATCCAGATGCTAGAATTGCATTCGGTCGAGTCTCTGAGGTTGACCCCATGAAAAGGGTGGGAGGTGCAATTTTAGGCTCGTCATTTGTTGCTGTTTATGTAGAGGTTGCTTTGTTGGGCAACGATCCTCTAGTTAGACCTTATGATCAATATCAATCTGTTGATGATGATGTTGGCAACGTCATAGCATGGCCAAAAACACATATGTTGCCAAGGTCAGCATAAAGTATTGCTTATACTGTTACATAATTGAAAACAAAAATAGTATCTAAAGTCGTTTCCATTTGTTGCAGGACATGAAGTTTAAATTTAATTGCATTCTTGGATACTATCTAAAGAGAGGAGAGATATAGTTGTTTTTATATAATCCACTTTGTTATTTGTACATGTCGATCCAAAGTAATGGTGTTTCATTTCCATTGTCGTAGACAATGTTGCCAAAGAACAATCCTATTTTGTTTTGTCCTACTTTTAATTTTGTTATGGAGAATCTTAGTATTATGGATGATACATGCATTATGATTGGTTTGTGGTTTTTAGCTATGAGTAGTGTTTTAGATTCTTGTTTGTGGGTACAGATGAGGTGTGTTACTTGTACGAGTGCTGTTCTGTTTTCTCACTGCATTGTTTTTGAATGTTTTGTTTTTGGTACTAAGTATAATATAACCTGGTGTTTTTGCATTTTGTAGAGGCAAACTAAGTCATTGTCAACATTTCAGAGGTCTTCTCTGGTTGAGAAGTCTAGGCAGAAGCCTCAAGAAAGAATGGGTGTTCTTAGTAATGTGGGTTCCTCCTTGTTCCCTTAATTGTTAAAACAACATTTGTATATTTGTCTTTTTTCCTTTACCCCCTCCATCTAAAATAATACCCTTTCTGTAACATGTGGTTGTGATGCGGGCCCTAAAAGACAATAACTATGGTAATGATCCTCTGCTAACTGCAGCTCTGTACTTGGAGATTAATTAAAGGCCAATCTCGAGAGCTGACAACCTCTATATTAATGTCTTGTCCGACTGCCCAGGGCTCCCATGGGACGCATCCATTCCTAATATAATAGTTGGCACTTTGGAGATCTTTGGCATGGATGGAGGATGCTCAGCTTTGGTGAACTTCTCTGCGCAATGTGACACTCGTAGGCATATTAAGGATCTCATTCGTTGTGGAAACATGAAGGGCGTTGTAAGTAAAATCTTTTAATGTATTTCGTTTAAATTAGTTAAACGAAATACATAAAAAAAATTACTGACAACGCACTTAATGTTTCCACAACGAATGAGATCTTGAATAAGCCTGCAGAGAAGTTCACCACAACTGAGCATCCTCCATCCATGCCAAAGATCTCCTAAGAGCCAACTATTATACTAGGAATGGATGCGTCCCATGGGAGCCCTGGGCAGTCGGACAAGCCATCAATAGCTGATGTAAGTTTTGAATTTTGACTACTTAGCATATGTATGGGTTTTTGAATGCTTAAGAGATACAAGTTAACTAAAACCTAACCATAATTTAAGAGTTAGGTACATTTTTCACTTTTTCCTTTGTCATCCATGAAGTTATTTTATTTTGGTGTCCTTCAGTGTCATTAAGCTAACACGAAATCATCATGCTATAGTATGCATTCTTGGATACTATCTAAAGAGAGGAGAGCTATAGTTGTTTTTATGTAATCCACTTTGGAATTGGAGGCTGATCTTTACCCCTTTGTGTTACAGTTCTATCTTGATGCTGGAAAGGGACGTGTATACATGTACATTTTTGTGAAGATCGAGTTGCATTTAATTTCAAAGACTCCTTTTGTTGAATGCATGTCTGAAGCTTTCCATGGGCATGACAGACATTCTATTGATGCTAAGTGTGCACAAAGATGGTATGCTACTAACTTATAATGATACATATCATACAAGTGAACCAGAAGTTACCATCATTATTTCTGCCCATGCTTTAGTGCTTCTATGCCCATCATTTGATTTTTAAAGATACCAAACTTATTTACATATCATTTCAGTTTCCATTGGAGAATCTTCGAGTGGAGAAAAATGTGTTGAGTGCTCAATTAGAAGAGAAGGATGAGCTGAAGAGGGAAGGTTATTCAACATGTCACTTTGTAAGTGTAATTGTAATTTTTTATAAATTGCCTTCAAGTGACCACTCCAGCTGTTGTGATAGTTGAACAATAACATGTGTTTTTGCATATGCTAGATTTTGTTGGAGGTCCATCTGTCTATGAGGCTTGCACCATTAGGGGTGACAAGGCTTCCTCTGTATATAATATGAATTGTGCATGCTCTATTTTGCATATACTTTAAGCCAAATACGACCAAAAGCCCTGCAGTTCTGCATTCCTATCCCTGGTTTCTTTCCGATTAACACACATAACTCCAAAGGTGCACCCAAAATGGTGTATTGAGGAAAATACAATCTTTCCAGGCCTTTTTATGTATAGTTACTTTCATGTTCTTGAACTAGACATGATCAGGTTAGAAGTGGAGCCAACCAAGACCAAACTAGTTTTTAGCTATAGGGAGGACTATAGTGGCTGAATACAATCCAAGACAACCCAGTTGCAGCCTTGTCAAATATGTGAAATAATGACTGGTTTATAGGTCAGATGGTGGAATTTCCTTCTGCATTGAGGGAAGCATTGCACTTTGTACAATGAGTTGTGGCAGCCACATCTTTGGCTAATAACTACATGCTTCTCAGGAGTATGCTCGGCTTCCCTGTAGGACAAGCATGTTTGGTGCACATCTTTTCTACATCTCTGTTTAATAATTAACTCATGAATTTACCATTGCATATTCCACACATTTTTTGTAGACCAGGAATCATTATTTACCTTGTTATTATGTCTCATTCTTCACATGCCTTCATACATATTGCCAAGGGAATTCCATCTATTGGGGAGTTTTTATATTGTTCTCTGTGGAATAAGCAAACATCACTCATAATTATTGAAGTTAGTTCTCTTATTGCTTTGATAGAGATGGAATGTAAATTTATTTTAATTTGTTAAATAAGAAAACATGAACATTGATTTGATAGAGATGGAATGTAAATTTCTTTTTAATTTGATGAACGAATGTACTATCAGTTAGTTTGTTGGTGGATTCGACATGGATGTTGCAGCTGCTCTGTATTAGGCCACTTAGTGGATTCAACCTGGATGTTGAGTACTGTTGCATATGTATTGACTATGGATATGTTTGGACCTATTGTTGATAATGCAGGTGGCATTGTTGAGATGAGTCAGCAGGTAAATTATTTGCTTCTACAAGGATCATCACATTTGTTTCAACACATCTATTAATTGAGCATATGTGGTATATTTCTGTGTTAGTGGTGTGATTATCAATAGATTTGTACTGTTCAAGGATGGATGTAGCGAGTGCAAATACCTCTTGATGATGTGAATGAAGCTCAAGAATTAGAATGGGGGATGGTCGAGCCCAATAGTTTGATCTATAGGTATGGATTTTTTTTGTTTATTTCCTATACATGGTGCTAAATGTGATAATCTTGAAATTGATAGTGGCGGTTTGATGTTGTAGGCTCTAATGGATTTGTAGGATGAAAATGAGAAAGTTCTTGAGAATGGCTTCTTGTTTATCTGTAATCTACCCTTTGCTACCATGTAAGAATGAAATCCGGGGGGCTAACTACTATTGAGCTCCCTGATAAGCAAAAGTCATTCCAATCAGCAGAGGTATCTTCATGTGCTAGATCCCTTCTTTTTTGCTGCATTTCTAGTAGTTGGTTTTCTAGTTTATTTGTTATTCTAGATGTTGGTTTCCAGCTGATTTGTTATTCTAGATGCTGGTTTACAGCTGATTTGTTATTTCTTTTTCTAAGTCAAGTGGCTATACATCGATCAATTTGTTATTCAGATTTGAATGTTCCAGCTAATGCTTATAATTTCCACTCTTCAGTGACCTTTATCCGGATAGATCCTGAAGGAAAGTTGGTCATGGGCTTCAGTGTGCTTATCATAGGCACCATAGCATGTATGGCGTTATTTTGATGGTAAAATGAAGTGGTTGATACTTCTTTTTGTTAATGCTCGCTTTGTATTTTGTAGAGGTGCATTATGAAGGGAGTCCATTGAGAAACTTGATTCAGTCCTTTGGTAGGTCTACTTAATCTAGAACGAGAAGGTGCTTGCTGAATGGGCTGCTGAATCAATTGTGCTATACTCAATCCATGTAATTGTTGTTGATTGTCGTTAGCCACTACTCCTTGTACATTTACTGAACTATGCAAAGTAGACGACAGCCCTTGAGGCACAATTGGCCGGGAAGAAGGTAACATGATGCCCAAAATGACAAGTTGGCTTGCAGGTGGAGGCTGTGTGGTTGAGGGGAATCCACTAGAAAGATACATTTGAAGACTTGGAAGATGTCATGTAGGCTGCAAGTATGGTGGCATATTTTGTTTGTTCTATTGAAGACAAGTTCCTTCAATCAGAAGTTATTGTACTGTATAGAAAACTATTGTATGAAAGTATGTCATTGGTGTTGTATTCAATATAAGGGGAAAGGTAAAATGTCCTCCCCATGTAATTGTCATTTGTTTATAAATAAAAAATATTCATAATTTCAAAAAACTGAGTTTGGTTGCAATTGCCATTCAATTAGAAAACCTGATAATGAGTTGAAAACTGAATGACTAAAAGCCATGAAAATGTAGTAATATAGAACTAGTAGTCATTAGTGGCTTTTTTTATACGCCATTAAACTCAATAAGAACATTTTCATACACCAACATAATACAAAATAGTGGCATTTGTATAAAAGCCAATTGATGAATAGTGGCTTTTTTATAAATGCCAAATGATGGTTTAGTGGCCTTTATGTGGTATTTATTCGAAGCCACTAAAGACAAACCTTTAGTGGCTTTTACAACTTAAGCCGCTATCTTCCTAGTGGCATTGGCGCTAGAGGCATTTTTTTTAAATATCAACAAATGCTGCTAAACTTGTTTACTGGGTTTTATTTTTTTTTAGTGGCTTTTCTGAAAGGCCACTAATGAGTATGTTTGTTGTAGTGATTATCCTTTCTCAGACAAGGGATTAGATCAAAACTAACCAGGTAACCACTCCAAACTTGCATTTTAAGTAAATGCCAAATATTACTAAATTAATTACCTAGACTAATAGATAATTCAGAATTATACTAAAGTTTCTCCAAATATCATATATTCCAATTATACTTCTACTAGAATTATTTTAAGTATTTATTATGAGCTTAAAATACTAAATTCCCAAATTGGTACCCCAAGGACCCTTGTAAACCCCAATTGGCCCAATTGGGCTAGAATTGGGTTCTAGGGCCAATGGTTTGTTCTTTGGTCTTCCAAATGGTCCATAAACTTAAACATATTATCGAATACAAAACTAAATCTCAAACAAATATAATTTCTCAATTGAGTATTCCTTATGATACATTTAGTCAATTACTTTACTTACTTGATATGAAGACCTAAAATAGGTTTATGGATGAAACCCATTAGACAGACTCATCATAACCCTTCACTATTCTACTTTGGTTGTCATCTCATATCATTTAATGAAATATGAAAATTTCAAACTTGAAGGACATTACAAAAATTGACCAAATTGCACAGAATATTACCAATATCATGAAAATTGGCTAGAACCTTATTATAAAAACAAATCAATACTATATTTAATTGGATCTAAAATAATGATGTAATGTGGTTAAGTTACAACTTTAACCCTCAAGTCCCATTAGTACTAAAGTTCTAGTGAAAATGCTTCATATTTGGGTTGATACATCTCATGCTCAACCTATAATGATTTCAGCAATAACTTTATCGTGTACTTGCTAGGTTCCAAAAATTAGGGTGTGGCAAACTTCAACTAGGACAAAAGGATCTAAAGGAGAGAAGTTTAGATGTAACACAATAATTTCATGATGGTTACCTAAGAATACAACATATTAGCAAGAAAAAGATGAGAACGGGATACTACCTTACATGTTAGTCTCAAAATAATGATCTTTATTCTTGGATGCTTAAAAGAAAACTACATCACCACCAAACAAGAACATGAATCACCAACCACCTTTCCATCGACCTCTCCTCACTCCAGCAATGTTCCAACATTTCTGGGGGATTGCAAATGAACTCTAGAAATGATGTGTGTACATATTTATAGGCAAGCAAAGGTGAAATGTCAAAACAACCCATGTATTGGCCTCATTGGACTCTGATGTCGACCAAAACAACCATTGATCTACCACATCGACCACTTAAAACTTACATATATTGGATCTATGGGCTCAGGGGGTTAATAGATTTGAAAACACTAACATGAAACTTGTTATACCTTCAAGCTATATGGAATTTTGATTACAACTATATAAGAAAAGCAAGCATAAGAGATACTTAAATAAGAAAGAACTAAAAACAAATATTTATGGTTATTCCAACCTCTAATATAGATGTGCTCCACTACCTAAAGGGGTTTACCACTAGGATTTTGAACACTTGAGTACCACCTTATATTACTTATAAGAGTTCCACTGATAAGACCTTCCCTTTTAATGAACAAAGTGTAACTAACACTTCTTTAAGGCCAATGAAGCCAATAACCTTACCAAGGTTTTAACTATCCAATGACCAATGGTCTTTGTCCTTCACAAGGGACTTACCCACCCTTGATTTTTGGATCTTAAACCCTAAATATACATCCTTCACTAAGAAGGTAATCTTTAGTGAACAAGCTTTGAGAGAGGAGACTAGAGAAAGGAGATTTGAGAGATTTACAAGGATAACAATCAAACTGTCTCATAGAATACTTAAATCACTCTTAATGGTAGTATAAAGTAATCAAGCTCAAGAATGATTTAGAGGCTCAGGGGGATTTTCCATTGTATGATAGCATATGAGCATGAAAGGAAACCTTGTAATGAACTCCAATGGTTTATATTTATAGTTTAGGGTGCCCACTAGAAAATAAATAGTTTGTATCCTTCACAACATATATAATTCATTTTATCATTCTATCTAATAATAGTTTGCACTTCACAACTACATTAACATTGACTGAGATCTGAGTGTGATAACTCAGTCAATGACCCTAGAAGACAAGGCTTTAAGCATCATAAATCAATTTATAGTGACAAATAGCATCTTCATTAATGGCATTGTATGACTAAGGTGAAGGGGTTCGTCAGTTGAGATAGGATCAGGGAAATATCAGTCAAACAAATACCTATCTTTCATTATGGAAATTAATGCAAAAGTGAATATTCCATTGATATATTCTAATTATCATTTAAGCTTAGTTACAAGTTATAAAGTCATTACAAATGTTTTGCATAAAAAACTAGGTGAAAAAATATATATTAATCAATTCTTGATTCTGTGATGGTTTTAACTTGTATCTCACCAAACTAGGGTTTGTGAATTCCAATACTTTGAGTGTACATAATGATATGAGATGGTATCAAAAGAAATGTTAGACACACATGAATGGAATGGTGAAGTCATCATAAAAATATGGGCGATGTATAACCCTCGTGTCAACATTCTCATCCTTTTGGAAGATGATAAACCATTCCTAAGAATATTGAAAGCAAGGAATTCAATTTGTTTACCTCTGGGTTTTGAGAAGTTTTTATGTATTTTTTAAAAAGAATTCCCCATCAAACAATATTTTTCATGCTTGTATTGTTAGTTCTCAGATGAAATGACAATTTCTATACATATCCATTCATTTCTTACATATCATGAGAGAATATGCAATAAACTCCATCTAAAGATTTTTCTAAGCTTTCTCCCCCTTTATCATATCAAAAAGTGGGGTTTTTAGAAGAGCATAAATAAGGTCTTATCCACCAGATATAAGAAATAATACAAGTAATAAGAAGCATGTGATATCTCAAAAGATTGGAGACTTCAAAATTCACATCATATTATCTCAAAATGAACTCAAAACCATTCCAATTTTTCATTTAGTAACTATCTTTGAGTACATTAAAGATAGTAAAAGAAGTACATGCAGAATCATCCAAAGATAAAAATCATACACTATAATAAGAAATACAACAACAAGAAAGATGAAACATTGCCTCAGTAGACATGTATCCTATCTAATACATGACCAAGACCTAGTTATCTAAAGAGGGATCATAGTCTTCATCATCCTTCTCAATTGGTGGAGTAGGAGTATAATGACAAGGACTCTCGGGAACATCTTCAACATCCTCTTTTGCATCTCTAATTCCACCAACATTATTATCGTATTTCATTGTCTACATCACCAAAAACCTCATACACAAACATGTCAACATCATTAGACATTTGAGTCTCATGATTGGGCCACTAAGAATGGATCTGAGCCTCAATCATATAACCATGGCCAACAAGGGCTCGAAAATACAAAAAGTTGGGGTTCGTGCCCCACTCATAGTGGACCAAGTCAATAAGGAGAGCAGCTAAGGGAACCATGCCTAGGGATAGGTCAGCATGTGAAGAGGTATGTTGAGCTGTAGGTGGTGCATCAACATGATGTGATGATGGATAAGAGGAACCAACATCAGTAACATCAGGGGAAACAAAGGATGGGTACTGAGATGCATGATAGAACTAGTGATATGCATAACCAACATAGTCAATGGAGTGAAAAGATGGTTGGTAGGTAGGACATGGGTGATGACAAGATAGCTTCATGAGGGACATAATAGGCACAAGGTCATCATGGAGTTGAGAACAAACTAATGACCTCACTCTTCGGTGACCCCAAATTAAGGAAGGCCAAAAAATGAGAGTCATTACCTAAATTTTCCAAAGGATCCAAATTTACCAAATAATAAATAATAGTAAATAACTTCCATTAATTAAATATATTGTTTACAAGATGTTCCTATAGAACTTACATAACTTTCCATTATCAGATTTGTAAACATGAGAACTATATGAGAAGAAGTATCTATCAAATCCTCCTTACAAGTTAACTTTAGTGTCTTCAAGTAATATCATCTATCCATTATATCTTGATATCATCTTATCTAGAATGTACCTAAAATGTCGTGAAACAAAAGCACGGATCAGTATATCGAAATATACTATGTATGAGGGGTGCATGCAAAAGTGTGTAAGTAAACTAACAACATATGTTCAAAAATTACTTGCAAATAAAATTGTCATTTGCTTCACATAATCTTTCTTTTTGCGATACTCATAGTGGCATTATAATTAAATAGAATGTAATTAAACATCCAACAATTTAGTTGTTCAGTATTCGAGAAAATACTCGAAAAACACTAGAAAATTAATGTGGGTAGTCATAGGCGTAACCACACACCTTTTGTAGAATCATGTAGATATCATGCATTATACACTTCAATCATATTCAATCAATCCAATCAACAAATCCATTAATATGCATGTATGTAAATCCTAAAGTGTCACCATCAGATTAAACCCTACTTGGGTCCTAATCTATAGGTTTTCTTATTATTGAGTTATCATTAGAGTCATGCTTGGAGGCCCTAATTCATATTAAGTGTGACCGTGACTATCAAATCCACCATCTTACTATATTTTGAACATAAGATTCAACTGTGTCCCTTGATGACACATCAAGTTATGATCTTTAACCCTAAAATTCATATGAATGATTACCCACATTTGTAAATCTAATTATCATCATTATAGATATAATCACTTTATATGCCCATTATTTCCAACAGTGTCAGGTTACATCATAATGAAGTGTATAATTTAACATGAATAACAACCTATTCGTCAAACCAGGGTTTTTATCTTTAAACATCACTCTAACACATATTAATGATTATTCACCTTAAAAACCCTAATTTTAGGAACATATGGGCTTTATAGATCTAACATGCTCTTTTATCCAAAAAATTTAAGCTTTATCCATTAATATTATGTAAACAAGTGGTGACCATTAAAAACATGAAACTAGGGTTTCTATGCATATTTTACATCAAAGATTGTATCTTTATGAACTTTTGGAAAATGAAGCATTATCAAGTCTCAATTATATTCTACTCGTGTTCCTCTCATTTTTCTGATCAAATTTCATATATAACATGCCCCAAACCGAGTTACCAATTATTTTCTTTGAATTTTATAAGACAATTCATCATTAACCAATTAGAACACACCACCTCAGCATAGATAACCCCATTCTCATTTGTGGCAGGGCCAAGTTAGAGCCAATAGGCTCATGCCAACTTCTCTCTCTGCGCCTGTGAGGCCAAGTCGAGGAAAGGGGTTAAAAGACCAAAAAATCTCACCTTTCTACCCGCAATCCCAGAGGCAAGGATGTAATTTCACCAATCATCATCTTCGACCATGTTTCAAGTGTCTCAACTCAGCTCCTCTGATTAAATGAGTTAGGGAGGATGTTTTGAGGTTTCAACAAATTATAACATGTTCTTTTGAATACATACAAGTGTATTCTTCAAGCATTCAAATGACTTGCAATTTTAACCCTTAACTTCTCATTGTGTGGGCCTATGCTAGGAGAAAGCCTCATTGCCAAAATCCTCACATATACTTTTTATATTTTAAGTTGTGTGAATTTGGCGGGGGTGATTGAGGGCTCTGATCTCCAAACCACGATATAAACACGATTTAAACTTAGCGGAAGCGAATCGATTAACAGCGGAAGACAAAAATCACGGGAAATTAAAACTTTTCGAGACAAGAGCTTGAATCCATAAAGCTTCATTCATAAAAGAAGATAAACTATTTACATCTCATGATAATTACTTATTGAGTAATTATATACAACAGGATACAAAATCTCAAGAACTCATAACCAAAAGACTCCAAGACCTAAGAGTACAGAGGACACATAGGACTGACTCTAACTACACCACATGGCAGGCTAAATCTCCACCTGAGATTTACTGCTGCTCCTGGTGCTGTTGTTGCTGGGACTGGTCACCTGTAGACCCGTTCCTCCATCTCCGATGTCCACCTAAAAAGTTGAAGTCTACGGGGTGAGACAATTGTACATAATTGCCCCAGCGAGAGTTATAACTCTTCGCCAGAAACTTTATTATAATATCAAAGGATAACTTAAGCAGTAAAAGCTTACAAAGTATTCAATAGCAGATACAGTTGTATACAAGAGCTCAACATTTATTAAGCATGAAGAACATATGCACTATACAGTGTAACATCAATCAATTAGCTCATAGTTACCTTTAACAGGTATACTACGATGTAGATTATGTTTTTCAAACATTCTTATTATTATGCCCTGTGGAGATGAGGTTTACCACTCATACCCCAACCAATCACTGTTAAGTGCCTTAGTATCATACTAGGTCATCGAAAGAGCCGGATTCTCATGACCTTCACCTTCCTCAGTCAGTAAGAGGATCACTTGTAGGACATCTTGTGTCTCTACTATTATAGCTCACCAGGGTAATCTGGTCCTTCGCTATTTTAGAGTTACAGTGGCGTTCTTTACTCTCTTCGTCATCAGGAGATTTCATGTTTATCTTCACTGATGCGGATATCTATGTTTTCCTCATCATCAGGAGGTTTCATGTTTACCATCCACTGATACGGTATGAGTTTTGTAGTGAAGGATTGACAGATTATACATCTACATCAAATTCCTACACTAGGATGTAAGGTTCTACACATCCATATACCCCACATACTCAACAGTATGTGATCCAGGAGTTCCCGTAGGAAAACCTGTTTCACCATCATTTGATCTCTGACAATGATGGATCTATGATCAGGGCTTCTACATTACACTTGATTAGTTAGGTACATTCAGTATTCTTTTAATATCATACATTGTTCTTCAAACAATAACAGTAGCATAACAGCTATAAAAGAAGAATACTAAATGTAACAAGCCTAACTCTCATCAATCATCATTTCTCATTATACTCATCACAAGTCATCTCTAAAGCATGACCTTGATGGTTTTCATGGCTCTCACAACCCATTAAAAATCATAAGATGCCACTGACAAGGCATCAAGATATTTTACTATTCATAAAGCTAACAACATGCTTTCAATGAATATAGTATCATCATTCATACCTGGATATGATCACCTTCATATCAGAACCTGCATGGTTAATTCAACTGATAAAGGTAATTCAAAACAAGAATATACTTTCCACTCTTGTCATAAGAGCTAAGTTCTCTGATTCTCATCAATTAGAGTTTGCTACTCATATTGCATGTCATCACCCTTGAATTAGGGTTTACTATTCACATTATGGTGAATTGAACTCATAACATAATTATGTATGAGGAACATCATCATTAATGCTCTCAGATTAGTTTAAGATTCATCATTTATCATAATTAGGGTTTCATGATCTCACATAGGTGGATCATACCCTAATCATGCACATTCATGTGTATTGAAGGTACTTTATTTGAATTTCCATCATAAAAGGGTACTTTCTCTTTCTTAAGATACTTTCTCTCTCCTCATACTTGTAAATGGTGATAACACCAATCTAGATCAGGTTGGGTTAAGTCCACTTTGATTAACATAGACCAAATCACCACTATTGAGTGATTAGGGTTTGATTAGAACAAGGTTTCACTCAATTGAACCTTTCAAGGGTATTATGGTAAATTACACATTGATCATCATCATGGTTTAATTTACTAACCACTTGACCCTTAATGTCTTTTGGTATCATTAGGGTTTAGGTTGAACAACTATTAAACCATTTAAGCCTTCAAGGCATTAGGCAGACTTAACTTCAAAAGTCTCCAATAGGTTTCACACCTTCAACCTTCAAACGATCCTGAGATCGTATAAGGTTGTAGACCGTTTAAGCTTTGTAGACCGTTTAAGGTTTGGTTGACTTCAAGACTGTATAACACTCAAGACCGTTTACCCTCATTCGGTCTTGAGGTTGAATAGTCTCATTCGGTCTTGAGGTCGAATGACCTTATACGGTCTTGAGGTCGAATGACCTTATACGGTCTTGAGGTCGAATGACCTTATACGGTCTTGAGGTCGAATGACCTTATACGGTCTTGAGGTCGAATGACGTTATACGGTCTTGAGGTCGAATGACCTTATACGGTCTTGAGGTCGAATGACCTTATACGGTCTTGAGGTCGAATGACCTCAAAAGCTCAAGATCGTATGGACCTCCAAGGTGGTTCAAAGAGTAAACTCGATTAGGGTTTCCAATGTTGAAGCCTTCAATTGGTCTCAAGCTTGCTAACCACTTATCAATTGAGACAATTAGGGTTAGCCTTAACCAATTGGTCACTCAATTGGCCCTCAATTGATATCCAATTAGGGTTGGAGTTGGTTCAATTAAGGTCTATAAACGTTCAACCATCAACACTCAACAATGTGAATCAGATCGAAGTTGAACCCATCAATTGACCTCCAATTGGGCTCAAACTTGGCCCAAACGGTCTTGGGATCGTTTGGATATACTCCAAACGGTCTTGAGACTGTTTTCCCAAGAATTCATCAAAATCTAGATTGATTTGATAGGGGTTGAACCTTAATTAAGTCACAAATCAGCAATTTGATTATTTTAATAACCCATTGTAATTGGGCCCTCAATTGATCAAATTACCTTAACCCTAGACCTCCAAACGGTCTTGGGTTGTCACAAAACGGTCTTGAGACCGTTTGGATGAGTTCCAAACGGTCTTGAGACCGTTTGCCCATCCATCCTTTGGACTCTAGTGAAAATTCATCAAGGTTTGATTTATTGAGTTGATCATTACATCAATACTTAATTACAATGTAATTTGGTATCTTTGTACCTTCAATTGGTCAACTATACTTGACCCCAGACCTCCATACGGTCTTGGGTGATCCCCAAACGGTCTTGAGACCGTTTGGATGATTTCCCAAACGGTCTTGAGACCGTTTGGGCTAATCAGCCCAAAATCTCAAATTAGGTCATTGTGATTTCAGCACTGATTTCAATTAGGGTTTGCCCTAGTAATCAACCTTCAACTCTTAACTCGTTTGGAATTAGTCCATCAAATTTGGTGAGTCATTAATTAACATCTTTATGAACAGTAATATCTTACGGTCAATGCTTAGTCAACCATCTTATACGGTCTTGAGACCGTTTGCCCAAAAAGGGCAAATTAAGCAGATTGAAAATCAGGACTAAATTCAATTGGATTTGCTAATTGATTTGCTTATATATCACGATCCCTTTGGAGTTAACCTCTCAAATTTTGTGGGTGATTAACCTACATAATTTTGAACAGGATTCCCATACGGTCCACGCTTGGTTAATGCGGCCATACGGTCTTGCGACCGTATGCCTTCATACGACCTTGAAACCGTTTGCCCACCAAACGGTTTTGCAAACCGTATGGGCAATTGGTTGAGGTCGTATGGTAAAGTGGAAAACTGTGGATAAACATAGGAAATAACGCCCTCATCTTCTTTCTCAAGAACAGCAACAGTTCCTCACGGATTTGCATGCAAGGAAGCAAGGGAAGATAGGGAAGAAGAAGAACTAGCAACTAAAAGCATAGAAAAGATGTATATAACAAAGCATAGGTTTAGAGTTATAAAACCCGCCTAAAGCTTGCTCCTTGAGCTCCAAGCTTTCGAGATCCAAGCCTTTAATGGCGTCCTAGAAGCTCCACAGGTCGGCCAAGGTGAAACCTCCAAGAAAAGTTGAGAAGAGATGGCTAGAAAGATAGAGCTAAGTGAGCTAGCCATGAATTTGACCTTGAATTCGAGTTTCATCCAAGAATTTAAGAAAAAGAAAGGATCCAAACCTACCTTGCACTCCCCTGGTCGTCCTCCTGATCTCCAGAGCTCTCCTTAGTCGGTTTGAGCAAGGGGAACAGTGAAGGAAACGAAAGAAACATTCCTTTTCTAAGTGAGGAAAAGGGCTTATATACTTGAGGTGGAATTTCAACATAGGCACATAGGTTTTCCTCACTTTCAACTAAGTCCCTCCTTTCTCCTTTGCTCGTCCCTTCTTCTTATTTCTAAGGACAACCTTCTTCTATTGGTCAATAAATGAAGGCAAAGAAGATTAACCTATTACTAAAGCACACACATAAAAGGCTATAGTACTTACACCTTGATTATTCAATCACAAAGGTGTTTTTCATTATATGATTATTCAATTGAAGTGACTTCTTCATCATTTCTTCTCTAAATGATGACAAGAGTCTTACAAGATATTTTTAGATGGTGTATTTTACAAGTTGCACCCCTCAAATTGGGTAAATTGCACTTTACTCCAATTTAGGGTTTCAAGCACAGGGATTGCTTCCACAGCTGCACCTTGGTGCTCAAGCTTGGGAAATCCCTCAAACTTTACCATAATCATTCTTATGATGTCTCAACATCAGAGGAACATCTCAACATGTGCAAATTGCAACCTAACCCTTCTAACTGGGTAAATTGCACATAGGTCCCTGTATTACAAAACAATCAATTCAACATTGTTTAAAAGGAACAGAAAAGGAAAAGTATGTTCCTCAGGAACTTAATTATATGCAAAAAGATAATCACCAGTATCTTAATTACATAATTAGGCAAAACACCTAGGGTTAACTCATAACCCAGGTCAGGGATGTTACAAAGTATCCACCCCTTACAAGGATTTCGTCCCCGAAATCGATAAAACATATTAAGAGAAAAGGGCAGGATACTTCCTTCTCATCTCATCCTCTAGTTCCCAAGTGGCTTCTTCAACACCACGGTGGTTCCAGAGGACTTTCACAAGGCTTATATCTTTCTTCTTTAACTTTTTAATTCTGTTATCAAGGATTGACACGGGTCCTTCCTCATAAGATATATCATCATTCAATTCTACCTTCATAGGTTGTAGAATTGACTCAGTATCAGGGTGACATTTCTTTAGCATAGAAATGTGAAACACAGGATGTAACCTCTGTAACTCTGGTGGCAGCTCTAGTTTATAGGCTACTTTTCCACTCTGTTCAATGATTGGATAAGGCCCCATAAATCTAGGAGCTAACTTCCCTTTCCTTCCAAAACGAAGGACTCCTTTCCAAGGAGAGACCTTGAGATACACTCTGTCTCCAACCTGGAATTCTAAGGGTCTACGACGTTTGTCAGCATAAGATTTCTGCCTATCCTGTGCAGTCTTAATCTGTTGTTGTATTACTTTAATCTTCTCTGTGGTCTGCTGCACAAGATCAGGACCTAACAACTGATGCTCACCAGTCTCAAACCAACACAAAGGTGATCTACAACGTCTACCATACAAGGCTTCATAAGGTGTCATATCAATACTATGTTGATAGCTATTGTTATAGGAAAACTCTATCAAGCTTAGGTGTAGATCCCAACTTCCGGTAAACTGGAGAACACATGCTCTCAACAGGTCTTCTAAGGTCTGTATGGTCCTTTCCGACTGTCCATCAGTCTGTGGATGAAAGGCCGTACTAAACCTTAGCTTGGTGCCTAAGGCTCTGTGTAACTATTCCTAAAAACGACTTGTAAACTGAGGACCTCTGTCAGAAACTATTGTGACAGGAACTCCGTGCAAACACGCTATCTCTTGTACATACAACTGTGATAACCTTTCAGCACAATAGGTTGTTTTGACAGGTAATAAATGCGATGTCTTTGTCAACCTATCTACAACTACCCAAATGGAATCATGTCCTTTGTTTGTCCTGGGTAGGCCAACAACGAAGTCCATGGTCACATGGTCCCACTTCCACTGTGGTATGGGTAAAGGTTGCATTGTTCCTGCAGGCTTCTGGTGTTCAGCTTTAACTTGCTGACACATAGGACACCTCAGAACAAACTCTACAACATCCTTCTTCATTCCAGGCCACCAATATAGTTCCTTTAAATTACGATACATCTTGGTGCTCCCTGGATGCATAGCATACATCAAAGAATGAGCTTCTTCCAGGACTAACTTCCTTAAGTTATCCACATCTGGCACTATCATCCTCTCATGATAACAAGCTACATGATCATCTGAGTCATGGAAACCATCTTGCTTCTCATTTCCATACTCTGATCTGATCTGCTGAACTGTAGCATCATCTTGTTGTGCTTCCTTAATCTGCTCTCTTAGGGTAGGTTTAATATGCATCTCAGCCAACAACTCGGCTAACAATGACACCTTCAACTGTACATTGTCTTGCCTTAAAGAGATAAACATATCTCTCTTAGAGCACACTAAAGAGTTTAGTTGTGCTCTATCCATGGTTGATGTTGCTGATTTCCTACTCAAGGCATCTGCAACAACATTGGCCTTGCCCGGATGGTAATCAATTGTACAATCATAGTCCTTGATTAACTCCATCCAGCGACGTTGCCTCATGTTAAGCTCATGCTGAGAGAAGATATACTTAAGGTTCTTGTGGTCTATGAAAATATGGAATGTCTCTCCGTAGAGATAATGCCTCCAGATCTTCAAGGCATGAACCACAGCAGCTAACTCCAGATCGTGTGTCGGATAATTCTCCTCGTGTTTCTTAAGCTGTCGAGAAGCAAAAGAAATCACTTGTTTATCCTGCATCAACACACATCCAAGTCCATTCTTGGAGGCATCACAGAAGACTACATATCCTTTTCCTTGTTCAGGTAGCACAAGCACATGTGCACTTGTCAACCTCTCCTTCAACAACTAGAAAGACTGTTGACACTTATCACTCCAAGAAAAAGGAATATCTGTCCGGGTTAACTTGGTCAAGGGTAAGGCTATAGAACTAAAGTTCTTAATGAACCTTCGATAATAGCCAGCTAACCCCAAGAAACTTCGAATCTCCGTCGGTGTCTTCGGTTGTTCCCACTGTAGAACAGATTCTACCTTTGTGGGGTCAACACGAATTCCCGAGGCAGATATCACATGTCCTAGAAAAGATACCTCCGGCAGCCAGAACTCACACTTGCTAAACTTAGCATACAGCTTGTGTTCTCTTAGCAAGGTCAAAGCTTGGCGAAGATGCTGCTCATGCTGCTGAGCATCCTTACTATAGATCAGAATGTCATCTATGAAGACGACAACACACTGATCAAGGAAAGGTTGGAAAACTCTATTCATGAGTTCCATAAATGCAGCTGGTGCATTGGTTAGTCCAAACGACATAACCGTGAACTCATAGTGACCATACCTTATCCTAAAAGCAGACTTGGATATGTCACTATCCTTAATATGAAGTTGATGATATCCAGACCTCAAGTCTATCTTTGAAAAGACTGTTGCACCACGCAACTGGTCAAAGAGATCATCAATCCTCAGCAGAGGGTACTTGTTCTTTATTGTTACTTTATTGAGTTGTCTATAGTCAATGCACAACCGCATTGACCCATCTTTCTTTTTAACAAACAAGACCGGAGCACCCCATGGTGAAGTACTCGGTCGGATAAAACCCTTCTCAAGTAACTCTTGAAGCTGTTTCTTGAGTTCTGCCATCTCGGCAGGCGCCATCCTATATGGTGTCTGGGCTATGGGTTTCGTATCTGGAATCAGATTGATTTCAAAATCAATCTCCCGAGGTGGTGGTATACCAGGAAGTTCTTTAGGAAACACATCCTCGAATTCCCTGACTATGGGTACTTCGGCAGGATTGGAACTTTCCTTGCTAACATCTACCACATGGGCCAAGAATGCATAACATCCTTGCCTCAACAGCTTATCAGCAACCATAGCTGACACAAGACAGGTGGGTAGAATCTTTCTTTCACCTTAAAAGATCCATGTGTTGCTTTCATCAGCAAACACAGCCAACTTGAACTCACAATCCAAGACAACTCTATACCTCTCTAAGGTATCCATCCCGAGGATTATATCAAATCCTTGCATATCAAGTGGTATAGGATCCACTTGAATGCGATGGTCAGAAAAGAAGAGGATGCAGGGAGAGCATACCTTCTGCAAAACGGCAGACCCACTCAACGGAGTCTCCAACAACAAACTATCTGCCCTATGACTAACAGTCACATTGCAGTTACGAATCACTCTATGAGTGATGAAAGAGTGTGTAGCACCCGGGTCAAGCAGAACAGATACAACATAGGATGTAGACATATTAGGATATAAAAGTTCCATCTGACCTGCCACTACCCGTGGATTGACCACTGCATCTGGTGGGTTCATAGCATAGAACCTTGCTGTCGCCTGGTGTTGAGGTGGTGCTGATGATCCAGCTTGATACGCTTGTCCACGTCCTCGAGCTGCTCCTTGAGATTGCATTCTCTGAGATCCTTGTTGATTCTGTCTCGGAGGCTGTGTCACACTGACAGGCCTAGAACGGCAATCCTTCATCAAGTGTCCCACCTTACCACAGTTGTAGCATCTCCTCTCCTGTTGTTGTGGTCGGGGTGGTCCAGTAACTGACATCGATGCAGAACTGTGAGTCCCTTGAAGCGGTTGACTCCATCCTCTACCTCTGCTTGGTGACCATTGAGTTTGAGAACTCGATCTGGGTGGTGGAGGGTTAGGTGCAGAGAATCTAGGTTTCTTGAAATCCCTAGATGAAGAACCCTGGAACTGTGGATATCTTTTCTGGGTTTGCCTCTTCTCAACCACAGATCTCTCTATCCTTCGGACTGACTCAACGAAGGTAGAGAATCTCTCTCGGTTTTCTAAGGCAGACATAGGGGTTGACATATCAGCATTCAAACCCTTCTCGAATCTCCTGATTCTTTCCTCATCTGTGGCAGCCATGTGCGGACAGAACCGCAGCAATTCCATGAACTTAGCTTCATACTCTCTAATGTTCATCATGCCCTGCCTCAATCTCTCAAACTGAGAGATCTTCTCATCTAGGAAGGTCTTTGGAAAATATCTATTGATAAATTCCCGATGAAACTCTTCCCACGAGAACTCTATTCCAGGTCTCTTCTGCTCTTCCATGTTCCACCAGTGACCAACACTGCCTTTGAGAAGATAGACAGCATGTCTAACCTTCTCAGCCTCCGAGATAATAAGAATCCTGAAAGCCTTTTCCAACTCTGTTAACCACAGATCAGCATCTGCGGGGTCAGCAGTCCCAAAGTACTCGGTAGCTCCGACACGACGAAGTCGCTCGAACGTCTTACCGATACCTTGTCCTTTGGGCTGGGCAGGTGCCCTAGGTGCAGGCATGGGCATCCTGTCGGTGATGTGTGTCATGGCAGTCATAAACTTCCCAAACATCGTCTGAACTGCTGGGTTACCCATATCAGCTGGGTCAAACTGGGGTGGCTCAGGTGCAGGTTGTTCTATTTCTGGAACCCTTGCACCGCCTCGAGGTGCACTATCACTACTCTCTGCCACGTACTCATCATGTGGCTCTGCCATCCTTATGTATCTTCTTCTCCTGAGGAGCAGAAGATTCTATTAGATAAGGAAGAGATACTAAGGGTAGACTCGACATCCTAAGTCATATGCCTCTATAGACTCAACGGACCTAGAGCTCTGATACAGCTAATTGAAGGCTCTGATCTCCAAACCACGATATAAACATGATTTAAACTTAGCGGAAGCGAATCGATTAACAGCGGAAGACAAAAATCACGGGAAATTAAAACTTTTCAAGACAAGAGCTTGAATCCATAAAGCTTCATTCATAAAAGGAGATAAACTGTTTACATCTCATGATAATTACTTCTTGAGTAATTATATACAACAGGATACAAAATCTCAAGAACTCATAACCAAAAGACTCCAAGACCTGAGAGTACAGAGGACACATAGGACTGACTCTAACTACACCACATGGCAGGCTAAATCTCCACCTAAGATTTACTGCTGCTCCTGGTGTTGTTGCTGCTGGGACTGGTCACCTGTAGACCTGTTCCTCCGTCTCCGATGTCCACCTAAAAAGTTGAAGTCTACGGGGTGAGACAATTGTACATAATTGCCCCAGCGAGAGTTATAACTCTCTGCCAGAAACTTTATTATAATATCAAAGGATAACTTAAGCAGTAAAAGCTTTCAAAGTATTCAATAGCAGATACAGTTGTATACAAGAGCTCAACATTTATTAAGCATGAAGAACATATGCACTATACAGTGTAACATCAATCAATTAGCTCATAGTTACCTTTAATAGGTATACTACGCTGTAGATTATGTTTTTCAAACATTCTTATTATTATGCCCTGTGGAGATGAGGTTTACCACTCATACCCCAACCAATCACTGTTAAGTGCCTTAGTATCATACTAGGTCATCGAAAGAGCCGGATTCTCATGACCTTCACCTTCCTCAGTCAGTAAGAGGATCACTTGTAGGACATCTTGTGTCTCTACTATTATAGCTCACCAGGGTAATCTGGTCCTTCGCTATTTTAGAGTTACAGTGGCGTTCTTTACTCTCTTCGTCATCAGGAGATTTCATGTTTATCTTCACTGATGCGGATATCTATGTTTTCCTCGTCATCAGGAGGTTTCATGTTTACCATCCACTGATACGGTATGAGTTTTGTAGTGAAGGATTGACGGATTATACATCTACATCAAATTCCTACACTAGGATGTAAGGTTCTACACATCCATATACCCCACATACTCAACAGTATGTGATCCAGGAGTTCCCGTAGGAAAACCTGTTTCACCATCATTTGATCTCTGACAATGATGGATCTATGATCAGGGCTTCTACATTACACTTGATTAGTTAGGTACATTCAGTATTCTTTTAATATCATACATTGTTCTTCAAACAATAATAGTAGCATAACAGCTATGAAAGAAGAATACTAAATGTAACAAGCCTAACTCTCATCAATCATCATTTCTCATTATATTCATCACAAGTCATCTCTAAAGCATGACCTTGATGGTTTTCATGGCTCTCACAGCCCATTAAAATCATAAGATGCCACTGACAAGGCATCAAGATATTTTACTATTCATAAAGCTAACAACATGCTTTCAATGAATATAGTATCATCATTCATACCTGGATATGATCACCTTCATATCAGAACCTGCATGGTTAATTCAACTGATAAAGGTAATTCAAAACAAGAATATACTTTCCACTCTTGTCATAAGAGCTAAGTTCTCTGATTCTCATCAATTAGAGTTTGCTACTCATATTGCATGTCATCACCCTTGAATTAGGGTTTACTATTCACATTATGGTGAATTGAACTCATAACATCATTATGTATGAGGAACATCATCATTAATGCTCTCAGATTAGTTTAAGATTCATCATTTATCATAATTAGGGTTTCATGATCTCACATAGGTGGATCATACCCTAATCATGCACATTCATGTGTATTGAAGGTACTTTATTTGAATTTCCATCATAAAAGGGTACTTTCTCTTTCTTAAGATACTTTCTCTCTCCTCATACTTGTAAATGGTGATAACACCAATCTAGATCAGGTTGGGTTAAGTCCACTTTGATTAACATAGACCAAATCACCACTATTGAGTGATTAGGGTTTGATTAGAACAAGGTTTCACTCAATTGAACCTTTCAAGGGTATTATGGTAAATTACACATTGATCATCATCATGGTTTAATTTACTAACCACTTGACCCTTAATGTCTTTTGGTATCATTAGGGTTTAGGTTGAACAACTATTAAACCATTTAAGCCTTCAAGGCATTAGGCAGACTTAACTTCAAAAGTCTCTAATAGGTTTCACACCTTCAACCTTCAAATGATCCTGAGATCGTATAAGGTTGTAGACCGTTTAAGCTTTGTAGACCGTTTAAGGTTTAGTTGACTTCAATACCGTATAACACTCAAGACCGTTTACCCTCATTCGGTCTTGAGGTCGAATAGTCTCATTCGGTCTTGAGGTCGAATGACCTTATACGGTCTTGAGGTCGAATGACCTTATACGGTCTTGAGGTCGAATGACCTTATACGGCCTTGAGGTCGAATTGTCTTGCGGTCAAATGACCTTATACGGTCTTGAGGTCGAATGACCTCAAAAGCTCAAGATCGTATGGACCTCCAAGGTGGTTCAAAGAGTAAACTCGATTAGGGTTTCCTATGTTGAAGCCTTCAATTGGTCTCAAGCTTGCTAACCACTTATCAATTGAGACAATTAGGGTTAGCCTTAACCAATTGGTCACTCAATTGACCCTCAATTGATATCCAATTAGGGTTGGAGTTGGTTCAATTAAGGTCTATAAACGTTCAACCATCAACACTCAACAATGTGAATCAGATCGAAGTTGAACCCATCAATTGACCTCCAATTGGGCTCAAACTTGGCCCAAACGGTCTTGGGATCGTTTGGATATACTCCAAACGGTCTTGAGACCGTTTGCCCAAGAATTCATCAAAATCTGGATTGATTTGATAGGGGTTGAACCTTAATTAAGTCACAAATCAGCAATTTGATTATTTTAATAACCCATTGTAATTGGGCCCTCAATTGATCAAATTACCTTAACCCTAGACCTCCAAACGGTATTGGGTTGTCACCAAACGGTCTTGAGACCATTTGGATGAGTTCCAAACGGTCTTGGACCGTTTGCCCATCCATCCTTTGGACTCTAGTGAAAATTCATCAAGGTTTGATTTATTGAGTTGATCATTACATCAATACTTAATTGCAATGTAATTTGGTATCTTTGTACCTTCAATTGGTCAACTATACTTGACCCCAGACCTCCATACGGTCTTGGGTGATCCCCAAACAGTCTTGAGACCATTTGGATGATTTCCCAAACGGTCTTGAGACCGTTTGGGCTAATCAACCCAAAATCTCAAATTAGGTCATTGTGATTTCAGCATTGATTTCAATTAGGGTTTGCCCTAGTAATCAACCTTCAACTCTTAACTCGTTTGTAAATAGTCCATCAAATTTGGTGAGTCATTAACTAACATCATTATGAACAGTAATATCATACGGTCAACGCTTATTCAACCATCTTATACGGTCTTGAGACCATTTTCCCAAAAAGGGCAAATTAAGCAGATTGAAAATCAGGACTAAATTCAATTGGATTTGCTAATTGATTTGATTATATATCACGATCCCTTTGGAGTTAACCTCTCAAATGTTGTGGGTGATTAACCTACATAATTTTGAATAGGATTCCCATACGGTCCACGCTTGGTTAACGCGTCCATACGGTCTTGAGACCGTATGCCTTCATACGACCTTGAAACCGTTTGCCCACCAAACGGTTTTGCAAACCGTATGGGCAATTGGTTGAGGTCATATGGTAAAGTGGAAAACTATGGATAAACATAGGAAATAATGCCCTCATCTTCTTTCTCAAGAACAGCAACAGTTCCTCACGGATTTTCTTGCAAGGAAGCAAGGGAAGATAGGGAAGAAGAAGAACTAGCAACTAAAAGCATAGAAAAAATGTATATAACAAAGCATAGGTTTAGAGTTATAAAACCCGCCTAAAGCTTGCTCCTTGAGCTCCAAGATTTCGAGCTCCAAGCCTTTAATGGCGTCCTAGAAGCTCCACAGGTCGGCCAAGGTGAAACCTCCAAGAAAAGTTGAGAAGAGATGGCTAGAAAGATAGAGCTAAGTGAGGTAGCCATGAATTTGACCTTGAATTCGAGTTTCATCCAAGAATTTAAGAAAAAGAAAGGATCCAAACCTACCTTGCACTCCCCTGGTCGGCCTCCTGAGCTCCAGAGCTCTCCTTAGTCGGTTTGAGTAAGGGGAACAGTGAAGGAAACGAAAGAAACATTCCTTTGCTAAGTGAGGAAAAGAGCTTATATATTTGGGGTGGAATTTCAACATAGGCACATAGGTTTTCCTCACTTTCAACTAAGTCCCTCCTTTCTCCTTTGCTCGTCCCTTCTTCTTATTTCTAAGGACAACCTTCTTCTAGTGGTGAAGAAATGAAGGCAAAGAAGATTAACCTATTACTAAAGCACACACATAAAAGGCTATAGTACTTACACCTTGATTATTCAATCACAAAGGTGTTTTTCATTATATGATTATTCAATTGAAGTGACTTATTCATCATTTCTTCTCTAAATGATGACAAGAGTCTTACAAGATATTTTTAGATGGTGTATTTTACAAGTTGCACCCCTCAAATTGGGTAAATTGCACTTTACTCCAATTTAGGGTTTCAAGCACAGGGATTGCTTCCACAGCTGCACCTTGGTGCTCAAGCTTGGGAAATCCCTCAAACTTTACCATAATCATTCTTATGATGTCTCAACATCAGAGGAACATCTCAACATGTGCAAATTGCAAGTTAACCCTTCTAACTGGGTAAATTGCACATAGGTCCCTGTATTACAAAACAATCAATTCAACATTGTTTAAAAGGAACAGAAAAGGAAAAGTATGTTCCTCAGGAACTTAATTACATGCAAAAAGATAATCACCAGTATCTTAATTACATAATTAGGCAAAACACCTAGGGTTAACTCATAACCCAGGTCAGGGATGTTACAATGATGATTGACGTTGTGGCAATTGGAAGCAATCTTGCCGCCAGCAGCGAAAAGGGCTTGGAGCAGACGCTTCTGATCCAAACTCAGTCGAGTGTATGGAAGGACTTGTTCAAGAAGGTTTCGAAGGGTGATACCTCTCTGGAGAAGGTTGAGATTGAACTAAAGGGTCAGACATTGATCTATCTAAGTGAGGAGGTGGTGCGGAATGTTGAGCGTTGGAACTCTTGCTTGGTAGGGTATGTCATAGGCTTCAGGTCACACCTGCCCACCTTGGAATGATACCTGAGTCATATCTAGGTGCTCAATGGTTCTAATTAAGTACTCAATCATGGTCGAGGTCTCTTCCAGATAAGGTTCTCCGACCACTCAGATCTAGATTTTGGTTTTGTAAGGGATGGCTCTTTGTTAAGGACAAACTTCTAACTCTTATGAAGTGGAAGCCATGCTAGTAACTAACAAAGTTCAAGCTGTCGGAAGTGCCTATATGGATACAAGTGTGCAATTTTCCTTTGGAGCTCTGGCAGAAGAAAATGTTTGAGAGGATAGGGTGGTTTCTAGGTGTTCCTCTGAGAATAGATTGGGCCACTCATGATTTCAAGAGGTTGGAGTATGCTAGAACGTAAGTTCTAATAGTAGCAAATTCTGAGTTCCTAAAAAGTTTGGAGGTTGCAAATGAGAATGGCATGTCAAAGAAAATCACATTTTTCTATGAATGGAAGCCAATACCATGCTCAAATTGTAAGCTTTTTGGTCATGAATGTATGAGGCTGGCCCTCAGCCTTGTCCTAAAAAGTAGAAGAGTTGGGTGTGGATTCTGAAGAACACTATTCCAGTTCACAGAAGTACTAGTTCTGTTAGAAGTTATAATGTGATCACTTCCAATGATAGATATAACGGTAGTGTGCCTATCTTCGTTGTTGATGTGGTTACTGACAAATTACCAAGCAAGGAGGTGAGAAGCATTGAAGAGGAGAACCAAGGGGATTCTGATAAGGAGATGTTTCATGGTACGAATGATAGCTTTGATGAAGATAGCAATGGAGTAGAACATGAGACAAGTCAAGTGGTAGATCTCATCACCCCTCCTAATTCCACTGATAGTTCAAATACTTCAATCTTATTCAAGACTCGGATGGGTTTCAGATGCCAAAAAAGTCTAAGAAGTTGAAAGTAAGGAATCCAAGCCCCACATATGACTATCCTATCCTAAGTACCTTTAATAATAGATTTAGAAACTTGGAGGGAGAGGTGGTAGCAGAGGATGTTGGTCTTCCCAGTGAAGTACTGGATGAAATTCGTTCCAATGGGTGACTTGAGTCTAAGCATAGTGTCTTGGAACGTTAGGGGCCATAATAACAAGGCTCCTAAGGTTTGGGAGGAGGTCAATAAGTCTAGGCCACACATATTAGTTCTTAACGAGACAGGAGTGCGAGAAAGGAAAGTCAAGAAACTTCTCAATAGAGTTTGTCCTGAGTTCAAGTAGATTTTGAATCACTCTTCCCATGTGTTGGTAAGAGTCATCATTCTTTGGAAAGAGGACTTTTTCTCTATTTCTAAGATTGAGGAAACTAACCAGTGGATTCAAGTTAATGTTTCTTTTGAGAACCACATTGTTTTTGCTATCGATTGTCTATGGTCACAATGATGACAATGACATAAGAAGGCTTTGGGATAAGATTGAAGATATTCACCTAGGTGTGAATTTACCATGGGTGTTATTGGGTGATTTTGATGTTGTTATATTGTAAAGTGAGAAAATTGTGAAGGACCCGCCTACTAAGAAATCAATGGAGGATTTCAATAAGTATCTTCTTAGTTGTGGTATTTTTGATCTTAATCTAAGTGGAGCTAGTTTCTCTTGGGATAATCATCAAGGGGGTGATAGGTTTGTCACTTCTTAGATTGATAGGATCCTTTACAATAGTCTCTTCATGTAAATGTTTCCTAACTTCTCTGGATTCCTTATTACCAACATATTTAGTGATCACAAAGTTTTGAAGTTGATGATTGGTGAAGTGAAGAAGATCAATTCTCCCTTCATATCCGTTAATGCATGGACCAATAAAGAGGGTTTCATGAATATTATCAAGGAAGGGTGGGTTACTGACAGAGAGGGGTTCTCTTTGTTTAAAGCTTATTCAAAGATGAGAAGTCTGAGAAGTAGATTGATCAAGTGGAACAAAGAAAAGGTGGGAAATTTTCTTGACAATGTTTGAGTTGCTCAGTTGTAGGCATATGAGGCTCAAGTCAAGTTAGATGACAATCCTAACAATGTGGATTTGAGGGATGAAGCTGTTAGATGTAGGAAGTTAGCCTATGATGCTCTCAACCTAGTAGAGTCTTTCTTGAGGAAGAAATCGAGGATCCAATGGTTGAAGGAGGGGGATTCCAACACAAAATTTTTCTATTCCTCCTTAAAAGTGAGATGACACATTAATCATGTTAGAGCTCTAGACATTGATGGGACTCTGAGCACCAATTAGGAGGAGATGAAAGGCCATATTCAGAACTTTTACTTGAATCTTTTTAAAAATGGTCATGTTGCTAACATTTTCCGTATGAACAGTCTTAACTTTGTTAATATGGATGATATCTATAGACTATCTTTGGATAGACTGATTACTTCTTCTAAAATTGAGATGGTGGTCTAGAATCTCAACACTGACAAGTGTCTGGGGCCTGATGGCTTCAATGGCCTATTTTTAAGGAGTGTTGGAGTCTTATCAGTCTTGATATAGTGGAGGGCATCTGTCATTTCTTCAGAGCGGGGGGATGTTGAGAAAGAACATAACATTTATCTCCTTAATACCAAAGTCTAAAGATACTCACCTCCTCAAGAACTGGAGGTTGATTGCTCTTTGTAATGTCCTGCTAAAGATTTTCATTAAGGTCATGAGTAATAGGCTTTAGTCGATTATGCCCACCATCATTGGTGGAAATCAGTGTGCCTTCATCCACGGGAGGATCATCATAGATGTGATCTTGCTTTCAAATGATCTTACTCACGATTTCAATAGGAAGGGGTTAAGAAGAAGGTGTGTATTAAGCTCGATATTTCAAAAGTGTATGATTCAATCTCTTAAGAAGCTTTATTCTGTATCATTCACCTTATGTGATTTCCTCCTTGTTGGAAAATTTGGTTACAAGAGATCTTCTCTACAACAACTTATGAAATCTTGGTGAATGGTGAACCCATGAGTTCTTTCAAACTCAACAATGGTGTTAGACAAGGTGACCCTTTGGCGCCTTACCATTTTGTGATGGTATTGTAGACTTTGTCGCTTCTCATAGATCAAGAAGCTAATGAGGGTAAGATTAGACCTCTATGTGCTTCAGACAATATGATGGTGTCTCATTTAATATTTGTAGATGACCTTATGGTCTTCATTGAAGCATATGAGAGTAATGCTCGTCTTTTGAAGAACATTTTGGAGGAGTTTCATGATGCCATAGGCTTGAATATTAATATTGATAAGAGTTCCATTTTGTTTAGTGTTGGTGCTGATAAAGACCATTTATGTAGTATTTTAGGTATTACGGAAGGGAAGCATGATCAGAATTACATGGGGATTCCCCCATTTATTGGGAAGTTGTCTAGGAAGCATTGTAGTTTTCATCCTGACAAAATCAAATCTAAACTTGAAGGTTGGAAGTCTAAGAAATTAATGATGGTTGGTAGACTACAGTTGGCTCATTCAACCTTGTCCTCTATACACCTTTATTGGACCAACTGTTTCCCTATACCTTGTTTAGTTATTGATGATATTGAGAAGATGGTCAGAGGTATCAGTTGGGCAGTCTCTAAAAATCATGTAAAAACCACTTGATTAAGTGGGACACTATTACCAAACCAAGGAAAGAAGGTGGCTTGGGTATTCGATCTATCAGAGGGAGGTAAATAGAGCATCCATGGTTTTCCAAGCGTGGAAGATTGCCAACAAGGCTGACTCTCTTTGGGTGAAGTGGGTTCACAAGAGGTACTTCAACAAAGCATCTTTCTGGTTAGTTAGCGAGAACATTAACTTCTCTTGGGTTCTGAATAGGTTGTTAAGGTGATGGATACTCTTAAACAATACATTAAGTACTCGGTTGGAAATGGTATGAATATATCTTTCTGGGGAGAGCCTTGGCTTCTAAGTAATTGCTTTGTTGTGGATGTCTTGGGCCGGAAAAGCATCATTAAATTGGGGATTCACACTGACAATAAAGTGAGTACCCATATCACTAGTGGAGTCTGGGTTCAAGATGAGTTAAGACTTCATAAAGAGTTAAACCTTTTGCTGAAAAGACTTGATAATCTGACCAACACTGAAGATAATTTTTTTTAAAGGAATGGATGTTATCAAAATGAAGAGCGTTTGGAATGAGGTCCGAACTAAAGGTAGTTCCAATCTTCTGTTTAAGTGGATCTAGAAGTTCAACATTCCTACAAAATATCTCATTCACGCTTGGAAAGTGGGTCATGGTAAATTGTTGACCACTAATTACGCCAGGAGAATGGGTTTCAGAACTCCATCTTATTGCTTTCTCTATAAGGAAAATGAAGAATACTTCAACCATTGTATGTTTACCTGCCCTTTCTTTATTTAGGTGTGGAGGGAAGCGGTCACGATCGGTATTTTGGTAAGCCCATCTAGTGTGCCTGATATGTACATGTAGTGATAGGAGAAGCCATCTTATCGCTATGTGCACTATGCATTGGATTTGGGGAGAAAGAAATGCTAGAGTTCACCTTCATAGGGAAAAAAGTTGGAGGAAGGTTTAGGAGTTAATTTAGTAGGATATTACTCTCCTTGAAGGTGGTTGATTGATGTTTTAGCCTTTTGTTGTTGGCTAGTTGGTGATGTTTGGTGGTGTTTCTGTTTAATTTGTGTTTCTCTTTTTGCTTCCTTTTTGTTGCAGGAGATCCTTTGTAAATGTGTTCCTTTCTTCTCTTATTGTACAAATTCTGATTAGAGACTCTTGTGTAAATACAAAAATACAAAAATAGTAATATGAGAGTTTGGTTACCAAAAAAAGACTTTAAGTTATGTGTAGAGACATTTTTAGCCTTCAAAGGAGAGTTCAATTCTGATCAGATTTGGACCTTACATAACTTATCTTTTATGGTGGTTACATCCATATTGATCCATAATTATATTTTAGGAGCCCATGCAATCAACTACCTGATTGACTCCACATTTTTTAGCCCTAGCGATGAAACTATCTCCATGGTTGCCTTCACACAGATATGTCAGAGTCACACGATCCTTTCATGGAGAAAAGTGGTGGTCAAGATGGTGCCACCCACGAGCCGGCCTAGGTCAAGAAGGAAGGGGTATCAGGGGTGATGATATATTGAGGTATGTGGAAAGATTGGGGTAGGGAAGGATCCCTAGAGTTCATATGGGTCTCTCCAAACCTAGTTCTGATCTCTTAACCACCCTAGGAATCCTTATATAGGCCTGGCTAGTGATCCAACCATCAATGGAGTTCTGACTCCACATACTTTTGGGGAAAGCTTCAAATTCATGAACGTAGGGAAAATCAAGGGTAATTAGATCTGAAATGGTTTCCTGAAGACATTGGGAAAGGTTTCAAGGGGTTTCATGGGTTAGAGTGAAAGAGAGAGTCGAATTGGAAGAGGGTCACTTTTTATTAGTTTCCAATTTGGGCAGGAGGTGGAAGACGATTCAGACATCATCAGATCATGATCCAACGGCCATCGGGCTGCACAAAAGTTAGATAGCCGGACCTTTGTTTCCAATTGACATAACTATGACATTTAAATGGTGAAAAATTTTAGGAGTGAAAAAGTTAGATAGCCGGACCTTTGTTTCCAATTGACATAACTGTGACAATTTTTCACCATTATTACATGACTTCTTGTATATTTTATATTTACAACTCATGTTTCAATAGCCTTAGTCATCTCCTTCAGGTCTCTAGGGGTACATGTACTTTTTGGAGTGATCTCATACTTATGAATCTAGGGAGTGCCTCTCACATTCCCCCCTTGGGCTACATGACTCGGGAAGGTGGCCAATCTCCTGAGACATGGGCCTCAAGCAAACATAGTTGTTACCTCCTGACCATATGGTCTTCTGCATACCATCGGTCATATGTACCTTTAATCGTCCCTACTTGAACTTTAGGATTACACTTAGGGCTTTATATTGTATAGTTAATAATTTTCAGCACACTGTTTCCTCATGTAATTCTTTAACTGAAATTTCCTTCATTTCTTAGGGTACACATCATTTTCTTTATGACCCTGCATTGGACTCATACTAACCTTCCCTTTTGAGCTTGGTCTTCTGGAGGCCTTCCCTCCTTTACTTGACCATAATTTCCCTCAGAGATGGTATGCATGGGTTCAAAGAATGTATGTTCTTTCATATTAGGTGGCGTTAATGGTTACCTCAATCTTTAAGTTTATTTAGTCGGCTTACCTTTCTAGGGAAGGTCCTATACTAGGGTACCTTCTTGGCTCATAGGAGGAGGTTAGGCTCTCTATCTACAACCTGACTCCAAGATCTAAGGGTTTTTCCTCCTTCATAGGTCCTTTTCCCACTCTTGGTTTAACCCACCCCATGTCAGGACACCATCCCAAAAGGTTTCATATTTTCATCTTTATGCATTATTTTATTATAACTTCTCAACTCATACTTGCTCAATCTATGTGGCATAACCTCTCACTAGTAGGTATTCATACTCACTTGTTGGGGGTACTTCAATAATCTACCCACTCTCTGGAGGTGATATCCATCCACACCCACTCACTGGTGGTTGCATACTTATTCTCTAGAGGTAATTTCAATGACATACTCACTCACTAGGTGTATTTTCAATTGCATACCCACTCGCTGGGAGTACTTTCAATAACTTACCCACTCACTGGGGGTAGTCTCAATAGCTTACCCACTTGTTGGGGGAAGCATACCCACTCGATGGGGGTATTCTTTATCCATTCCTTCCTCCAGATATAGCATTAGGGCGATGAGTAAGTTATATTTATATTTCCATTTTCATGTATAACCCTTGGTTACTTATGTCTCCTAAAACCATTTACATGAAATCTTTACTCCTCATGCATTCATGGGAGGTTGGGTCACCTAAACTCATTTTTATCTTTCATATTCATTTTCACCCTAATTAGGGTTCATATGGGTAGGGTTACTCTATGACCAACACTACTCCCATTTCCCATGATTAGGGTTTAGTATGCGGCTTAGGGACTACACCCTACCCCTTAGGGTTTCCATGTCCCTTAACCCATTAGGGTTTTCCCACACCAACCCTAGTCCCATCTAAGGTTACCCTCAAGGAAAAACCCATAATACATCTTTCTTTACTTTATCATTATTTCCATTGTAGCATCCCCCTAGTGCAATCCATAAAATAAGATCACAGACGTATGGACCATAAAGATAACACTCGAGGAAAGTCACAAAAATCTTATATCATTCATTGCACTAATAGAAAACAACTTTACACAAGATATAGATACATTATTTCTCATACATATTCTTTTCACAAAGCTTACAACAAGGAACATTATATATGATATAACTAGTAAACTAGTAAACCTCCTTGGATCTTATAGATGGCGCCCCACTAGGTCTTAAACTTGTATATAGATCCTCGATCTAGTCTTTACATGTCAGATAGCCTTATCCTATAAGAGTGTTCCTTATCTACGGGCATCGCTCCCACAACCATGCATTCGACAAACCCATTGTAAATGGTTGGGTTTCAGTAAAAGTATATGAACATAACTTAAAATAAAGCATAAAAAATGATATGAACTTGCATAAACATTAATTATTGCTTAAGGATGCATTATTCACTTTAATAAGCACCCTTATTATGGCACCTACTCAATGAACATACATATACCAAACACACTAAAAGTGAACCATCTTCCGGACACACTGAAAGTGAACAGGAACATAAACATACCAAACACACTGAAAGTGAATAGTCTTTTGAACATACTGAAAGTGAACAAAACATGAACATACTGAACACACTGAAAGTGAACAGTCTTTTGAACACATTGAAAGTGAATAGGAACATGAACATACCAAACACAGTAAAGGTGAACAATCTTTTGAACACACTAAAACTGGACAAGATTGGGCTTGAACCCAATAAAGTGAAGGGGACTCATAAGGCACCAACCTTCCATAAAAGTGTTCATACGTAGGGCCTAATTAATTATTTCTTATTCTGATTTTATCTTATCTTATCTTACTTAGTATTTTCACCCATAACATCCTTACTGATCTTAAACATGAAGAGGCATATTCTTTAACTGATATGATCTTATCTTACTTAAGGTTTTCACCTACAATTGCATTACTGGTCTTAAACATGAAGAGGTATATTCTTTTAATTGATGTGATCTTAACATGACTCTTAATGCAGTAAATCTTAATAAGATATGAATAGCATAATACCTCTTAAAACATTAATGTGCTCACATGTTAACATATATAATATGAACTTCAAACATGATCAAGAGAGAAAAACTAAATGAATGCAGTAAATTAAAACCCATGGCAAGGACCACTTACCTCTAATGTAGAAACCTAAGTTTAGTTCTTGAACTTTTAAGTCAAGATCCTATTTCCTAAAAAAATCATGAACAAATCATGAATACCCATCAGAACGAAAACCCATAATTCTTAGGTCTAGCTAGGGTTTCCATACCATCTTATATGTACATGCGAATTTACCAAAAAATTCTCCATTTATGTGTAGTTACTAATCTGAGAGGTTATACACATGCCTCGTATGTTCAATCTAATCTTATGGTGGTATTTAGGGCATGTATTTATCATCATGTCATTCTCGAATAAAATTAGGATATCGGGCATTCAAGCACAATAATAGGAATTATTGCATCATGTATTATGATGATATGTACTATATCAATAGTAGGCACCAATATGGATCTTTAGACATCTTCTAAGATTTCAGGGTACATATTCATTAAAAATCCATGAATAAATCATAATTATAGCCATGCATTACTTCCCATTAATTTGTTCACATTTCTTTTACCAAAACCCAAATATGACATTTTATTAAATACTATACTTCCATAACTTTCAACTGGTACCTTGCATGTCTGAATCCAGCATAGAGATCATAAGATATGGATTCTGAAAAGAATTACCTTTCTTGGATGATTGCAGCCGTCCATTCTTCATCCAGATGCTCAAAGTAGCGACCTCCTTTCTTTGATGTATTCTCCTCTTTGTTGCCTAGGTGGATTGTGGGCAGGATCCAGATAAAAGGAACTTGAAGGCCCACTCCATGCCCATCCCTTCTTCCCAGTCATGCACCCTATGTTTCCTCTATGAAATAGGGCATTGCTCTGTCGGTAGGAGTTGCAACGAGGCCAGGCCTCAAGTGTCCAAGAACCATCACATAAGGGTCTGCAACTGTTGTGTATTCAGTGTTGACTCTCATGTGTGCCCCTCCTTGGCCAACGTGTCAATGAAGGCTCATAGGAGAAGGTCTCATGGTCTGATCAACAGTCCTAGCTACCTCATGTTCAAGAATCGTGACCCAGAGAAAACCTTTTTCATTTTGTGTACTAAGCCAAACACTGAGAGCATTATCTTAGGTGGATCTCGAAAAGATTTCCTCTAGTATCCAACCATCATCAATCCACCAATCCATCATTAGTCTGTATACACCTAAATCCATCGCCTAGGTCATCGTGCATAATATGTTGATCAATCATCTTCAAACTTGCACCACATATCCTGACCATATTTAATGGCAGATCTAGGCTTCTCATCATATTGAAGCTACAACCTCCCGAGCATCCTTGGAATAGATTTCACCCTCCATGCTGAAGTGACTTCCATGTCTCCTTCCAACCTCCCATGCTTCTTTTTGTAGCTATCCTCAGTGAGTGGTCACTCTCTAAAAGTCGTCACGCCACTGCACTCTACTGCCTACTGCTTGACACTGCTCCATCATGGATGAAGCAAGACCCTAGTGGTTACAAGTGTATCCCGATGATGGGTCACCCACCATGGCATCACATTGACCGCAAGTTCTGTTGTGGCATAGCCCCCTCATTAGTGGTTAAGGTCTATCTGAAAGCACACCCTTCCTAGACTTATATATCTATGTGACCCAGAGTCCAACCCTAATTGGCTATATGTGATGTAGAAATATAGTACATCAGTAGTAGTTGGGTTTTGTAAGGGATACTAGTACTCATGTAGCCTTATATGTATGACAAGCTTCCAACTACGTCTACATCTAATGACCACAACAAGGAGGGAGTTTTACCCTAGATCTACTTATGCAGAAAAGTAACAAGGTTGGTCCTAAAATTAAATCAACAAGATGTCAAAACCCCTAGATTATATCCAAGTATATCATAGTAACTTTGCAATCCCATTAATTTCTCTAGGAAAAGGTTTTGTTACACAATAAAAATTGAAATTACTACTCAAATATATGAATAAATATCTAGCTGATTTGATCACTTGATCCTTGACTTTCTTCATCTTGTATTTTTAGAGTCACTGGGTCTATTGGCACATGTAGATTCCATTGGTTGAGGAACCCTAAAATTTAGGGTGTTACATCCACATTACATGTACATTATTAATTCCACATTACATATGCATCACTATTTCCACATTACATGTAAATTAATTGGTGGAGGTTGCCTTAATCCTACTTCTTCTCAAAAACCCTAACTTGAGATGAGGAGGGAAATTCCTTATAGGTTTTATTAAGTAAGAGGATGAGAAGTGGACAAATCAAGATGAGAAGGAAACCTAAAGGTATTTTACTTCGAGAAAAATCTTCCAACTTTGGCTAGACAAAATGCATGGGCCCGGGAGTCCTCATAAGCCGACTAGCAGTAAGGAGGAAACTTTTGCCAGCCCATGAGTCATGGTCCTTTATAGACACCATTGTCTTTAGAAAATTCCATAATAATTCCCTCATATTTCTATGGATTACTTGAAATTATAAAATATTAAATATTACTTGAAAATTTTGGGGCTCTGATACCAAATATAATGGCATCGCTCTTCGCCAAACCCAAATTAAGGAAGGTAAAAAATATGAGAGCCATTATCAAAAAAAATCCCAAGGATCCAGATTTATCAAATAATAAATAACAGTAAATAATTTTGATTAATTTAAATATATTGTTTATAAGATGTTCCTCTGGAACTTACATAACTTTCCATCACCCAGTTTGTAAATATGAGAAATATATGAGAAGAAGTATCTCTAATCCTCCTTATCAGTTAACTTTAATTTCTTCAAGTAATTTCATTTGTTCATCATATCTTGATATCATCTTATCTAGCATGTACCTAAAACACCATGAAACAAAAAAAATGGACCAATATATCAAAATATAGTATGTGGGGTGCATGCAAAAGTGTGCAAGTAAACTAACAACATATATTCAACAATTACTTACAAATAAAAATGTCATTTTCCACTCATAATTTTTCTTTATGTGATACTCGTAGTGGTATTATAATTGAACAGAATGTAAATAAACATCCAATAATTTAGTTGTACACTTTGAGAAAATCCTTGAAAAACACCGACAAACTCATGTGGGTAGTCATAGGAATAACCATGTACCTTTTGTATAATCATGCATATATCATGTAGTATACACTTCAAGCATATTCAATCAATCCAATCAACATATCCATTAATCTTCATTTATGTAAATCATACAGTGTCACCATCACATTAATCAGATTAAACCTTACTTGTCCTAATCTAGGGTTTAGATTTCCTAATTATCAAGTTATCATTAGAGTCATTCTTGGAAACCCTTATTCATATTGATTGTAACCATGAGTATCAAATCCACCATGTTAGTGTATTATGAACACAAGATTCAATTATGTCCCTTGATGGCACATCAAGTTATGATCTTTAACCCTAAAACTTGATATGCATGATTACCCACATTAGTAAATCTAATTATCATCATTATAGTCATAATCAATTTATATTCCCATTATGTCTAACAATGTTAGGTTACATTGTAATGAAGTGCATTTAACATGAATAACAAACAATTCTTCAAACTAGGGTTGTTATGCTTTAAACATCACTTTAACATATATTACTAATTATTCACCTTAGAAACTCTAATTTTAACAATATATGGACTTTTAACCCCACAATAGGTCCAAGATGCTCTTTTTACCCAAAAATAATAAGCTTTATGCATTAATATCATTTAAACAAGTGGTGACCATTAAAACATAAACTAGGGTTTCTATGCATATTTTACATTAAATATTGTATATTTATGAACTTTTGTAAAAGGAATCATTATCAAGTCTCCACCATATTTTAGTTGTGTTTCTGTAATTTTTCTAATCAAATTTCATATATAACATGCCCCAAACTGAGTTACCAATTATTTTCTATGAATTTTATAAGATAATTCGTTAGTAACAAATTGGAGTGCACCACCTCAATATAGATAACCCTATTCTCATTGGTGGTAGGTCCATGCTAGATCTAATAGAATCAATCTTGGTTGTCTCTCTACGTCTTCAAGTCGAGGAAAGGGGTTAAAAGACCAAAAAACCTCACCTTTCTACATGTGATCCCAGGGAAGGGATGTAATTACACCAGTCGTCATATTCGACCCTATTTCATGCATATCAACTCCTTGTTGTCGTGGTCAGCAGTCAACTCCATAGTTTACTCCACATTCTCGAGCCCTAGCGATGAAACTATCTCCATGATTGCCTTTGCAAAGACCTGTGGAAGTCGCACAACCCTTTAATGGAGCAAAGTGGTAGCCGAGATGGCGTCACCCACGAGCCGGGCTAGGTTAGGAAGGAGGGGGTATCCGGGTGATGATTTTTGGAGGTATGGGGTGATATTGGGTAGTGAAGGGTCCCTAGAGTTCGTATGGGTCTTTACAACCTAGTACTGATCTTGTAACCACCCTAGGAATCCTTCTATAAGCCTGGCTAGTGAGCTCGCCATCAATGGAGTCCTAACTCCATAGACTTTTGGGGAAAGCGTCAATCTTTCACAAATGTAGGGAAAAACTAGGGTAGTTAGATCCTAAAGGTCTCCTGAAGACATTGGGAAAGATTTCGAGGGGTTTGCATATTAGAGCGAGAGAGTGAGAGAGAGAGAGAGAGAGAGAGAATTGGGTTGGAAGAGGTCATTGTTTATTAGTTTCTGATTTGAGCAGGATGTAGAACACAATTCAGACATCATCAGATAATGATCCAACGGCCATCGGGCCGCACAATAGTTAGATAGCCAGACCTTTGTTTCCAAATGACACAATCATGACATTTAAATGTGTAAAACCATAACGCCTCCACTTTAGGAAAACTAACTAAACTCTTAAGTCTCCCTCCTTTTGTCTAAATAATCCCAAATATTAAAGGAAAGCTTTTATTAATCGAATCTTAGTATGGGTAAGATGTGAGACCAAAGTAACCATGTAAGAACTAGTATTTGACACAAAGATTGGTTTTTTTTTTTACTAAACTAAGATTGTAGTAACAACAAAGTTGGATTGATGTTGAATATATCAAATGGATGGAAACACCATGGTGGATGAGTTTTACCGCCGCTACCTATCATTCACTTTCTAACTGCATCATAACTAGTATGAACACATGTATATCGATACAGTCAAATCTATATATCTATGTTAGAAATAAAATCGGGCATATATTATTCTAAGCTTTATATCATGTTATCTAGAAATTATTTACTAACAGTCTCATAAAACACTTGTCCGAAGATCTCATCAAGGGTTCAGTATGAATCAAATGATATTTGAGATCTTAGGTTTTAAGTTATCTACATCTAATATATGTTAAAAGTATTTGACCAAACAAGATTTGCAAACAATAAAACATTTGATCCATAACAATTGATACTCATACAAAAATAACAATAGTGGCAAAGAAGAAAAAATGGTAGTGGGGCTACTTCCCACACCCTAGCAAGAGCGCTACTCGTTCATGACAATAGTAACAAGATTAAAAGTTGAAGAAGGATAGAAAGCCATCATCATATTATACAACAAAGGAGTAGCCATGGTGTTCATATGGCCACATTCAAGGTTATAGATTATGACATTTGACACAACAATGAGATTGGTCCTTGAAATTCATGGGAGGGGTCATGGGGCTTGGTCTTCCTTCTCATAGTTAAGATAAGTCTACAATAAGGGAGAAACATGCCGAAGAGGGTGGAGGCCATCAAATGATGAAAATAAGAACCGTAGGAGTAGCCTCTTTCAAGGTGTAAACCATAGATGTTTGGCGGAATCAGAGGTGGAGGTGTTGTCCATCGATGGAAATGGTCAATGGAAATAGAGATGGATGCTCAGAACTGATTTTGGTAGTCTAACTGTGTTGGAGGTGGATCCCTTCCCTGGAGGTAAGGATCTTATATATATTGGTGCTAGGTAGGGTTTGGAACTTCCCAACCTCGTACTGTTTAGTTTATGGATGACATGGAGGAAAAGAGACATATACGGGAGGAAGAGGAGGAGTCTCTTGGCATTTAATATTTTTATTGATAGTTGGAAAGGATGTTTTTCCATAGATTGGAAAATATGCAGATGTGTTATCAGTTAAGGCACACATGGCTTCCATCAAAATAAGCCATCGATAATCAGATGTAGTTTTTCCATAAATTGGCAAAAAGGCGGTAGCTTCACCAGAAGATGGTCATTGATAGGTGATGTATGTGCTTCCTTTGATTGATACAAAGTTATCCTTATCTATTGACTAAGGACAACCAATCATGTTCTTATTGTGTCTCCTATGTTTGATGTGGGATGGACAATCAATCCTTCTCATCAATCAATCCATTGATTGACCGTCTCAAGAGCATCATGGTATGTTTTTAAGGATATAAACATTAAACAACTATTTAATCAAAAATTGAGCATATCATTATCTCATAACCTAAAACATGTATGCGTAATATGACAACACATGATTTTATAATGTTAATCTATTAAAAATAAATCCATATTAGATCAATAATGCAATAACATTAAACAAATCATGGCTAGATCTATTACAGTTAAGCTAATGATGGGGTCTTATATAGCCCTTCCTTCCTAATGGAATTTCAACCTCAAAATACTAAAATGAAGATGGGTACTTCCTAAGCATCTCTTTTGTAGGCTCACATGTGGCCTCCTTACCTCCATGATGATGCCAAAAAACCTTGAGTAGGACTATATCTTTCTTCCTCAACTTTTGCTCATTTTTCATTAAGATAAATATTCGTCACTCAACATACAAGATATCTTCATCAAGTTGGACCTCCGTTGGAAGTATTGTCTATTCTATATCAGGTAAGGTTGTCAGAACCGAACCAGTGAGTGAACCAGTGAGGCTTCTGGTTCTCGGTTCACTGGTTCAACTGATGATGTCAGTATGACACCATAAATTATTTTTGTAACTTTGTAATATATGAGAAGTCAAGGAAAAAGTAAGCAAATCTAGGAGTATATCAAAAACTAGCATGGAACAATAATTTGATTTGAAAGTGCATTTGTTGTGTCAAATTATTAAGTAATCAAATAAACTTTCATTAACATGAGGAGATACCACAGTATAATTGGCATAAGGATATTGGAAACCTTATAGGAATATAAATATAGACAGTAGCACTAGGCTTTTGTATAGTCACTGACCTGGAAGGACGGTAGGAATATGTTAAAGAATGAGAAAAGGTAGGTAGAATATTTTAACTATATGGAAATTACTAGGGGACTAGATGAAGAAGAATAGAGGTACCAGAGCAATTGCAAGAGGATCAATACAACAAAATAAGGCAGCAACAAGTAGCAACAAAAATAGAAGAAAATGCTATAGCAAACTATTGAAATAACATGAAAAGGAGGAGAAGGAGGAAGATAAGGAAGAGAATGAATAGGGAAAAGGGAGGAGGGTATAGCATGTACCTGCAGAAATAACAAAATTTAGCAAAAAATATAGCAAATCATTGGTCAGTCGGACTCAGACAGTTTAGTAAAAACCAGACCAGTTCACCGGTTTGACCGGTCGGTTCACCAGTTCAAAGGGATTTCCGAGTTTGTGGTCAAATAGAACCGGTATAGGCACCAGTTCCCGGTTCAACCAGTTGAAGCAGACGGTTCGGTTCGATTCTGATAACTATGATATCAGGATGAATCTTTCATAACATAGAAATATGGAAAATATTGTGCAACCTGCTCAAATATGGTGGTAAATCCATCTCTTAGGCCACTTTTCCATCTTTACCAATGACAAGATAAGGTCCAAAAAACCTAGAGTGAGATTTCCCTCCTTTCCAAACCTCAAAACACCTTTATATGGTGAGACTTTTAGATAAATGAGGTCTCCATCTTCATATTCTAGTGACCTTTAATGGTAATCTACATAAGGTTTGAGTTTTTTAGGCACCTTCTACTGCTACTTGGTGACCTTTAACTTTTCTATCATATTTTGCACCAACTTAGGACCTAAAAGCCAATATCCAACAACTTTGCACCAGAAAAGAGAAGATCTCAAACACCTACCATATAGAGCTTCGTAAGGTGCCACATCTATGCTTCTATGATAAGTGTTACTATAAGAAAACTCTTTCAAACTTAGGTGAATGTCCCATATACCAAGGAATTTGAGTCCACGTGCTCTCAAAAGATCTACCAGAATCTAGCTCGTCCTCTAAGTGGGTAAAAGGTTGTATTGAACTTCATTTGACTCCCTAGAGATCCATGCAAATGGTCCTAAAATATGCTCATGAGATGAGGTCTCCTATCTAACCCTATAGTAGCTATTACACCAAGCAGAAAAATAGTCTCATCAACATATATATGTGCCAAATTCTCTATGGTGAAAGTAGTTGTTACTGATGTAAAATATGTTGACTCTGGTAGATGGTCAACAACTACCCATATGGAATCATTCACATTGGTTTTCCTAAGTAGACCAACCACAAAGTGCCTGGTTACATGGTCTCATTTCCACTTTGAAATTGACAATAGTTTCAACCACCCTACAAGGTTTTGATCGTCTGCCTAGACCTATTGAGACATCATGCCCTTCACCACAAACCATGCCATGTCATGCTTCAACCCTAGTCGCCAGTCAATTCCTTCATATTATGATATAGTTTGGTACTTCCAGGATGCATAGTGTACATTGAGAGATGTGCATCTTCAAGAACCTTATTCATCATACCTCCTTCCTTAAAAACCATTGTCATGTTGTAAAAATACACTATCTCATTTTTTGACCTTTGAAAATCATCATGATTCTTGTTACCAAAACTTCAGTGAATATTCTACATCAAAATATCATCATTTTGCACCTCTTTGATCTATTTTATAAATGCAGCTTAATTTGTAATTGTGCCAACAAACCTCCTAGCAAGGAAACCACCATTTGAACGTTTACTTGGAAAATATACAACAACATTTCCCTCATGTTTCATACCATGATATACAATTGTGCTCTATCTATTGAAGAAGACAAATAAGACTTTTTTCTCAAAGATTCATCCACGAGGTTCAGCTTTCTCAAGTGAATATATTGTACAATTGTAATCTTTGATCAACTTCAACCATCTCCTATGCCTCATTTTTAGCTCTTTCTGCTAAAAGATGTACTTGGTACTCTTGTGTCACTTCTCCCCATATAGTCAGTACATACATACCTTAAAGTCTAAGACCACTAATTCCAACTTTATATCGTCTGTGGCTAATTATCCCCATGCTTCTAGGGTTTTCCTAAAGCATAAGAGATCACATTCTTTTCATGCATCAATACACAACATAGCCCATTCGTCAAGCCTGCACATAAAATGATGTAACATTTGCTTGTCTTTTCAAAGACTAACACTTAATTTAAAACAATATTGACACTCCTCGTACCAAACAAAAGATATTATTGGTTAGAATGACCAACAAAGAAGATATATATTTGATGCTCATGATGAATCGTCTATAATAAGTAGCCAATCCAAGAATGATTTCTTTGGATTCTCCCATTGCAACACCAACTCTCTCTTTTTGGGGTCTAAATAAATCCCCTTTACTTAGATGACATGACTAAGGAAAGACACCTCAGTCAGACAAAACCCACACATACCAAACTTTGCATATAACTAAAGTTGCCTAAATAACTATAAAGCCATTTATAAATACTGACCATGATGGTCTCTGTCCTTTGAGTATATCAAGATATCATCTATAAACACCACCATAAATTGATATACATGTTGTCTAAAAACTCTATCCTTTTGATCCATAAAACTTGTAGATACATTAGTTAGCTCGAACGGCATAATCACAAACTCATAACCAACATACCTAGTCCTAAATATTGTCTTAGGCATGTCATCTATCTTAGTCCTCAATTGATGATATGCGGCCTCAAATTTATCTTAGAAAACATTGTCACTGCCTTCAATTGATCAAATAAGTCATCGATCCTCAACAACATATATGTAATGACCCCAACTTTTGAGTGTCCCCTATCAAGGTGGACCATAAAGTTGAGAGTCAATACCTAAAATTTCTAAGATCTAGATCAAATAAGTAGTAAATAATCATCAATCATTTCTACTAATTGAGAAAATTATCTTTACAAGATGTATCACGAGGCCCTCTAAGGAGTTAAATGAACTTCAAAAAAGAAAACTAACTTATACATGAAAAAAGATATCTAAAACTATCTATCTAATCCTCCTTGACTTATATTTAATATCTTCAATCGATTTCATCTAAATCACCATGTTTCATGACTTTATATGTGATAGTTACCTAAACACTGACAAGAGGCTAATCAGTATATGGATATATTGTGTATGTGGTGCAACAAAAATGTGAACAAGAATCATAACAACATAAGTTTCTTAGCAATAAAATATTGGCACATATGAACTTCTATTTTCATTGCATAATATAACTCATGTTTTGTATCCACTCTCGAGTCTAGACACTATCTATCATTGGAATTATGTGTATTACCCTTCAATGGGTGTAAACCAAGATTTAAAATATCCTACTTTACTTTATGCGATACTCATATTGGCATTATAGTTTAATAGAAAAGGTAAATTTAAATCCAATAGTTCATTTTGTCAAACTTCAAGAAATCCTTGGAAAACATTTGAAATTCAATAATTGCAGGTACTCATAAATAACCATGCACCTCATTGTAGAATCATGCAGAACACGTCAAATATATGTAGATCCAAACAATCTTGGTAGATTTAAGCAATCAATCAATCAGTCTTGTACATGGGTGACGTAACAACCTCTTGTTGGGCTATGCCACTCTGGACCTGCGGTCCAACATGATAAGTAGGAGTGCGTTCGCACTTTGGGCTAAGTTCATTTAGCTGGTCTAGGGCCAACCGGACTCGTGGATTGCACTTCATCTGTGTATCATGCGATGCACGACACTGCATCAGCGCCAACACCAGTGCTTAATCCCTGGTGGATGAGGGTGCTGTGAGCCAGGGCTATGCCCCTATTTGACTCCAAAGTGGCCAAAGGGTCGTCTCCATCCCTTTTCTATATCCATTGTACTCCATATCTCTCTATTTCTCGACCTCATTGTCTTGTCCAAAAAACATGATTATGTGTTTTTTGTCATTTTCTACCCTTTATTCATGTAGTCTCTCTTATCATGAGATCTCTAGTGAGGGGTTGATCACTCAAACTCTATCTCACCATGCATATGTGCACCGGACTTTTTTGGTTACCTCCCTACCCTATTGGATCCTATAGTTGCTCATGGTTCTGCATAGCTCTTTCAAATGTCATTACGCACTAGGTCATGGTGTTGCTACCACAAATTTTCTTGTGGTGGTTGCTTCCCTTAGAGGGTCAAAAGGAAAGGGATGAAGTGGTCTAAGAAAATGTGCACTTCCATGCACCATAGTGGTGACCTGCCATCACTGGACTGATAGGAAAGACATGCATCAAGTCATGAGAAACAACTAGGCCACCAAGGAAGGGAGGGAGCATCGCCATGTTTGAGGGGAGATGGGTTTTCTACTAGATCTTCCCTCTTTGATGCTAAGGCTCTCACAGTTTTGGAGTATGACTATTGTCTTTTATTGTTCATACTACCAAAAGAGGATATCATGTAAGGATGGAGGGGTCGCGGTGTGCATCATCTTTTTATACAACCATTTATATAGCACCAGATTGCAGATCAGTGGGTTTAGTTTCCATAAAGGTTTGTATGTGATTGGAAAGGAACGGGTCGGGCAAGTAACATGTCAGGCAAGGAAATAAATATATTTCTCCCTCCTTTCCTTGTAAGTAATAAACAATTACCTTCTCATTCAATGATTTAATTCTATCATACAAGATTGTAAAATCCAATTTTGAAAGTCTAGGAAAGTTAAAATTAATATCTTGGGGTTATATTCATTTGACCATGTCAAGTACAATTTTCTAAAATTATGTCTATGACCAACTAATCAATTTTTTTTACTTGTCATTTATTTTAATTATACTTTCCCTTTTGCAAATAGCAAGACACAACCTCAAGAGCCAATGACATTTTTAAGCATTACTTCTTTACTAAGAAATCACAGTTTTGACCAAGTCTCGTCTCATTGGATAAATGTTTGATGCAAAAAGGAAATCATTTCACAAGTTTCTAACTTAGAAACACATATAGTCAAAACATTTTCTTCCAGAATTTTTCTCACATTAATTCTTCAAGTCACAAAAATTTATATTATCCTTCCATATTTTGAATTTCTCTTTATTTAGTTATGATCCCACATTGTATAAAAGGTAGGGTTCTACCAAAGTTGTTACATACACTCAACTTGACATACATGTAAACAAGGGTATTGTCCAAATATTAATACCTCACTTTTATGGATTTCAAGAAAATCCATAACTCCTTCCTAACTCTAGCTAGTCCCAAAATTTAAACACTTCCTTCTTACCATCAAAACTCAAATTTGGAGAGGTTTCACGCAAAAAGAAAATCATTTAATGCCCTTTTCTTACACTTTAACAAATCTCATAATGTAATTACTAAGGCCATAACTAATCATATTTCTCTTTCAAATCTTGGATTTATTTTTCCTTAATGAGGATCTCACGTTGTTCTAAAAGTTGAGTCCAACAAGGATGGTTGGTAACTCTAAACTTCATGTGCAAGGAATCAAAATATAATATATTAATGATTGTTCAATTAATTTATTAACTTGTAATATGATTGAACCTTTGGTCTTTTCTCTTCATATTATACAACAAGTATGTCTTGATATGAAATAAAATCAAGATATTCTTGGATTTAACAAATTTGCACACAAAGACCACATGGCAAAACAATTTCATGAAGTTCAAAAAATCTCAAAGACTCCTTATTAAATTCTAAAATTCTTCGATTGCAATCTTATTATTTACTTTATTTGTCGAATTTTATTCTCTAATTATTTTCTTTAATTAGATGTGAAATTTATAAATTTTGAGTACGTTACATTCACCCCACCTTAAACAAAAATTATGTTCTAAAAATTCAAATCTAATTAAGTTGAGGTGAATGACAATCTCATATTAGCCTCAAAAGTTAGTGCTAGCAACCTTTCTTGGATATGTCTTCTAATAATTTTTATTGATACAAAAATTTCTCATATTAATAAGGTTGAAACTTGAAATTATTCAAGGTAAGTGCCACATATGCATTATTCCATGCTATCATTTGATGCTTTTAGTTTTACTGTGTGATTACATTTTGAAATGATGATTACAATTTTACCTAGGTTTTGGACCTATTATTCATCTATTTTTGGTAAGGATGAGGTACCACTTCATGTATTTAATTTCTAGTTAGGGTATTCATCTTATCATGCAATTTGACATTCCACATGTGAATACCTAATCTCTCACATTCAAGATAAGGTGAAATTAATATTTGTCTGCAGTCAAAATACAAAGTTCATACTGATCCATGTGCAGAGATGGTGTACCCATACATTTTCCAATAACTCAATTTTTGGTTGAGTAACTCTCAACAATGACTCTAAACCATGAATTCATTTTAATTCCACAAATTATTTAGATTTCATGAACCAATGGAAAAGTCTTCTCATATTTTTTAGTTTATTTACTACTTCCTTCAAGATTTCATTTCAAACATTATTGCATATGTTTTGTGTCCTCTACATCTACATCTCTTTTATTAATAGACTTATCCATTCTGTTAAGGTCTCTAATGGTACAAGAACCTATGGAGTGATCTCCTCTTGACTTTCAAGGGTCTTATGTACTTATTGTAATGACCCATTTTCAAATTAGTCATCTAATCAGGGTTTACTTGGATGATTGTATGCTTAACCAGATTGGTCAATGTTTAAAGATTGATTAATGATGGTAGTTTAATGTAGATATTTTAAATCTAATGAGAATCTTTAATCATACTTTGATTCACATAATTAGGGTTTAAGAATTGAAAACCCTAATCGACAAAAATTAGGGTTTTGATGCCATATGAATAGAGAATTTGATATGTATAGTGGTGCACTAAATGATTTTTAGTATTTTATGTAAAACTCTTATTTAGTTGAAATTTAGATATAGTTTGTATAACACAATTGATAGTATCCTTGCAAAATATTAGAATTTTAAAAAAAGTCTGACATGTTTGTTGAATGAGTTTGACCAGGACAAACTCAGTAGACCATGTATTTAGATTGAAATATAGCAGTCTGGTATTTGAATTTTACCTTTTTATTAGTAGGTCCAATTAATCTAAAATTGCAAATGAAGTTTGAAAAGTATAATTTAGACATCCTGTTAATTTTTTTATAATTTTTGGATTATGTATGATCTCTACAAAGAGGGGTGTTGGTTGAGTTTCCCCATAATAAACTCGGCCGGCCTTGCATTATGGCTGAAAAAATAGCAGTCTAGTATTTAATTTTTATTTATTTATTGGTAACTCATATCTATCTTAAATTTTTACTAGATCTCTAAAATTTTGTTTTAGATAACATTTTAATCTTTCCAAAATGTTGGAGTTGGTTTGATCTATTTAGTGAACTATTTACAATAACATGATTTATGATAAAAAAAATATGTTGAAATAAAACAAAGTATAAGTTGGGTCAATTTACAATTGAGCCAAGCACCTTAATTGATCTATATGGTAAACCAAGCACCAAAGTATATATCATATTTTGTGATCTATTCTAGAGAAATGAAATCCTAGAGATAGAGGTGAGCTATAGTTTTGAGAGGAGAAAGTGGTGGAGAAGTTGACCTAGGGTTTCACTATCTGAGATATGATGAAATCAAGTATGTTTAGCTTCTTTACTTTAACTTTCATGGGGAATCTTTTCTCACATGTCAAGATTTAGTCCCTCCTCTTATTCAATTTGAAATCATATCAAATCATCCTTTTCTCACTCTATCTCCTAATCTCCATCTTTAGTATTTTTGAGTTGAGAGGGGGAAGAAATGGATTCAGTTGCTAGAGTCTGATTGGATTTCTAGAAATTCAGAGTTTAACCTATGATTTTAAGGTGCTTGTCACCTTAGGCGAGTTTATCTCCATATTAAGTTTTGTATTCATGTTGAAAGTCTAATTCTATCCAGCTAAAATATTCAAAAACCTTATTTGTATATATATATATATATATGTGTGTGTGTGTGTGTGTGTGTGTGTGATTTGGTATTGATTGGGGAAGATATTACGGAATCAAATTCTACTTATTTTGATTATTTATCATTTATTATAACTTGGTTAGTTCCTGATATATTGATTGAGTATCCATGGAAAATTCTGTTGATAGATGACTATGCTATTTCATGTGAATATTGCCTAAAAAACATCCCAATGGCTAATATGTTTCAGAATTGAATTGACATGTATAGAATCATATTTGAATTGTATTAGATTGAATTATACAAGTGTTTTATTGAGTCTTACTAAAATTGAATATGGAATATATACATAAGAATTAATATGAGTTGGAGATATTTCTTGTTTAGGGTTTATGTTGAGGGATTGGATCAAATGAGTTAATTGATCAATGTATACTTATGATTGATGGATGAAATATGTGAAAATGGAAATTAGAGTTTCCATGTGTGCGAATAGCCCTAATGAACCCTTGTACTCCATGATTATATTACATGATGATATTATTCTTATGATGTGTTGAACTAAGGATTACTTCTTGAAAACCCTAGAAATTTAGCATTAAGACAAGTATGAGTAATACAGCTAGAACTTGTATATAATGTTGTAAATGTGATGAAGTGATGAAGTGTGGGTATTAATATTTCAATTGAATATGATGAGTCTTACTAATATGATCTAATCCTAATTCATATATTTTACTATAATTTATGGAATAATGAGTAGCCCTCATATGAATGTGGTTCCTTTTATACAATCTACATAACAATGAATGGGGAAGAATGATTAGAGATTATGATGTAAGAAGATAAACCATTATTTTGAGCTAAAGCGAGTAGTATAATAAAGAATGGTCATTTTTTATTGTAGACATGCCATTATAAGTCAATGACATGGTACCCTTATATAAATATAAGAAATGATATCAATAAACAAGTATTTAATGGTGATGGCAAGTTAAAGATGAAACTATTGAAGTTAATATGATAAATTCTTTCCATTTTTACTTTAATTACACATGGTTTAACCCAAATTGAATGAAATATATTAAAACTAGACTTTGATGGATGTCAATGAGAAGAGAAGCATTGTATATCAAGTGAGTTAAGAATGATTGGTTCCAATAATGTAATTAACATGACATGAAAGAAGTTGAGACTAATGAGTATGAAATGGAGGAAAAAGATGAGAATTAGTTGACGAATCTCAGAACCTAACTCTAACCCTAAAATGATGAGTAAGATGATGCTAATGAATAATGATCTCAAATGAGGGAATAAGGAATGCACATAACTATAGTTAAATTCAATTAAAAGATGAGGTTCAAGCATTTGAATTGATTTACAAGAATGTATACTTGGGTTGTGAATGTTTGATGAAATAGTTTAACTTTGAGGATTAACTATTTTGATGGACTTCAACTGATATTCAACATGCATTGATTAGTAACCCTAACTAAAGAATGTGAAATAAAAGAAGAAGAGAACAAAGTGTGTTATGCATGTATATGCATGAAATTTATTTGCACCTACTAAAATTGGATGTAATAAGTATATGTTGTATGATAATCTATTTTGAGTATGATGAATGAAACAAGATATCAATATCCTTTTACTATTTCTAGTTTTGATGTCTCTGTGAATATTTGTTAATAACTATGATATAGAATGATATGATAAGAAATATGTTAAGATTGAATTTAACATGCACTGATTACATTTGAGAAACCCTGATGAGGATAAATACAAGACAATGGCATTATGTCTCAGGATGAAAGCCCACTGATGATGATAAAACCCTGATGGGGTAAATGCTAGACATTGAGATTATGTCTCAGGCTGAAAGCCCATTGATGATGACTTCTATGAGATGATGTAGAAAATGGAAAGAATCATGTGTTGTAAACTAAATATTTTTTGTGCTTCTTGCTTTAATCATTGTCTTTTTTTTAAGCCTAATATATTTCATGTTATTCTAATTACGCGAGAATACACAAATATGATATATGGTGTTTTGAATTCTTTTAAGATGAGAAGGAGAGATTAATAGAAAGTGAAATGATGAAATATCTAGTTAGGTTCCCTAAACACTATGAGTTTCCCTTAAGGACCACATTGGGGAAACAAAATGGATCTCCTTGTAGTAATTGATATATTATGAGAAGGATTTCCAGAGTGTGGATCGAGACCTTAGAGGTTAGACTACTAGAATTTAGGACTGAGTCATCTGGAGTGGCTCTGACCCTAAATCCTTAGTGTGAACGTCTGTGTGCATGAGGAATAGACTCTGATGAAAGGAAATATGTGAAATATGAAAATATGAGAAATGTTGTGATATATGATATATTGTTTTACTGGTTCCTATCTCATATACTTGAGATGAGGATGTGAGCCTCTTTAGGCAACCCTAAGGTGGTTAGGGTATGTTGTTGATATCTTAGGGTGGCCGGCTAAACCCTAAGATAGTTATGGTGAGTCGTTGACACGAGAATCAAGCATGTCGACTTCTACTTAGTGAGGTTTAAGCCAAGTAGTTTCAGGGAAAATGAACAAAAGATGACAAGTCGTGTAGAACATGATTCAATGGTTGTTACATTCCTTGTATTTCTAGTTGATGATTTTGTATTATTGATTATGCTTCTTGTTGTGGAAAGTAATCATGTTGATATAGAGATTATCTATTTCATATTATAATCCATCATGTTGACAAGTTATAAATGTTGGGATTTATATCCATTCTGAATATGAGTTGGATTGCTTCCTATTTCATAGTATTGTTTGGTAGACATGTCTTATGTGTACTTCAGCTTCAGGACTGTAGGAGGTGTTCCTGGTCCCACTGGTGGAGTGTCACAAGGATAATGTTATTGTTATGTATCAACTCAAAATGCATAGATCTTGACTCATTACTCATGTAGAAGCATTGTTAACTAAGAAGTATTTGCTTATTTGATCATAGACTTGCTCTAAAAGATGTTTGAAAGTTATAACTGGTTGAAGTGATTTGTTTGATTAGATTGCCATTGTAAACCATATTTGACTTATGCTACAATTGTCTGCTAGACTTTCAATATCTACAAGTTCCCTTTGAGTTTGTTATAACTAATCTGATGATTCATGTATCTACTTTGAGTGGAATGTATCCACTCACTGGGGCTCTATATGAGTCTCATGAGGTTGTTTCCAATATGTTTAAGTATAATACTATCCAGCAGAAGTGATAAAGAAGATATAAATACAATAATCTAGATAGATTAGATTGTCCATGTACAGTCCCTTTCCTAGTGTGGGTAGTATACAAAGTTTGATGATTAATGTACATGTATATATTGTAAACTGAACTACACATGATCCATAAGATTTTATTTTGATTTTGATAGAGTTGATAAGGTTTGTGTTCTTATTGTGAGATCTTTGATGTGATATCAGTTTGTGAAAATTGTTAAGAAAGAAAAAGGATAATATGTGTTTTCGTATATTATGTTTATTGACTTTGTCAATAATGAACTATTTTTTTGCTTAATCGTGGTTTAGGTTTAGGATTTTCTGTAATGGTTGGCATTTATGTTGATCAAAATATAGAGGTCTTGACACTTATGGAGTGCCTCTCACATTGGCCCCTTATGCCGTATGTATCATGGAGGTGGCCATTCTCATAACTCCATGGGCATTGTGTAGACATGAATGGCTTTCTCGTGACCCCACGATCCTTATGAACCTAGGGTATGATCACCTCTAGACCTATTAGGTCTTATGTACCTTTAAGCAACCCTACTTGACCCTAGGGTTGACTTAGGGCTTTAAAATTCCTAGGGTTTTATTGAGATGTCATAACCTTAGCTCTTGCCTTTATGTTATCATTGTTCTTGGCATTTGCTGGACACTAATATGACTTTGACAAGACCAGGGGAGCATGCACTCTTCTCTGAATCCTATAAGCACCTATGTCAACACCAGCTATCTGAGCTAGTAAAACCATATATTTCCAAACCACGTAATCAGGAACGTTGCTAAACAACCTCATAAGTTGTAGCATCTAGACAGACACTTTACACCTTGGTCCAGCACAAGGGCCTCTATTATATTCCATGACTTACCTATCCAAGGAGAGTCTATAACTTATATATCTTTCATATAGTTTCTTTCAATGTGTTGACTTTCATTACATATTTTCCTTGAGATTTCTCTAACTAAAGTGTTCATTCTTATATATTCATGCATCCATGACATTAATACAAACACACACACTTCCTTTTTAGACTTGTCGGCAGTAGGTCTTACATGTCATGGATCTAATATAATTATATGCATTATAATGTATTAACAAATTTTCAACATTTTATTTTCTATATAATTCTTTAACCCAGATTTCCTTAGTCCCTTAGGATGCACAATGTTTCCCTTATGTCACATCATTGGGCTCATAGGATATACCAATGTTTCCCCTTTGTCCCGGCATTGGGCTCATAGGGTCGGTCCAACAATGGACTTCATGGGAACTATTCCCACAGCAAAGTTTTCCTAATGGTTTTTGTTGAATTTCCAAAGTTCTTTGGAGTATTTATCCCATCAAATTCCCCATAATAGAGAGTGTTGGGTTCAAAGATTTATACTTAATGTATGTGATTTCATGCTTTATATTATCCATGACTTGACCCTAGGGATTTAAGGTTAGGGTTAGGGATTACCCCCTTAAGTATTGGGTTTTATGCTTCCCTTGAACCTCTAGGTTTTCAAACTTACTGGGTTATCCTACTCAAGTCCTTTATGGACGACTGGGTTTTCCAACCCATACTTAGGTATTTCTAGGGTTTACCTTACTAGAAGGACATAAACTATATGTCACATCTATGACATCTATTTCTCCAATTATCATTATATGTTTTTTTTAGTTGGAGGAGGATGCCTTAATACTATTTCTTCCTCAATTTCTAATTCTAGATGAGGAGAAAAGTGAGTTTTTTAGGATGTAGTAAGAAAAGAGATTAAGAGTGGATGAAATTAGAGATGACATGACTTAGGAAAATATTATTTTAGGAAAAACATAGGTTCTGGATCGGTATGTATCACATTAGTTAAGGAAGTCCTTGTATACCAACTCAATGGTGTGGAGGAAATAGTGCCAGCTCCCAAAGTCGTGATATTTCCTACACACCATTACCCTTAGGTTATGCCCTAATAATTCTATTTCTATGGATTATTTGAAATTATCAACTACTAAGTGTTATTTGATAAATTTGCATTGTGATACCAATTGTAACAAACCCCACTTTTGAGTGTGCCCCAATCAAGGTGGGCCTTAAATTCAAGTGTATTACCTAAAATGTCCAAGACCTAGATCTAACATATAACAAATAAAAATCAATAGTTTTTATTAATTGAGAAAATATTATTTACTAGATATATAATAAGCCTCCTCTAAGATTTACATGAATTTTGCAAAAGAAAATTATTGTATACATAAGCAGAAATAATGAAACTATCTATCCCGTCCTCCTTGACTTAGCTTAAATATCTTTGATTGATTTTATCTAAATCACCATGTCTTTATGACTTTAAATGTGGTATCTACCTAAAACCCTGAAAAAATATGGATCAGTATATTGCTATACTATGTACATGTTGCAACCAAAATGTGCAAGTATAATAACAACATAAATTTTGTACCAACCATATATTTACACATATGAAAGTATATTTTTACTGCATATTCTATCTCATGCTTGGTATTACCTTTCGGGTGTAAGAGTTGTCCATCATTTGACTTATGTGTACTATCCCTTGATGAGTGTAACCCATGATTCCAAATATCCTAAATTACTATATGTGATACTCACATTGGCATTATAGTTGAACATAAAGTAAATAAACATTCAACAGTTTATTTCATCAAATTTCAAGAAATCATCGGCAAACATTTGGAATTTGATACTTGTAGGTACTCATAAGAGACCACATAACTCATTGTAGAATCAAGTAAAATACTTTGAGTATATGTAGATCCAAACAAGCAAGGTAAATCAGAGCAATCAATCAATCATCCAGTCTTGGACATGCCTGACGTGGCAGCCTCTTATTTGCGATGCCACCCAGGACTTGTGGTCCAACATGATAAGTGGGGTGCGGCCCACATGTTGGGCTAAGTTGAGTTGGTCGGTCTAGGGCCAACCCAACTCCGGGATCTCACTTCACCCTCATTATCATGCAAGGAAGCACATCATGTGATGCATGACATTGCGACAACATCAATATTTTTGCTCAACCCCTAGTGGTTGAGGGTGACGTTTGTGAGGGATTTGCCCCTCTTCGCCTTCATAGTGACTCGAGAGTCATCTCCAATCCTTCCTCTCTCCATTGTATTCCCTCTCTCACTCTATTTCTCAACCTCACTCTCTTGTCCATAAAACATGGTTTCTTGTTTTTTTTTACTTTCCACCCTTTGTCTGTGCACATCTCTCTACGCATGAGATCTCTGGTGAGGGTTTGATCACTCAAAATTTGTCTCACCATGTGCATGTGCACTAGGCTTTGTCAATCACTTCCCTACCCTATCAGATCCTATAATTGCTTGTTGTGTTGCATAGCTCCTTTGGACGTTGGTTTGCACCAAGTCATGGTGTCGCTGCCCTACCTTCACTTGTCACGGATGCTTCCCATGGAGGGTCAAAAGGAAAGGGATGAAGGAGTAAAACAAAAACTCTAGTACAAAACCGACCTTTAGTGTCGATTATTTAAGGCATTTGGTGTCAGTTTCAAAGCAACACCCAAGTGGGCGCCGCTAAAAGTTGAAACCTTCAGTGTCAGTTTTAACACCGACGCCATAACCCTTCCTGCCACCAAAAACACACCAACAAGGGCACTATAGACGTCGGTTATTTAATAACACCGACACTATATCCAGGTCAAAGACGTCGGCGTTCCACAAAAACTGACACTATATAACCCTTCCCGCCACCAAAAAAATGCACCAGCAAGGGCACCATCGTCATCGGTTTTTATATATAACTGACACCCATAACCACATAGACGTCATTTTTTTGCTAATAACCAACGTTGTATGTCTTTGTTGTCGGTTTTATAATAATAACCGACGCCTATGTGTTGATTTTTTTTCTTATCAGTTTGCAGGCCTGTTGTATGGCTGGTCAGCAGGATGCAGAACCTGCAGTTTAGTTCTGAACTGTAGGTTTACAGCATCCATTGATATCATCCAACAACAGGCAACAAACCTACAAAATTAACAAAACGGACAACAATTTATGATCACACACATGTATAAGCACATATAATTCATATTATTTTTCATCACACACATGTAGAAACCAGTAGTTCCATTTCGAATTTCCTCCATTTTCACACACATTTAGCGACCTGTAGTTCCATTCATTTCATCTCTTTTCACATTCAGACACATGTAGAAACATTCATGTATTGATCATCTTCACATTCACACATATGACAATTCAGAAAAATTCATTCACATTCACACAAAAATAATTATGAGAGCAAAGTTTAGAGATATCATTTTTTATTCATCATCGTCATTATCGCCATCAGTATCTCGATCATATTTAAAAATTCCCACTACTTGTAGGGCTTTTGCCCATTCTTCTCTTACATCATCTAATTATTTCCTCATATAGGGAGTATGTACATCTAATAACTTTTCACCTATAGTCAAGTCAGTTTTAAACACATGCAAAGAGAATGACGTATATATATAATTAATAATATATAATAAGATTGATATATTTCATATAATCTAATGAGACTATATATAATACCTTATGTATAGTATCGATTTCTATTGCATGTTTAATGATTAGGTCCATAAATCGCATCACATAGTATGCACATGCCCAGCCGTTGTCTTGTGTAGCACACTATAAATTGAAACATACAAAATATTCAAAAATACAAATAAGCACAGTTCACATAAATAATATATACATTGGAGTCGAGAAATTACTTTCACATTCTCCCAAATTCATGGTTGATTCTTTTTCTTGGGGACCTTTCCTCCAGCTCTTTTGAACTCATGTAAATCCCTACATGTTAATGTAACACATTAAATTGCATAATTAAATAGTAATATAATAACATATGTTAACGGATATAAAAATATGAAATATTTCTCACGGGAATAATGGCATTTTCATTGTGTGTCCATATAATGTATTCAATTCATTCCCCGCAGGATCTAGATAATAGACAGTGAACGTCTTGAGGACAATAACTAGTAACTCCCAATGCCTACCACTACAGGTAAGAAAGTTAAAAATTAATAACTCAAAATCCACAATAAAAATGTAATTTTCTTAAGTCCAAATTATAAGAAAAGTAAACTTACTCGACATTGAATGGAGCTATTATCACTGTCTTCTTTTTTTTACCAAAATATTTAAAAGCAGCACAGCATTATGAAGTAGCTGAAGAAGGGTCTTTATCTACAAGACTAATCAAAGATGGAACCAAAAATCCCACATGGGAAAATGAAAAATATGTGCATATCGTGTGTAAGTGGTTGCAAAACATGTATTACGTATGCATTAATATATAAGAAACCAGATCACTGTATATAAAACAAGGTATATGGATGTATAAACAAGATCTTACCATATCCATAGCTCTATCATAGATGTATTCAGCCAATCATAATGAAACAACTCCAAATATCTTGTATAAATAGCTTGTTATCGTATGATTGACCTGCAGCATCCTCTGGAATAGAAACATTTATAGGGCAATTTGGATCATGTTCACCTGTCCATACTGCCATACCCCTACAATTAGGACCTAACGAGGCGTGTAGGTCCCTTGGAAGCCAACTTAGTACTTCAGGAGGTGGAGGTGGAGGTTGAGATGTAGCGGGTGTCTTCCTTTTGACTTGTATATATAATTTCAGATCAATTGACTCATATATACACACTAACAAATTAACATAATGTAAATTTACCATACAATATTAGTATAGACGACATCCGCTTTGGGCCACATTATCACTATGCCTTCTCCATTACCAAGCATTTCAGAATCTGGGTGGGCATATGGCAATAGAAGATCCCTCCAATTGGGGAGTACATGTATCGGGCTCACACGAACCACATCAGCTGGTACTGGAGTCCTATGAAACATGTCCCCTGGAAGGTCTAGGTAATCTTATGCCTCTACAATGATATATTCTTGACTTTTTAGACAGCATGATTTCAACCCCTACAAATTTACGTAAAGAATGTTATATACATATATACATAAACATATCATCTTGAAAAGACTAGATACTATGTCATAAAAATACTTACAGTGGGCGTGCTAGGTGGGTCTATAGGATTACTCCCAACCTCTATAGTAGGGGAGGAGCGGCATGCCACAGCACTGTCTGAGTGGCAGCCTGAGACGCCTGCCACTTCACCATTGCTTCTTGGATTTTCTTATTAATTAACTCATCTACCTATACACTGACAAAAGAAACACTAGTTTTTTATTATTGAATTCCCTTTCACAATAACATTCTAAAAAAGAATATGTTACCTCAACATTTGATAACCCTTCTTTTGGGACAGGTTTGCGTTGTGATGGCCCAAAGAACACTTTTATGCCCACACCAGTGCCTACACCCCTAACACGTCCAGGATGTTATGGGTTACCAAGAGCAACTGTCAATTCATCCCTTGTACCCTCAGGGATGAACTTGGCTTCCTTCCTCTTCTCGTGAAGCTCCCCCTAATCGCCATCAATAGAAATTGGTAAGTAAACATAACAATAATCAATATCGATTGCTCTAAGAGTTGAATTTTACCATTTTTGCAGTCGCCTCAGTAGTTGCAGGCTTGGTTATATCTCCTTTCTTGTTTTGCCTCCCAGCTATCCACATAGCATGGCAAGGCAGAGGTGTGGGACCAATAATAGAGGACTATGCAGTCTCTTGAGTAGCAGTAGACTGATCAGTAGACTCAGCATGTAGTCTTTAGCGAACACTTGCATAGCCTTTTGGACCCATCGTGTGGTCATGCACATTTAGTGCATGCCTTGCTCTTTGTCCATCGTTGATAGCCTTGTTAGTAAGCACATTGATTTGGTTAGTAACACTAAAGATTAATCTTGAATAGGTGAATACATAAGAACGTATATTAATAAAATTGGGAGTGGCATTTAATACCTTGAATTCATTAGTTTTTCTTTTGGTAACAAACTCCTCCCAGTCATTGAGGTCTAGGTAATTCCATTGCTCATTGGATTTCTTCTTCCTCTTCTCATCATCTCGTATGTAATCTTGGGTGATATTTGTCCTATAGTTCCTTAGGACCCTCCCACAGCGTTGCATCACGCATTTACGATGCAGCTTTTCATCTAGTTCAAATATGCTCTGCAAAATAGAATTGCTATTAACTAGTATCCAAAAAATTGGTAATCTACAAAATAGAATTGCAAATAATAATAACTCATGCTTAGTTCCTTCCATACTAAGTCTTTCTTCCCCTTAGGAACTTTATGCCAAGATTCTAAATTAGGACTACAACGGCTATGAGTAAGAACCCCAAGATATGAAATAAATGAGTTGTGGTTCACTCCAGCTGGATTTCCTACATGATGAAAATCCACACAGCCAGTTTGGGTCCATTGCCCCTTTGTTGTAGTAACTTGTTCATCATAGTGATGCCCCTCACTTTTTCATTTTTTTTTGCTACTCATCAAGTGCCCCAAGTTCTTCAGGGGGTACATCATCAACCTAAAATTTGACAAAATAAATACACTTACATGATATAACTATAAATGGACATATAGATAGAAATATAGGATATATTTTTAAAACTTACATTGTGACACGGTGCATTGATATCCACACCCTCATGGTAATCATCATCACGGTCATCATGCTCATGCTCAGCCATCTGAAAATTCACATTCGCATTGTAAAGTTCACATTCGCATTGTAAAGTTCACATTGTAAAGTTCACATTCAGAAAAATAAAACAAATAAAAAAATATAAACATGCATGTCTCTAATATTGCGATCTTTTATCAATTAACAATCCTTTATTGTGATCTATGTGCACATACAAGTCATCATTAGCTTCAATATTTTGTGGTGTTGGCAACCCAACTGAGAATGGACTGGAGTCGTCATACTTATCATAGTACTCTTCTTCATCTATTGGATCTTCAATGAACTATCTTTTACCAATGATTTTATCACAAACATTTTTCTCAACGTGCATAACATCGATACAATGCCTGACTGCCAAAGAACTCCAATAAGGAAGATCCCAAAATATTGACTTCTTCTTGAATAAGAATTTGACCCTCCGTGTGGCCATGGTACATTGTGATCTCTTACCAAATTCATTGGAAAAGTCTTTTACTCTTTCATAAACAAGCTCCCCTGGTATAGGTTTAGGTGCACTTCGTTCCTCATTCCGTCCATTGAATGCTTTGTGCAACCTACGATACGGATAGAATTTTGGAAGAAACCTTCGATGACTAAGATATACAGTCTTGCCGCCATGTTTTAGTCATATTGAATCAGCGTTCTCTTCACATATAGTACACGCTTTAGATCCTTTGACACTATATCCAGAAAAATTCCCATATGCTAGAAAGTCATTAACAGTGCAAAACAACATAGCATGCAAATGAAATGTCTCTCTTCATGAAGCATCAAGGTCATCACACCTTCACCCCAGAGTTTCTTTAAGTCATCAATTAGAGGTTCAAGATAAACGTTGATATCATTTCCAGGTGGTTTAGGGCTCGATATTAACAATGACAGCATAACGTACTTATTTTTCATACACAACCAAGGAGGAAGATTGTATATAACAAGCATAACTGGCCAAGTGTTATGTTGGCTGCTCAATATCCCGTACAGATTCATCCCATATGTACAAAGCCCAAGTCTTAGATTCCTGACTTCTTCACCAAATTTAGGGTACAATAAATCAATCTTCTTCCACTGTGGGGAATCAGAATCATGTCATAGGATCCCATCATTATTTTTCTTAACATCTGCATGCCACCTCAAATTCTTCACATCTATCAGATTGGCAAACAAGCGTTGAAACCATGATATTATAGGTAGATATCACATCACCTTGGCAGGAGAACCAGTTTTGGACTCCCCCAAAGTCATCAATTTATACCTTGACGCACCACATTTTGGACAATCTTTCAAATCTACATAGTTCTTTTGAAATAATACAAAATCATTCGGGCATATGTGTATCTTCTTACCCTCCATTCCCATTGGGCACAACAATTTTTTTAACTGGTATGTTGAGATTGGCAGCTCGTTTCCTTTAGGAAGAATTTCTTTCAACAAAGACAACAATGACGTGAAGCTTTTGTCGCTCCCTCTATTGTTAGCTTTCAGATTATACAATCTCAACACAGCGCTAAGCTTCATAAACTTAGTACAACATGTATATAACGGTATCTCAGCATCATGCACAATGTTTCTAAACATGGGAGGTAGATCGGTGTGCTCTACCCCACAACTATCCAGCATTGCATCAACGATGTCTACTGGAACTAATTCGTTCACATCTACGTCATCGGAGGCAATTTCTTCTTCCACACAAGCACTGCTATCGACATCCACTGATTTCAGGTTTGAAATCTCTCCATGCCAGTGTCATTCTGTATAGTCTTGTACAATCTCGTTGCACATGACATGACTTTTGATTTCGTCACTAGTGCTGACTTTCAAGTTGTTATCGTAATGCCTACATGGACAGTAGAACATATTACCAAGTTGTTTCCTATGTTCCTCAGAAAATCTAATAAACTGATCAAGACCAGAATTAAACTCTAGGGTGCAGCAATTTGGAATGGACATCTATGATCTATCCATTCTATGATCAAAGAGAAAACAAGTATATATTAGGGTTTGGGGTTAAAAGATTAGGGTCTAGGGTTAAAAGATTAGGGTTTAAGGTCTTATATATAATAAATGTGTACCACCTATCCCATTCTTGAACATCATAAGTGAGATTATAAGTGTTCAAGAACAGTCCCAAATCGGGGACTATCCAAATGAGTAAATCTTGGACGGGTTTCTAGGACAACAAATATATGTATGTTGTCATTCTTATACCTACAATCTGTGTACCACCTATCCCATTCTTGAACACATAATCTCACTAGTAAGTGTATAATGTGTATTGGGTTTTCAAGAAAATTTCGACAGTATTTCCCCGTTGTTCTCTAAGTACATATGTACTTAGAGAACAAACGGGGAAATGTTGCCGAAATTTTCTTGAAAACCCAATACACATTATACACTTACATCCTAAGTGAGATTAAGTGTTCAAGAACAGTCCCAAACTGGGGACTATCTAAGATTTACTCCTAATGAGTAAATCTTGGACGGGTTTCTAGGCCAACAAATACATGTATGTTGTCATTCTTATACCTACGATCCTAGTTTCATCATTCATATCCTAAATTTTGTGTAACATCATTTAATCATGCTTGTCAGTAAATACTAAACCGTAAATAAACCATGATTCCATATATCAAATATTTGAATCAAAATAAAGCCTAATGGCACATTGGGAGAGTGAGAATATTATACCTCACTTAAAAGCTGAAGAAGAAATATATGCAAATCAACAGCAAGTCAACAGCACCTGCAACAACACAAATGCACAACTCAATTCTGTTATAATGTATTAATTAGGGTGCCCAAAGAATAATATATGTTACTGATTTAGGAGTTCACATAATCATTTTAGAAATAGAAGACCCACATTTTAGCTTTGGGCATGGCCATAATAATATATATTACTGATTTAGGAGTTCACATTACTACTGATTTCAAGTTGAAAATAAGTTGTATTGGATAGACCCATAATGGAAGTGATCATTGAAAAAATACTAGACAATCATTATACTTTAATAAAATCATGTCTATGATCGTTTGACCTAAAGTTCTTTTTTGTAAGCAAAAACTCTTCCTTTTTTGTATTTTTTAGCAAAGTATTACAACCTAAGCATGAAAGAAAAACACTATAATTTGTAAAAAAAAATACAATTTAGAACTATACTTTAAAAGAAGAAATAGACAAAGCTCTAACAAGTAGGACTAGATAACCATTTGATTGAACTGTTGATGAACATGACACTAAATAGATCTTCTGAGAACTCAATCAGGGAATATCCAGCTTCAAGAACTGGTATGAGCACTTTCAAAATAAGAGGAATGAGCCTATTAAAACAAACTATTATGGATTATATAGCCATTATTGTAAGAAATATAAACATCAGAGAATCTCTATCAAATAAAAGACTACCGGAGGAAGAAGAGGAGCAGGCCGGTGTGGAGAAAGGTACATGTCGTGGTAGCGGCGGCGAGCTCAGGTTCTGAGCGGTGGCGGCGGCGGTAGGCGGCAGTGCGACAGGCAAGCAATAGCGGCAACGGAGCAGTAGGCGAGTATCGGCGGTGGAGCAGTAGGCGGCAGCGGCGGTAGGCGGTAGTGCAGCAGGCGAGCAGTAGTGGCGGCTGAGCAATAGGCGAGCACCGGCGGCTAAGCAATAGGCGGCAGCGGCGGCAGAGAGATCGGCGGCGGAGAGAAATCGCCATACCCTAAACTAATCAGGAATGAAATAGAGAAAGGGGAAGAGTGTGGTTTGCGTGGGCGCTATTAAGTTAATTATAGACATCGGTTATTATCAAAAGTTGACGCTTACAACAATAGGCGTCGGTCACTACAAAAAAACGGACACCTATGTTCAATCATAGTCGTCAGTTTCAACTAGAAAAACCGACGTCTATCTACATATGCCGACAAAAAAAAGTTCTTGAATTACGACCACAGTCGTCGGTTGCCATCAAAAACCGACGCCAATTGGGAAATTTTGGGGGTAAAATTTTTCGCGGGGACAGCGCGCGAACTCACATCGGCGTCGGTTATTGTGTGAAAACCGACGACAAAAATGGACCTGATTTCTGTCTCGCGAAAAACCTTTAGTCGTCGATTTCTTGGTCAACAACCGATGTCGTATGTGAAATTTTGGAGGTAATTTTTTTACACTGGAAAAATTAGATTTGACGGGTGATTTTAGGTGTCTGTTTCTTATTGCGCAACTGACGCTAAATAAAAAGTGATACCCTTATCTGGCCGGTCTTCACATATAGATGTCGGTTTGTGTATTCAGCCGACGTTGTAGTTTTAGGCATCAGCTTCTTGGATACAACCGACGCCTGTAAATATGACGTTATAAGCCATTTATGTACCAGTGAAGCATGCATTTCCATGCACCATAGTGGCATACTGTTATCACTGGACTACTAGGATGACAAGCATCAAGTCAGGAGAGGGGAGAAGGGTTTTCGATTGTACCTTCCCCCTCTGATGCCAATTCTCTCACAGTTGCATAGCATGACTATTGTCTCTGATTGTTCATACTACCAAAGGAGGATATTTTGCAAGGAAGGATTGGATGCTTGTGGTGCATCTCCTCTTACTACCACGATTTATATAGCACATGGATTGTAGATCACTGAATTTGGTTTCCAGAAAGGTTTGTATATGTTTGAAACGGAACATGCAAGGCAAGGAAATAAATATATTCCTCCTTCATTTCCTTCTAAGTAATAAATAATTACCTTTTCATTCAATAATTTAAATGTATCATATATTGTAAAATCAAAGTTTGAAAGAATAGGATCGCATGCTTATATTCATTTGACCATGTCAAGTATAGTCTTTTTAAGTTATATTTATGACCAATTAATCAATTATCATATGACTTGCCCTTTATTTTAATAAGACTTTCCCTTTTGCAACACACAACCTCAAGAACAAATGAGATTTTTAAGTATTACTTCTTTACTAAGCAATCATTCGTTTTCACCAAGTCTCGTCTGATTGGGTAAACTTTTGGTGCAAAAATGAAATCATTTCATTCGTTTCAAACTTAGGGGACGATTTGGTTTCCTGTATCTAGCAGGATCATAATCTAAAACCCCGTTTGTTTCATAGGAGCTGGATAATTACAGAAATCTGGTACTTTTTTCTTGTACAGAAATGCAGGAGACCACTTTCCATCTCAAAATCATTGTACGCCGCAATGCAACAGACCGGGGCTTCAGCCCTGCCTATGACAACTACTACTGGTTGTGGTCCCCTCCGCTATCTGCGGTTGCAATGACCTGTCGGGGAGCTATGCACCTTAGACTCAGCCGCTTCGGCCGCGTAAAAAGACTAGACCCGACTTCCGTTGTGATCTGGACATGATAGAACCATGACGACTTATCCAAGTAACCAAAGTTAAAGTTTTGTCTTTCTGCATTTCTCAAAACCTGTAACTGGGATCAAGAAAATCCAGTACATCTTATAATCCAACTCAATCCTATAAACCAAACGTGCCCTTAGAAACACATATAGCCAAAACTTATTATTCAAGAATTTTTCTCACAATAATTCTTTTAAGTCACAAAAGGTTAGATTTTCCTTCCATGGTTTGGGTTTCTCTTTATTTAGTTATACTCCCACGTTATATAAATGGTTGGATCGTACCAAGGTTGTTACATATCATCAACTTGACATACGAGTAAATAAGAGGTATTAATAGGGATGCCAACAATAACCATTAACCAGCCCTCGAACCAGTCCCAAACCAAACCACCCCATTCGAAACGGATTTTTATCATCCAGGGGTCAGCGGAGCCTCAACGATGGGCAACCACCTTAATGGTTTGGTTCCGGCGGGAATCCGAACCATGCCATATAATCCTCGTTCTCGCAGAAGTAGTGAGGACACCAGCCTTGTCTCTATATCGTTGGTGGCCCCGCTGTTGCATTACCCTTTTTAGAGCACAAATCGGACCCAGCCGCCGCACCAATCACACCCACTAGCCACTACCGCCGACGGGTGCAGTAGGGGCACCGGTCAGACGCCTGACTCGTGTAGACTCTGGATCTCGTCGGCACCTTCCACGGACCTCCCGCCTGTCAACACCCGCGGCAGGGTGAGGTGTTTCTCTGGATTACGCGACCGCGAGAGCAGACCCTTGATTCGTCGACGACGCTGATGTAAAGCAGGATGTGTGTGGTCTTGTTGGACGGAGTGAAGGTGGAACCTAGGGGAGGGAGGATGCCGAGGGCGGCTGTGAACGACACGAACGCAGTATAAGATGGACGGTGACAGAGGGGCTACGCCGTAGAAGACAGGTGGTGACAGGGGCTTGTGGTGGAAGACGAATGGTGTCGGCGGTCCAGCAGCACATTTTCCTCCTCCATCTAGACCGGCGTTGCTATCTTTGTTGTGATAGTAACAGATTCAGAGGGATAAACAGCAACCCCAACAGGTCAGCGGCTATGCATGATCGAATGGGAGAGAAACATAATGCCCGACGATGAGTGATACACCTATAAAATTGTCCACGTCAATGGTAACTGGTAAACCGCGTGGTTACCCGTATTATAGAACCATTCCTCCCGGTGACGATGGTCTGGTTCTCCATACCATATGCGAGAGCAATGGTTGAAGCGGGTGGTGGATGGTGGACGCCCAATCCGTCACGTTGGCCATCCCCAGGTATTATCTAAATATTAATACCTCACTTTTATGGAATTTTAAAAATTTTATAATTTTTTCTTCTTAACTCTAGTTGGTCCCAAAATTTGAACACCTCTTTGTTACCATCAAAACTCGGATTTGGAGAAGTTTCATGCAAAAAGAAAACCATGTAATGCCTTTTTCTTACACTACAAGAAATCTCATAATGTAATTACAAAGGCCATAACCAACTATATGTGCCTTTCAAATCTTGGATTTATATTTCCATAACAATGATCTCACGTATTACTGAAAGGTAAGTCCAACAAGGATGGTTGGTTACTCTAACTTTATATGCAAGGAATCAAAGTATTATATGTTATGATTATTGAATTCACTTATTAACTTGAAATATTCTTGAACCTTTGGTCTTTGCTCTTCATATTATACAAGTATTTATTGGTGTAAAATAAAATCATTAGATTTTTTAATTTGACAAATTTTCACACAAAGACCACACGGCAAAACAATTTCAAAAGAATTCAGAAAATATCAAAGACTCCTTATTAAATTCTCAAATTCATCAATTGCAATCTTATTATTTCATTTATTTCTCTGATTTGATTCTCTTATCATTTTCTCGAATTAAATCTAAAATTTATAAATTTTGAGATTGTTACAACATGTGTTCTTCACCATCACTATGTTTAAATGTGTGTGTGTGTGTATGTACAACTACATAGATCCATCCTTCTTATTCACAAACAACACCAGATCACCCCAAGAGGATGTGCTCGGCTTAATGAACCCCTTGTCCAATAGCTCCTGAAGCTATGCCTTCAACTCCTTCATCTCAATTCATGCCATCCTATATGGTGCATGTGTTATGGGTTGTGTATCAGGTATCAAGTTGATCTCAAAATAAATCTCTATAGGAGGTGGAACACCTATAAACTCGTCCGAAAACACATCCTTAAACTCCTTTACTGCCAGAACATCCTTATTTGTGGACATGTTGCCTTGGTGTCTACAACATGTGTGAAGGAAGTTACACAATCTAGCCTCAACATCAGAGAGCTACCGAGGATCTTTTATCTCCTTGCCAATATAAAGACACATACCATCCCTAAACTCTACAACCCTATACCCATAGTCTGAGTGTATACTTCTCCAGGATATCCATTTCTAGATCATACTAAATCTATGCATATCAAGTGGATTGAGGTCTACTTGAATGTTGTGCCTCAAGAAATAGAGAACACATGATGGACATACCTCCCTTAAATTATATATGCCACCAAAGGAGTTTCCAATAAAATTTGACCAAATATACTACTAACAAGAAATTTACAAAGGAAATCACATATGCAGTGATAAATGAGTGTGTTGTACCTGAATCAACTAAAATGTATACATAAAAGGAAGTTATCTATTTAGAATGAAAAAACTTCATCTAAGATGCTACGTCTTGTGGGTTGATGTCCTTTAGGCTGAGTCATAGCATAGACTTGAGTTGTTTCCTACGTGCAACCACACCATGACTTCTTCCTACTGATTCTGATGATCCTATCTATGAATTCTAACATTTATCTTTTCCAGGACCACTCTAACATTGTGAAGATTAATGATCTACATCTTGTACCGAGTCACTTCTTGGTATAGGTGGGGCAAAAAAAATTCGCATGCCCTAACTGACCACACTAATAGCAAAGCCTAGTATCAAATCAGCAAGGACCAAAGTGGTTGTTGTTGCATGTCCTACACTAGATATGATATTGTGGCCTAGATGGTCGTATCACCTCCATGGAACCCCACCTATTTTCTCTAGAGGGAGGAAATCCTTAGCCTTGACCCTTTCTAGGTGACCACTATGAATGAAAATGTGTATTTGGCTCTAACATGCATGTATGTATCATGATTGTTATTGTGGAACCAAATACCTTGGTATTGTGTAACTCCCAGATTGTCGGCTATGGGGTAAAGTTGACCTCTTTCCTTACTCTACATTGTGACATACTATCATCATCATCTTTATCATCATAACTAGTTCCATAAAAGAAGGATCCTCTCATACATCTTCACAGTAGATTCCAGTTATGGAAAGTCCACATTCAGACCTTTCTAGAATTGCCAAATCTATTATGCCTTAGTTATAGCTATTGAACCTCAACAACTACATGAGATGGGTTCCATATATAGTGACCCATACCATTCTTTGGTGCAAGTGCTTGAACTGACTGATCTTCCCCTCTATGTATGACTAAAGAAAGTGGATGTCCTTTAATCCTTTATGGAACTCAACCGGGGCAATCATTTTAGGGTTTTGAGAGAAGGGGAAAATCCAAAAAAAACTTTAGCTAATGGATCCACCATATACATAAAATGTTTGTCTATTAAAGACATCAATGGTATATTGAATATACTTGAAACATGCTAGTTCTCCAACAACTACACATGTCTTGTGTTGGTGTAGAAATTACACCTACATATTCAGATCTGAAGTGGTTGTTGTTGTTGTCACCTTTTCATTGTAGCCACACCTTGTCTTCTTCTTAAATAAGTTACTTGTCCTCAAGCCTCCTCCCAATGACCTTGGCCTCTACGTCATCCACACAGATGCAACAACTATTACTGCACCACCTTGGTTGCCAAGAGGAAGTAGAATTTGGATTTGATTATGTGCTAGTGTCTCTCTCTCCTTCTCCTGTTGCAATCATTGCCCTTGTGGTGATTTTTCTCTCTTCGAGATGAAGAACTCTTAGACAACTTGTGTCCAAAATTTTGTGTCTCCCTTGGACGTCCATCTCTTTATAGAGGAGAGTCGTTGCCTTGGATTTTCTAAAAATCCAATCATGTTCTTAAGCGTAGTTCATAATCGGAATCAAACTAGAAAACTCAGACATACTTCCTAGTCAACTGCTTCATTGATGAAATCGTATGAATATTAACTCAGTTAGTCAAATGTACTATCCATTCGCCCAGTTCTTTCTGTCATGAAGTCATGTTATAATTTGAATTTCTTAATTTGATTCCAAATTAATTGAGTTTTTCCAATTCTTGTTCAATCCCAATTTCTCCCAGTCTCCCGATGGGACTATCTAGTCAGTTGATTGGCCACTTGCCCAATTTATTATCAGATACACAATTGAAACTCAATCTAAACAGTTGATCCAAACCATCCACTTGGCTGATTGACTTGCCCAGTTGCCTGATTGCGTAGAAATTAACCTTTACATGATTCATAACTATTCTAATCATATTTTTGATTGCAAACTTCAATTCCTTTAAGCATCCTTATGTATCTGGCCCCATAGGTTCCTTATTATGTTGGTAATGGTGTTCAAAATATCAGAAGAAAAGATCAATATGTAGAAACACATCATTGATGTCCAAGTAAAAAGAATAAGTTAGAGAGCAACTTTAACCTGTAAAGTGGTCGATGTTACCTTAACCATATAATACATTTGTCTTAGACATCTAGATTGAAATAAAGGCATGGAGTTGTAATCCTCCAAACATTTAATCAATATTTCTTGAGTACGAGTTGACTATTGAGATTGTGTGAGCGAAATATCATATATTGATTACATCAGTATGGTCGTGCATTTCATAGTCTCACTTATCAAGTGGCCAAATATAACTCCAATATAGGGACAAATTCTATCTGCATCACTCACAATAGCCCATGAGTGTCACAATGCACCCAACCACTACTTGTATGGAAACCACTTTTCAAGTCATGTTGGTTAGTGTTAAAGAACATAGAACAACATGTGATTATTGTAGTGATCTCAGGTCTAGGGGTTACAGTCACCACTATCACATTAAGTTATGACTCTTACTATCACGGCATAGCTTTCATGTGTCATTCTCAAAGCGGGTATGTCATGTACAACATGTTCTCTAATTAGTACCCATATATTGGAATTGATATCCAATATCATCACTAAAGAGACATAGTCATCATTTAGCAAACACAAGTCTTGTGTATTATTCTTGGCCTAAAATAACTAAATAGGGACATAAAAAGATTCAATATTCTCGAGTATACATATGATCTCATGTTTAGGTCCTCAACCCAAACCATGTGTCACTGAGTTCAAGGATTTTAACGATAATATTGCATTACTCATTTTCTCAATATTGAAATAAAAAAACATAATCATTAGGAATTGATATTTTTAAAATCAAAGCACATAAATGTATTCCTACTACAATCATCACATGACGACTCTCAGTGTCTAAAAGCAATAGTAGCCCACTCATGAATCAAGTTCCAAGTGATCTAACATGACCATCATACTTTTGATGTGAATGTGCTTTTGTCAAGGGATCAAAAGCATTACTTTCAGTTGGAACTGTGCAAATTATTGCATCTCCTGGTTTTACAATCTATTTTATGAGATGATATCACCATAGCATGTTCTTGGAACGGTAACTTAATTTTGGTTCCTTATCATATGCAATGGCTCAATTGTTGTCATTGTAAAGTTGTATAATGTCCTTGACGGTTGGCACTACTCTAAGTTCACTAGTGAAGTTCTTGATCCATACTGCTTCTTTTGTTTTATTGTATGTGGCAATATACTCAACTTCTATAGTAGAATCGGTCATTGTCTCTTTCTTAGAACTCTTCCATCTTACAACTCTGCCATTTATGCAAAACACAAATCCCCATCCTAATAGGATTTGAATCTTGCATTAATGCAACCCTTTACAACTAGTTCTACTTCACCTCTATATATCAAGAATTGATCCTTTTTTCTTCTCAAGTATTTCACGATATTATTCATAGAAATCCAATATCCTACATTGGGATCTGACTGGTATATGCATGTCATGCACAGAACATACAAGATATTTGGGTGTGTACATAACATTATGTACATGATAGATACAATTACATATGTATATGAAATCTTGCTCATGCATTCCCGCTCTTCCAAAGAGCTAGGATATTGAAATTTAGAGAGACTTCTTTCATGAGACATGTGTAAGTTATCTCTCTTAGAATGCCACATGTTGGACATCTTTGATACTTCTTCAATGTATGTAGTTTGTGTCAGACCAAGAAGCCTTCTAAGTCTATATCTATAACTTGATTCCTAGACTATATGATGATTCACCTAAGTCCTTCATGAATAATGTATTGCCCAACAAATTATTAACCAATTGTAGAGTAAGAATGACATTTCCCAACAATAATTTATCATACACATACAATATGAAACATACAATTATGTTCCCACTAACCTTCTTGTAAATACAAGGTTCATCTTCAATTTTAATAAAGTCAAACTCTTTGAACATATCATCAAAATGAAGATTCCAACTTCTAGATGTTTGCTTGAATCCATAGATTGACTTTTCTAGCTTATAAATTTTGTTGACTTTTGAAGCGATACCACCTTTTATGTTTGTCATGTACACATCCTCAAGAACATTCCCATTAAGGAAAGCAATATTAATGTCCATCTTACAAAACTCAAAGTCATAATAAGCTGCAATGGTAAGCATGATCCTGATGGACATAACCATGACAACTGGTGAAAAAGTTTCACCATCGTCAACACATTGAAATTGATGAAAACCTTTTGCAACCAATCATCCTTTATAGTTGTTTACATTACCATCCATTTCAATCTTCTTCTTGAAGACCCAATTGCACCTTAGGGGTTTTATCCCTTTCTGGTACATCTAGCAAAGTGCATATATTGTTGGCATACATGGAGCCTATCTCAGATGTCATGGACTCAAGACATTTACTAGATTATGGTCCCTCAACGACCTCATTGTAGGTTTTTGACTCATAATCATTAATGACCAACAAATCGTCTCGTTGAGTCATGAGAATCAAAATTTCTCTGGCTTCAGACATGTCCTACTAGACCTTCGAGGTTCTTATTCCACATGATGAATTTGAGATTTCACAATAGCTTATGCTTATATTTGTTCCTTGTCTACCTCCATAGGATCAATATTTTCTTATTAGCCTCAAACTTCTCTGAGGTCTATTTTCTTCCCACTGGTTCCTTTGGAAATGAATTCCTTTTTTACGGATACAACATTTCTAGTAACAATAATTTTTTCATAAGGAATATATAAGTAAAATCACTTAGTTTACTTAGAGTATCCAACAAATAAACAATTATCTAATTTTGATTCAAACATTTTAGAGAACTGTTTCTTGACACAAGCTTCACAAACCCAAGTATCTGTAAAGTTTATTGGGACGTTTTGAATATCGTATCCCATATGTTGACTTTTTTACTAAATTATAAGGTACATAGTTAAGTGTAAACACAATGGTTTTGAGAGTGTATCCCATAAGAGATTCAAAAGATTTGCTAAGCTCATCATTGACAGTACCATGTCCAACAAGGTGTGATTTCTTCTTTCTAAAACACCATTGTTCTAGGTAATTTCAACTATGATACAATAGCATAGTCTCTCAGAAGGTCCTCAAACTCTTGGCTTAAATATCTTCCACATGATCAGATCAAAGTGCTTCAATGCTCTTATGAAGTTGGTTATGTACTTCATTCATGAATTCCTTGAACTTCTCAAGAGATTCTCATTTGTATTTCATAAGATATGTATATCCATATCTATTGAAGTCATTAGTAAAAAAAATGAAGTATTGATATCCACCTCTAGAACTTGTGCTAAAAGGTACATATATATCAGTATGTATGAGTCCTAATAAATCACTTTCCCTATCACTAATACCAATGAAGGGTGCTTTATCAACTTGACTAATAAATAATATTGATGTCTCTCTATAGATTCAAAATCACATGAGTCTAGTTATACATCTTTATAGATCTAGAAATTTGTATCTCATTTGTGTGCCTCAAACAAAGATGTCATAAGGTATGTTTTTGGTTGAGTCATTGAGATTTAACTTCTTGGTATATATGTGATATACACTTATCTCAAGATCCAATAAATACCATTAGACATTCAGAGACTGCCACAGAATATGTCATCTCCTGAAATAGAAATTTGACCATTTTTTATTAGAAATTAAAAAATCATTCTTGTCCAACAAGATAAACGAATAATATTTCTATTTGTCACATGTACATAATAATAATTAACTAACTTCATTACAAGATCATTATATATAGATGCATGATAGGCATCTACAGGTCATGGAAATAACTTTTTCTCTTTTGTCAACTTGATCCACCTCTCCCTTTAATAAGATTTTTACTTGTTTTCATATCATGTCCATAAGAGCATATGTGAGATCTATATCCAGTATCTAAAACCTGAGATGAAGAACTACATAAGTTTTATATCTATAACATATATACCTGCAGTGGAGATATGTATCTGCTCCTTCTTTAGTCATCAAGGTAAATAGGGAAATTTCTTTTCCAATGTCCAGTCTAGTGATAATGGTTACATTTTCCTTCCTTGCCTATTAATTATTTAGCTTTAAGTGAATAAGGCTTGAGTTTTTAGCTAGCTTTATAGCTCTTCTTAGATTTATCCTTTCACTTTGACTAGCCTTTTTCCTTTTTCGACAATAAAAAGAGACCTTAACTTATCTTTCTCATTGTAATTGTTAACATGCAAAGAAAATCTGACAACATTCAAAAAAAGTTGTTCACTTTGTATGTCATGACAAACTAACTATAAGATTTCAACAAAGATTGCAATATTACATCAACGCACAACTCTTTGCCTAAGAGGAACTGATGGATCCTTGGTTTGGGCCTTCATATTTTGTGATTTGTCTCTTATTTTCAATACGATGTGTAGATGCATGCTATTTCCTAATAAATATCACTTTATATCAAATGCAATCATGCATGCTTTTGTATGTTTTTCCTAGATCTTCCACATCCATAGAAGAATATAAGGAATCCAAAAAGCTACCTCGTCCTACCCTCAAGTGATTGAGGAAAGAAATTGTCATGCCCGCATCCCACGATTTCCACTAATCATGAGATGTGGGCATGAGATTGTGGATTTACTTAAGACAAAGTTCACCCTTATTTTTCTTTTCCTTTAATACATTTCAAACTCTTAGTTTTCTCGCATCCAAATACATAAACAAACTTTACCAGAGAATTAAACTTTTATTACTCTAAATATGATCTCAACATTAATGATATGCATCCATACATTCATTCTGTTTCTCACACTTTCATGTACATACATCATGACAATTAGATACATTCTCGCTTATTAAGGAAACAAAGATACATAACATCATTTACAACTCTCTCACATCTATACAAGGACCTAGAGTAACAGGGACTGATTGAACTTAACTAATCACATACTTAACTCATGTGGTAGATCTACTTTGATGCTTTGACCTTCTTCAAGTCCACGTGGTTAACCTTAAAACAATCGAGTAGAGGAGTGAGCCTACTCGCTCGGTGAATGGGTAAAACAATAATACAATCTAAAGCACTGAAATAGACATTTATCTTTCTTGAATAACTAAAATAATAGCAAGATAGTAATGCATATTAAAAGACTAGATATTCAGAAATTTACAAATAGCATTGAAGCCTTCATTATTAGAATAAACAAGTATAGAAACATAATCCTCACTATTTTCTTTTTGATCTTTCATTAACTTTAACTTGACATGACTACTAAACTCTTTATTTGAACTCAACTAAACTCAATTCTCTTTCTCTTTTACTTTGCCCCTGAACTCACTTGGATTGTACCATCCAAGCAAAAGCCACTACTGAGTGACTTCTTTTATGTTTATTAAGAAGGTATGAAATACAGGAATTTACTATATTGAGCAGATCTCAAACAATACAGTTAAATAATAGGGAATGCCAATATTACATTTAAAGAACAACTATTGTAAAACTAATACTTGAAACTTATTTCTGAACATAACTTTGTTTTCTTATAATGATTTCTATAAACTTATACTAATCATCTTTTAACTTATGTTATCTTCTTTTAGCTTATGCCCTGATCATATGTAGTTTACTCTACTTATGAAGACTCATAGAGAACTATGATCTCATCGTACAAGACTTAGCTTAAAACCCAGGAAGCTAAGCCTAGAACTGAATCTGGGTCTGCTTGACTCAAACTGTCACGTTTGACTAAGGCGGCTAAACAGCTGGCCTTTAACTGGACCTCTCCTTCTAGGCTGAGTATACAGACGGAGGGTATGAGACGCTTTGTGGGCTTCATCTTGGTACGCTCTGTGGGTACCTCTGGGTTACCACTGGGATCTTTGATTCATGTTGGGTAACCTACCTTCTCTTAGGAGACTTCCTCAAGGGCTTCGTCTCCCTGCATGCTCTGTGGGTGCGTTATGATCCCCGTATATAGGTCGCTACCAGGGTGGATCATTTCCTCCCTACAGTACAGACATCCGTAGGGAATCTACGGTGTTCAGGGCACCTATGTCTATTATAACTTTGATTATATCTTTCTTTTAGACTGATCTCTTTTAACTCTGTATTTTACTGACTACTCAGACTACTGAATTGAAATCACTGATGATATTGAACTGAATGTTTAACATATTGTTTACCCTTTTCTTAGGATTTCTCCTTACTCATGCCCATTCAATATTTCTCACATTTATACATGACATCGATAACATCCCAATCTAGGGCATGTCATATATCTCTGCTTGCAATAGCATAATAACTTATCATTTCATGACAAGTATTTGAATTAGAGAATCTAAATCTCATAAACAAATCATGCATGCATATAATATAATATTCAGCTAAAAAACCACAATATCACATTAATCATTTCAATCAGTCATTTAATACTAAATTAGATATGTATACTTATAAAAGCATACTAAATTGGGTTTCCATCCTTGATTACTTGCTATTCACGGGATATGTATTATGAAAATCAGAAACTCTATTGTTTATATATCAAATAAAAGAGATCAAACATGTATAATTGAATGCACTAGGAACATAAGTAAGATCAATTAAGCTTAAATCTCAATTTCAACTATAATGTTGTTCAAGCACCCGAATAATTTAATAATTCAGATCTTCAGAAGATTCTCAACCACCTTATAAATTCTCTATTATTCAAGATACATGGATATCTATATCCATGTCATCATATAAACATTTTCACAGCATAGTTAGAACATAGTTTGAGGTATACTATAAACTGAATTCAAAAACAATTCTTTTCATTTATTGTCATCTAGGCAGAAATCGAGAATATCAACTTAATCATCTAATTGAGTAAAATTGATTGAATTATTCTTTTACCCAATCACCCTAGGCTGTGAAATCAGCTTAAAAATGTATCCCATATCTGAAATCTTGATCTCATATCAGATCCCTAGCAATTCACCCAATTCTTCTTCCTTTCAACTCGGAATCCCTAAAAATGAGGGAGTATGAAGAAAGAGTGAGAAAAGGGGAAGTTTTGATACCATTTCGGATCAAATCAGAGGAGGGACGGAATCTTGATATGGGAGAGAATATTTACTATTAAAGTCTATGCAAAGAAGCTAAATTTACTTGATTTCATCATATCTCAGATAGAGAAACCCTAGTTCAGCAATTCCACCTCTTTCTCCTCTCAAACCCTAACTCTCCCTCTCTCTCTAGGATTTCATTTCTCTGGAATGAATCATGAATTATGAGATCTCCTAGTGTGTTAGGTTGACCATATAGAGAATTAAGCTGCTTGGGTGAATTGCACATTGACCCCTCACTAAACTTTTTGTTATTTCAGTAGATTTTTCTGTCATAAAAAAGTTATTGTAATTCGTGTATTTCAGAGATCAAACCTTCTCCAAAAATTATGAAAATTTATCAAGTTTTGTATAATTGGTATAAAAAGCTTTAGTTAAAATTTGAGATCATTCCAAGCTTCCATTAAATAAATAAAAATCAAACAGTGCACTATTATCTAGAGTTCTACGGAAATGTCAGTTGAAGAGTAAATGCCCCACAACGGCCATGCTAGCTGCCACGACCGTGCTAAGATGGCCCCAGCACGGTCGTACTGCCTACCACGGCCATGGTGCATTGGTTTCATCAGATTTGAGTATAAAATTTGGTCAATAATTCAATTCTTTCAAAATGGCCGTGTGGCCTAGAATGCTCGTGCCACCAACAACCCACCACAGTCGTGCTATCCTAGCCTTCAACTACCATTTTCATTATCCTTTACATACTTCTCTTATTCCTCCCCAACATGAGCCTATTGGGTGAAAACCCTGATTTCAGCCAACTAGGGTTTATATTTTCTCAAACCCTAATTATACAAAGTGATAGCATACTTGAACTTTTCATTTGGTTTAACACATCACGATTGAGATATCATCATTAATCATGTTTAATCAATGACCAATATAACTAAGCATGTAGTCATCCACGTAAACCCTAACTTACCCATTAAATTCATATACGATCATAACAATTCTTCCCCCCTTAAAAAGGTTTCGCCCCCGAAACATAAATATGCAAGTAAATACATTCAAGGTTTATTTTAAGCTTCAGAAATCTTTCATGACATTATATTCTTATATTTCATACTTGAATGTATCTTTCAACATTAAGTCCTTTATTTCTTTTCTAATCACAACATGTTTAAATCATGACTACTCAATGATAACAAATCAATTCTCTATGCCACAATCAATCATAGAAAGAAAAAAAAAGAAACAACCATTTCAATATTTTCATACTCTTGAGGTGTTACCTCAACATTGATAATCCGATCCAACTATCTCAATTCATATGGCTCAATATATACTATTGTTATGTATTACCTCTAAGTCATAAAAGAGAGTTCACCATGTTGTTTTGAATTTTTACTTGTGTGCTACTCAAATAGAAAAACAGTCTTGAGTTGAAAGACTAGATTCAACAACAATTATACAATACTACTCATGGCATCCCCATTGAATCATGGATGCATAAGGTGAAGCATTACCATCACATTCCATACTATATTCAAGTATGAACCCACACATAATTCAAGGTGTAACCATCGGGTTATAGCATACTAGGGTTTCAACAACAGTAATAGAGCACTCCATGATTGTATTAGTCATTCAAGGACTATTCATACCCAATTACCATCACTTAGTTATACTAAAGCTAGGTATAACAAGCTATACCTCATTAGGGTTACATATCAATAAAATATGGTTATCATCCCTTCTATTCATATGAGTGAATAGGTAAGACTACATTATTCAGGGTAACCCTCCATTTGTTCCATCATCATTCAACTCATATCACCATACCACAAAATTACAATACTAAGATGGATTACCGGTATGAATGACTACAACTATCAGACACCTTTAATTAACATATTGTTTGTACATGTACACTAAAATCATATGTAGAACCAATTTGCATCCCTGAATATACCTTCAACACATTATACTTCTAAAAACAAATTCGCATATTACTAAAAGCCATTGTTTTCTCTTATCTCTCTCTTCATTCATTACTACTTACTTTTTACTACTTATCCTTCTCATTTTAATCATGTATATTAAACATCCTTAAAATTGAAACATATAAGGTACGAATAGATTATTCATCATTCTTCCTATCACTTCAAGAATTTATTTCATATCACACCTTCACTCATATTATATTTCTCCTTTTGTTCAAAACACACCTCTTATATTTCAAATCTATTTCTTATCCTTTACTTCGAATCATTTCCATATTGTTTATCTACCTTTCATATTACCTTTAAAACCTGGATTACTATCAATGCTAGTTTACTTCTCATAGTGCAAATTTCATGATCTTGTTTTATAGAGATGCTAGTATTCACCAGCACATAAGGTTAAAATATGTGGGCTTTCCTGACCGCTCTCTCTCTAGGGTTTAGCTCCCGCTTCTCTCTAGTTTCTTCTGGCGACCACCGTTAAGGGGAGGGAGTGCCGCTCCGGTGCTTTCCTCCCCCTGGCCTAATCTGCTTGATGAAGGGGGAGATGTGGACCTGGGGATGCTCACGGCAAGGTTGAGGCAGTGATGTGCTACGCTACGCTGAAGCCAGGGTGCGGGTCGAGTTTGGCTACATCGACCATATCGAATCCTTCTCGTTCAAGAGTGACGAAAGGAGAGGTGTCGTCTCCTGTTGGTTTTTGGCTTCTTATGTGGCGGCTCCGTCATCACAGGTGTAGTAAGTGAGTCCCTTGGCTTCCCTCTCTGACCCCTGTCTCTCCTTACCCCCAGCTAGCTCCTGGCTTCGTCCAGTGCTATGATGACCCCACGACATCGTTCGGGTTGCTTCAGAGATCTTTGCGGTGGCCGAGCTTGCTGGCAGGTTTGGGCGCCTCCTATCCGGCCGGTGGTGCTCCCTGGTTGGCGGCGCCCTCCCTGCTGTGAAGGTGTTTTTGCCCTTCGTCTGGCTCGGCATTCGGCGGCTCTCCTTCCATCCTGTGTTGGTAGATCCTCTCTGCTGCCGTGGTATGGGTAGCCCCCAAGCTGATCGAGCTTCGTCAAAGTCAGATGCCCCCTGTTCATGGTGGCATCTCTGCTACTTCTGGAATGGAACAAATTTTAGGTGTTCGACGAAATGCTTTGATGCATTCAGGTACATCTCGAGGGGTGGACTTAAGAGAGCTGTTTCCACTTCTCTTCTTCATTGCCCGATTTGCTGCTGCATGCAGCATAAGCCTTTTGGGGTTTTGTGTGGTTTGATGTTGTGTAAACAGCTATTACCGTTTGTTCTTAAACCTTGTGGGTGAGAAACTAGGTGATGTGGTGGGATGTTAGCTCGAAGGATCTCCCTAATCTTAGCTTAGTACCACAATTTTTTGGTACTTTCAATAGATAGTTGGTGCTAGGATTTGCATGAAGGAGTGATTTAGAGCTGATCTTTCCTTCCCAATCTTTGTTGTTAAAACACGACGGTTCTTACTTGGATTTGGATAGCTGAAAAGGCCAAAAACTTTATGTCTAGCAACAGGTTGGTTTGCTAGTTTTTGTTCTATGTCAAGTTGCTATTACTATTTGTGGGTACACTGAATGCATGTAATAGTGGTTTGTTGTAGTCTTCTTCTGGTTGGTCCGTCTGGACCTAGCTTGTCTAGTTTGTTTGGTTTTCTTAGTTTTGTTTTCACCTAGTTTGCTTGTGTGCCCCCCTGCGTGGGGATTTTGGCCCTTAAATGAGCTTTTAGCTCCTATCGATGTAATGGGGTACTTAGTGCCCAAAGTTTTTGGTTTTAATAGTAACCCGCCTTTTGATCGACCAAAAAAAAAAAGAGATGCTAGTATTCAAGGTCAAATCACTAGTGACGTCCCTTAACTACTAAAAGTCTAAACATTCTAAGGTTTGGTCCTTATCAGTAGCATGACATTATTGTGATGTGACTTTATTTCCTTAATTTGATATTCAAACTTTGGATCTCACAAGTTTTACTAAAGTCTTCCTTATCTTATCAATTGAATTTCCTTTCTCTTACTTGGCCATTCAAAAAGATTACATTCTCAATTTACCCTACTAGGGTTTCATCATCATATTGTGTGTCATTATTACATTCACTAGATGTTCCTACCATGGTGGTTATGCATCATATATGGTTCACTTTCCTATCACTTCATTCCCACCTTGCTCTCATTAAGGAATATATGATAGAGAAGATGATTTCTGAGACTTAGAATTCTTATATTCAAACATTCCCTTAATACATTTCTCATATGTAGGTTTAATTAGCTATCAATAGGGATACTTGACTCATTAGCACTTGCTTGAATATCACAACCTCTTTCTTTTATAATCTATATTACTCCATCATGTTTCAAACCCTTCCTTACTTTCCATAATCCTCTTACCATATACTACTCTTCCACCTATCATCTTTAACTTCTTATTTTCTCTTATGACCAAGTTTCTTATTCATGTGTATGATCATGTATACCATGTTGCACATGTTTCTTTTTATCCTTCTACTAATGTAAAGTTAAAATTCTAAATCAATATTCTCTCTACTAGTTTCACCTCATGTTTAATACATTACATACTCTTCATTTTAAATCAAACGGATCATGCATGGGTGAAACATAGTTTCTCTTTCAATCAAGTTTTCTCCTTCATGAATATAGTCTACCTTTGTATGACATATTCATTTGTTAAACTACACTTTTGTTCTTCTTTTAGAAACTAGTTTGTTGTTCTATAGAGACTTAAAATCCAAAGTTAATAAGGATGAATGTATTAAGCTTTATAATAAAGGTATACATTCTATGCTATAAATTATATCATAACGCTCATTCCTTAGTCAAGCTCATCATTTTTACATTTTTTTGGTGAACCCAGCGTGTTTCTCTTCCATTAACCAAAAGCAAAAGTATGTACAATGCCTATAGGTAAGTCCTAAGGCAGAGAGACCAAAAACAAACTAACTATCTATACACAACATCAGTATGCAAGCTTAAAGTATCTAAGTAAGCTATATCCCAACAATCCTTAGGGCTTCGCCTAGGACCACCAAAAATCCGTGCATTCCTCTCGAGCCAAATCCTGTGAATAGACAACCCAGCAACAGTCTTTTTCTGTCCGTGCAGCAACAACAGATCCTCCATCTGCCAAGGGTTCCTGCCAAATTTATGGCTGAACTGATTCCAGAGCTCGCTACTGTAGGGGCATTTGAAGAAAATATGAACAAGGTCCTCTTCAGCAGAACGGCAGAGGACACACCTTGAGGCTGGTGAGAACCCAATCCTCTGCATATACTCACAGGTCGTAAGCTTGTTGAGGAAGCATCTCCAAAGAAAGCAAGCAATACTTCTCGAGAACTTACTGCTCCACAGCCAAGAACCCCAGATCACCTTGACATGCTTCTTCCTGACCAACTCCCAACCGTCCTTCAACTTGAAAGAGGTACCACCTTTAAAGTGAAGCACATCAGCACCATTACCAAAAGGCGGCATGTCTTTAAGAACAAAACTAATGGAGTCCACGCCCCTAACATCCGGAAGGGACCAACTGCTATTCAGAACACAAGACGAGATAACACCATTCAGGCCCTTTCCAAAACGAAGTACCATATGAGCATCACAGCAATCCAGCAAACGTTTTCTACCAGGGAGCCACGGGTCCTTCCAAAATAAGAACTGATCCCCATTACCCACCTTGAGAGACGTATTAGCCTTCAGAATTTCTCTCATACCTAGAAGCCTCATCCACATCCAGGTCGCATTAGATTTGCATCTAACCGACCAAATAGATTCCTCCTTATTGTAATGCTCATGCACCCACTTTACCCAGAGAGACTCCTTATTAGTAGAAATGTCCCATAGATTCTTCAACAAACCAGCTCTGGACCAATCATACACCCTTCTCACCCCCAAACCACCTTCCTTCCTAGGACGACAAATAGAATCCCAAGGGACTGTATGCAGATGCTTCACTTTGTCAGAATCATTCCAAATAAAATCACGCATATGTTTCTCAATGTCATGAATCACCGCCTTCGAAATGGGAAAGGATGCTGACCAGAAAATATGATAAGAGGAGAGAGTAGAAATCACCAACTCAATCCTCCCAGCAAAGGATAAGAGCTTCCCTTTCCAAGAATCCAGCTTCCTTCTAATTTTTACAAAAATGGGGGAACACATGGATTTCGTCAAACGACCAGTAAACAGAGGAAGGCCCAAGTATCTAACTGGAAAATCCGTCTTCACAATATTAAGACAATGAGAAATATCCTCCTGATCAACACTGCTGCGACTGAGAAAGAGTTGACTCTTCGTGTTATTTAAGCTAAGACCAGAAACAGCACAAAATTGGTCAAGAACCGACCTCAACTGTTGCACATAGGCCACGGAGGCTTTCGAGAACAGAAGCAGGTCATCCGCAAAGATAATATGAGAGATACCAAGCAGATTAGAAGCTTTGGGAGGAGAAATAATATCATTCTGCATCGCATCACCAATAATCGAGGAAAACCCTTGCATAGCGACGACAAATAGATAAGGGGCAAGAGGATCGCCCTGCCGGACTCCATTAGATGCTTCAAAGGAACAAGATGGAGTACCATTAATAAGGATTTGAAAAGAAGCAGAATTGAAGCAGACCTCTATCCAATCAAGCCAGCACGGTGGAAAACCCATCTTCCACATAATGAACAGGATGTAATATCTCCTCACCGTGTCATAGGCCTTGGCCAAATCAGCTTTAATACAGAGCATAGGACTCCCTTTAGGAGAGGAAAAGGAACTCAATAAGTCATTTGCTAATAAATTAGCATCACTAATAGATCGACCTTTAATAAAAGCAAATTGATTCTTCTCTATCACCACAGGGAGGATAACCTTCAGCCTATTAGCCATAATCTTCGTAATAACTTTGAACAGCACATTGCATAAAGAAATAGGACGGAAGTCCTTCAGACAATTGGCACCCTGAATCTTCGGAATAAGAGTCACAAAGGACTTGTTACATTCTCTAAGAAACTTCCCCGTATCAAAAAAACTAAGGACAACTCTAGTGATATCTTGACCAACGATGTGCCAACAAGATTTGAAGAAAGCATTGTTAAACCCATCAGGACCAGGGGCTCTATCATCATCCAAACCTTTGATCACCACTTCCACCTCCTCCTTAGTGACCCACTTCCTGAGCTCCTGGATCTGAGATAAATCCAGTCTAGGTAACTCCCAAGACTCCTTCCAATCAACAACAGAAGAAGGAGAGGAATTGAAGATATTCTTATAGTGATTCGTTATACAAGTAGAGATAGCCTCAGGATCGTTAATAGTGATATCACCATCTTGTAGAACATGAATACTATTGATAATCCTTCTAGATTTGAGAGTGGCATAGAAAAAAGATGAATTCCTATCACCTTTTTTGAGCCACGTAGCTCTATACTTCTATCTTAGAAAGCATTCTTCATCATGAACAGGTTTGCTAAGGTCCTTCCTTATATCAGTCAAAGACAACTGAAGAGCTATATTACTAGGATTAGCTTCAATATCTTTTTGAATAGCAGCCACCTTGACTTCCAACTCCTGCACCTTCGAGGAAACTTAATAAGCGCAGCTCTAACAGCAGCAAGCCTCCTATACACCCTATACATAGGTGCACCAACAGGAGAGCTCTCCTCCCACGCCTTCTTCACAACATCCAGATAACCAGGTTGAGTCATCCAAGTGTTAATGAACCGGAAAGGACTATTCCTCCTTCTAACCGAGAACAAATGCAAGACAAGAGGCCGATGATCACTGATCGAATTGGGCACCACCTCTCCCCACATATAAGGAAAAAGATCCATGAACTTAACATTGCAGAAAACTCTATCTAACTTCGAGAAGGTGCTAATACCTTTACGGATATGACTATCCCAGGTGAAGAACTGACCCTTCATAGAAACCTCCAGCAAACCAGTAACCTCCAAGGAATTATTAAAATCCTACATACTTCTAGTAGAGGGTGGCTGCTTACCCAATTTCTCATTCGGGAAACGCACAGCATTAAAATCGCCCAAAATGCACCAAGGACCAGATAAGCAAGTTAAGGAAATGTTATTCAAGGCATCCCACAAAATGGATTTGTCCATATCATCATTCGAACCATAGATAGCAGAAAGAAAGAAGATCAGAATATTGTTGCTAACCACCAAACTGCAATGGATAATTTGCTCGTTCTCAAAGATTTTGTCAACCACCCAAGAAGAATCCTTCCAAAGGATGAGAATTCGAGTATACGAATAGAAATTCTCATTAGCACAATACATAGCACCCGGCCAGACCTCCTCCACAATATCCTTCACATCTCCTTTATTGACTTTAGACTCCAGAATAATGTAAACATCAGCCTTCACCCTCCCAATTTCACTTCGAATGCAAGAGATCTTTTTATGGATGCCTCTCACATTCCAAGCACAAACTGATAAAGGACTATCCATTCGGAGCAATAGGACCTTCTCCTCCTGCTACCGCATCACCAGACATCCTGTCTTCTACATTGGATTCTTCAAGGTTTGAAAGTAGAGAAAACTTGTTAGGAGACAAGAGAATGTTCCTCACCGAGGAAATCGGCTTAGAGGTCATCCTCGGAGGAGACTTCGACCTCCTTCTTTGAACACTCCAGGCCGGAGATGGTGACGGGGTAATCAGACTTTTAGCTCGCACCTCCTCTCCTACCACACTCACCTGACCTTCACCAACCAGAAAGATATCTTCTACCACATCACTGAATACCTCTTATTCATCCTCAACAGCAGTATTGAGAGGCTTCTTTTTTTGCACCCAAACTTGTTTCCTCCCCGGAGGCTTCATAACAGCCGCCGGAGATTCCTCCTTCTCTGCACACAACCCTGGCTCATGTCCGAAATTGCCGCAGGAACCACATATGCTCGACCTCCACTCGTATTCAAGTTTGATGTTGTCCACCTGCCCATCTTCACACTGTAGCTCAATCTTCTCAGGGAAAGTGAAGTCCACATCTATCAGAACCTGAAGTCTTGCGTACTCCAGTCGTGCCAGCTCTGAAGTCATACCATCTGTATGAAGAGGCTTCCCCAGAAACGATCCAATTCTCATAAACATTTCATCGTCCCACAGCTCCAAAGGGAGGTCGAAAATCTTCAGCCAAATTGGAATTTCAGTCATCTTAACTTTCTCTAGGGGCTCCCCTCTTTCCCACTTTTTAATAATCAAAGGTTCCCCAGAGACAAACCACGGCCCCCCATCCAGCGTCGTCGCCAGATCCTCCTCATTTGAGAATAGCAGAATGAAAAATCCCTTCCCTCTTGATTTGATCTCTACCGACCCCTTCACCTTCCACAGCTGAGTAAGGAAACGAACCAAGGATGGCCAGTGAGGGTTCATACCTACAATATACCCCGCCGCCGCCAGACTCCACTTGTGAAGGTTTCTTTCCGCTATGGCTTTCGGGTAGAGAAGTTTACCGTTTTCAACCTGGACTTCCACTTTCTTCAACGGGCTCTTCAACGAATCCTTCTTCACCACCAAGTCGACCCAGGATCTGGCCGTCGAAGACACTCCAACCACACTAGATCTAATCCCCCCCTTTTCGGGGTCCTTGATCTTCAACACATTGGACAGATCTTCGACATTCCCCACCTGCGAGCCTTCAGGCTGATCGGAGCTTGATCGCAGGTCCGCTTCGATCACCACCAGACTTACCTCTTCATCCGCCACCGGAATCGCCTTCGCGTTCGCCTTTACATTTATCTTTGTTTTAACTTAGTTTCTTATCCTAATCTTATGATCTACATGTTCAGCTAATTATCTTTACTTTAACTCTTCTGAAGACTCTTCACTTATATTTACTTATTGTCTACTTAAGTCTTTTCTTCTATTTTCCCTTTGCTTTGGAGTACATAATAACATTGTACTCGATTATATAGCCCATTCCTAATGATTTATTCTTACTATCTTGGTCCTTACATACTTTTCTCATATTTTTTCCATATTTCATATTTAAAGTTCATATAATACTAATCATTAAACTTAATTTGAACCTTATGTCGTGTTCCTTTATTCCCAATTAAGGGGTTTTCATATGAGGCCCCAAAATTGGATCTCATATATCAGTTCCAACCAATTCTTAGCTAGTCTAATATTTCCTATATGTTTCCACATCTTAGTGTATGCACATTCTCACTATGATATGGGTCTAATTTTATCTAGAATCTACTCTTATTATATTTTCAATAGAAGTCATTAGATCCCAGTAACGCATCCTGCCAGCCAAACCAGGCCAAACCTGCAGTCCTGAAGCCAAGAGCTACTCAAGATTAACCAACTCCTATTAATCTCAAACATGTGGAAAGAATATCCACATAGGTAAACTCATTAAAACATAACTTCTGATCTACTTGATATAATGAATATGAACAATAACTGAATTACTTCATGATACACAACAATATAAAAGAACCATATATATTCTACAAAGTGATAATTTGAATTCATAGATATAAGAGCATTTCTATTGATCTCCAATCAAAGAAGAAATATAAAGCAAGAGTTGTATCACTTTTATGTTTAATCTCTTACTCTTTCATTACTTTTCGGTCTCCTAACCCTTAAATTTCTAGGGTTTCTGTCTAGCTCATCCTTCCTCTACATACCTGGCCAGGGCATCCAGAGAAGAATAGACATAGTAGCTTGATACTGGTCAATCTAAGTATTCAGATATCGGGCCAGGGTATCTAAATACTCAGACCTCTTAGAGCTATTGATACATCACCTCCTATCTGCCACACTTATAACTCTGACTTTCTATCCTAATGGTCCCTGATGACTCAGCCTAAGCTCTGATACCAAGGCTGTCACGCTTGCATCCCATGATTTCCACTAATCATGAGATGTGGGCATAAGATTGTGGATTTACTTAAGACAAAGTTCACTCTCTTGTTTTTCTTTTCCTTTAATTCATTTCAAACTCTTGGTTTTCTCGCATCCAAACACATAAACAAACTTTACCAGAGAATTAAACTTTTATTACTCTAAATATGATCTCAACATTAATGATACACATCCATACATTCATTATGTTTCTCACACTTCCATGTACATACGACATGACAATTAGATACATTCTCTCTTATTAAGGAAACAAAGATACATAACATCATTTACAACTCTCTCACGTCTATACAAGGACCTAGAGTGACAGGGACCGACTGAACTTAACTAATCACATACTTAACTCATGTGGTAGATCTACTCTGATGCTTTGACCTTCTTCAAGTCCACGTGGTTAACCTTAAAAAATTTTGAGTAGAGGGGTGAGCCTACTCGCTCAGTGAATGAGTAAAACAATAATACAATCTAAAGCAATGAATTAGACATTTATCTTTCTTGAATAACTGAAATAATAGCAAGATAGTAATTCATATTAAAAGACTAGATATTCAGAAACTTACAAATAGCATTGAAGCCTTCATTATTAGAATAAACAAGTATAGAAACATAATCCTCACTATTTTCTTTTTGATCTTTCATTAACTTTAACTTGACATGACTACTAAACTCTTTATTTGAACTCAACTGAACTCAATTATCTTTCTCTTTTACTTTTCCCCTGAACTCACTTGGATTGTACCATCCAAGCAAAAGCCACTACTGTGTGACTTATTTTATGTTTATTTTAATAGGTATGAAATACAGGAATTTACTATACTGAGCATATATGGAACAATAATAGGGAATGCCAATATTACATTTAAAGAACAACTATTGTAAAACTTATACTTGAAACTTCTTTATGAACTTAACTCTGTTTGCTTATAATGATCTCTATAAACTGATACTAATCATCTTTTAACGTATGTTATCTTCTTTTAGCTTATACCATGATCATATGTAGTGTACTCTACATATGAAGACTTGTAGCGAACTACGATCTCATCGTACAAGACTTAGCTTAAAACCCAGGAAGCTAAGCCTAGAACAAAATATGGGTCTGCTTGACTCAAACCGTCACGTCTGACTAAGGTGGCTAAACAGCTGGCCTTTAACTGGATCTTTCCTTCTAGGCTGAGTACACAGGCGGAGGGTCTGAGATGCTTTGTGGGCCTCATCTTGGTATGCCCTCTGGGTTACCACCAGGATCTCTGGTTCATATTGGGTAACCTACCTTCTCTTAGGAGACTTCCTCAAGAGATTCATCTCCCCGCACGCTCTATGGGTGCATTCCGATCCCCGTATATTGGTCGCCGCCAGGGTGGATCGTTTCCTCCCTATAGTGCAGACATCCATAGGGAATCTATGGTGTTTAGGTCACATATGTCTATTATAACTTTCATTATATCTTTCTCTTAGACTGATCTCTTTTAACTCTGTATTTTACTGACTACTCAGACTACTAAATTGAAATCATTGATGATACTGAACTGAATGTTTAACATATTGTTTACCCTTTTCTTAGAGTTTCTCCTTACTCATGCTCATTCAACATTTCTCACATTTATGCATGGCATCGATAATATCCCAATCTAGGGCATGTCATATCTCTCCGCTTGCAATAGCATAATAACTTATCATTTCATGACAAGTATTTGAATTAGGGAATCCGAAGCTCATAAACAAATCATACATGCATATAAGATAATATTCAGTGAAAAACTCACAATATCACATTAATCATTTCAATCAGCCATTTAATATTAAATTAGATATGTATACTTTTAAAAGCATACTAGATTGGGTTTCCATCCTTGATTACTTGTTATTCACAGGATATGTATTGTGAAAATCAGAAACTCTATTGTCTATATATCAAATCAAAGAGATCAAACATGTAGAATTGAATGCACTAGGAACATAAGTAAGATCAATTAAGCTTAAATCTGAATTTCAGCTATAATGTTGTTCAAGCACCTGAATAACTTAATAATTCAGATCTTCAGAAGATTCTCAATCAACTTATAAATTATCTATTATTCAAGATACATGGATATCTATATCCATGTCATCATATATACATTTTCATATCATAGTTAGAACATGGTTTGAGGTATACTATAAACTGGATTTAAAAATAATTCTTTTCATTTTTTGTCATATAGGCAGAAATCGAGAATATCAACTAAATCATCTAATTGAGTAAAATTTATTGAATTGTTCTTTTACCCACTCACCCTAGGCTGTGAAATCAACTTAAAAATGTATCACATATCTAAAATCTCGATCTCATATCAGATCCCTAGCAATTCACCCAATTCTTCTTCCTTTCAACTCGGAAACCCTAAAAATGAGGGAGTATGAAGAAAGAGTGAGAAAAGGGGAAGTTTTGATACCATTTTGGAACAAATCATAGGAGGGACTGAATCTTGACATGTGAGAGAAGATTCACCATTAAAGTCTATGCAAAGAAGCTAAACTTACTTAATTTCATCATATCTCAGATAGAGAAACCCTAGATCAACAATTCCACATCTTTCTCCTCTCAAACCCTAACTCTCCCTCTCTCTTGAGGATTTCATTTCTTTGGAATGAATCATGAATTATTAAAGCTTCCAGTGTGTTAGGTTGACCATATAGAGCAATTGAGCTGCTTGGGTAAATTGCACATTGACCCCTCACTAAACTTTTTGTTATTTTAGCAGATTTTTCTGTCATAAAAAAGTTACTGTAATTCGTGTATCAGAGATCAAACCTTCTCCAAAATTATGAGAATTTAGCATGTTGTGTATAATTGAGTTGCAAAGATTCAGTTCAAATTTGAGATCATTCCAAGCTTCCATTAAATAATTAAAAATCAAATAGTGCACTGCTATCCAGAATTCTGCACAAATGTCAATTGAAGAGTAAATGCCCCAAAACAGCCATGCTAGCTTCCACGGCCATGCTAAGATGGACCCAGCATGGCCATGCTACCTACCACGGCCATGGTACATTGGTTTCATCAGATTTGAGTATAAAAGTTGGTCAATAGTTCAATTCTTTCAAAACAGCTGTGTGGCCTAGAATGCATGTGCCCCCAACGACCCACCATGGTCGTGATATCCTAGCCTTCAACTACCATTTTCATTCTTGTTTACATACTTCTCTCATCCTCCCCAACATGAGCCTATTGGGTGAAAACCCTAATTTCAGCCAACTAGGGTTTATATTTTCTCAAACCCTAATTATACAAAGTGATAGCATACTTGAACTTCTCATTACACTACTACAGAAGTGGCCTTTGGCGTCGGTCGTTTAACCCCATTTGGCGTCGGTTTTCGACCGACGCCTATGTGGGTGCCGCTAAAGGTCGAACACTTCGGCGTCGGTTGTTTAACCGACGCCTATTTAACCTATCAGCGTCGGTCGTTTAGTAGATAACCGATGCCAAAAGGGTTCGCGCCACATAAAACGGCGTCAGCTAGGGCACTTTCTATGTCGGTTATTTACTAACGGACCGACGCCTATATTACTTATAGCGTCGGTCTTTTATTAGATAACCGACGCATAAAGTGTCCTAAATGACGCCATTTTTTGTGGCGCGAACACTTTTGGCATCGGTTATATACCAAAAGACCGACGCCTCTAATTTAAATAGGCGTCGGTTTGATACGAATATTCGACGCCATTTCGAGGACTGCTTTGGCCACATAAGGCGTCGGTTATCTATAAATAACCGATGTTGTAGATCTTTGCTGACGGTTTTATATAAATAATCGACGCCTATTTATATTTTTTTTTCATATCAGTTTGCAGGCCTGCTGTGGCTGGTCAGCAGGATGAGAACCTACAGTTCAGTTTTCTGAACTGCAGGTTTACGACATCCATTGATATCAGCCTACAAACAGGCCGCAAACCGGCAAAAGTCATAAGCAAGATTTCACACAAGTATATACATTCAGACATCAATTCAATTCTCACATTCACACATATAGAAATATTCAAATACATGTATTAACATTCAGAAATATTCATTTACAAAGTATCATTCATTATCGCTATCAACATCCCAATTATATCTTACAGTTGCCACTGCTTGTATGGCTTTTGCCCATTCTTCTCTTACTTCATTTAATAATTCCCTCGTATATGGAGCATGTACATTTTTTAAGCGTTTGCCTATAGTGTGGTCAATTTTAAACACCTGCAAAGAGAATGATGTATGTATATAAGTAATAATATAAAAATAAGATTGATATATTTCATACTAACTAATGAGACTATATATAATACCTCATGTATGCAATCGATTTCCAATGCGGCATGTTTGATAATCATCTGCATAAATCGCATCACATAGTATGCGCATGCCCAGCCATTGTCTTGTGTAGCACACTATAAATTGAAACATACAAAATAATACAACTAAACACAATTCACATCAATAATATATACATTGGAGTCGGGAACTTACTTGTACGTTCTCCCAATTTATTGGCTGGTTCTTTTTCCTTGGGACCGTTCCTCCAGCCTTTTTGAATGCATCTAAACCCCTACATGTTAATATAACACAGTAAATTACATAAGTAAATAGTAATGTAATAACAGATGTTAACAGATACAAAAATGAAATATTTCTCACCAGAATAATGGCATTCTCATTACGTGTCCAATTTTAGTGTTTAATGTACTTCCCGCGGGATCTAGATAATAAATAGTGAACGTCCCGGGGACAATAACTAGTAACTCCCAATGTTTACCGCTAGAGGTAAAAAGTTAACAATTAATAACTCAAAATGCACAATAAAAATGGAATTTTCTTAAGTCCAAATTATAAATAAAGTAAACTTACTTGACATTGAATGGAGCTATTATTATCGTCTTCTTTTGCTGACCAAAAATTGTAAAAGCATCTATACAGTATTGTTGAACATTATCAGGGTCTTTAGCTACCATACTAATCAATGATGGAATCAAAAATCCCACATGATCAAATGCAAATTGTTTGCAATGATCTTCGACTAAGTAGCTGCAAAACATGTATTACGTATGCATTAATATATAAGAAACCAGATCACCGGATCTTACACAAGGTATATGGATGTATAAACAAGATCTCACCTTATCCATGTCTCTATCATTGATGTATTCAGCCAATCATACATAAACAGCTCAATAATATCTTGTATAAATAAAGAGCTATCGTATGATCGACCTGCATAATCTGCATCTAAAGAAACTATTATAGCGCAATTTATATTATGTGCACGTAGCCAACATGCCATTCCCCTATAAGCAGGACCTAACGGGTATGTTAGGTCAGTTGGAACCCAATCGGGTAATGCGGGAAGTGGAGGTGGAGGCCTAGGTGCTCCTGGTGTCTTCTTTTTAACCTGTATATATAATTTCAGATCAGTTGACATAATATATACACATTAACAGTCTAAATCAATGTAAATTTATCTTACAATTTCAGTCGTGTAGACGACATCTGCTTTGGGCCACAATATGACCCCGCCTTCTGCCTCACCAAGTGTATCAATATCTGGGTGGGCATATGGCAACGCAACTTCCCTCCAATCGGGTAACACACGTAATGGGCCCACACGAACATAGCCCTGTGGCATTGGAGTCCCGTGAAACCTTTCCCCAGGAAGGGACGGGTAAGCTTGCGCCTCTGCAACAACATAGTCTTCTATTCTTAAGCGGCATGGCTTCAATGCCTACAAATTTACGTAAAGAATGTTATACATATATACATATAATCTTGAAAACATATCATCTTGAAAAGACTAGCTACAATGTCATAAACAATACTTACAGCAGACGTGCTAGGCGATGGGTCTCCAGGATTACTCGCAGTCTGTGCATCAGGAGAAGAGTGGGTCGCCATAGGCGTATTGGAAGCCTGAGATGCCTGCCACCGCAGCAATTCTTCCTTGACCTTCTCAGCAACTACATCGTTGACCTTCTTAGCAACTAAATCCTCAACTCTCTTATTCTCCTATACATGGATAAAAGAAACATTAGCTTCTTATTAATGAATTTCCTTTTGCAGTAACATTCTAAAAAAAGAATAGGTTACCTCTTCTTGAGAAAGTCCCGCTCTGGGTTTGCGCTGGGATGGCCCAAAGAATGCTTTGATGCCAACACCAGCGCCGGCACCTCTAACACGTCCAGGATGCTCTGGGTTACCCAGAGCAACTGTCAATTCATCCCTTGTGCCCTGAGGGATGAACGTGCCTTGTTTCCTCTGCTCGTGCAGCTCCCGCTAATCAACATAAACAGAAATTGGTAAGTTAACACCACAAATAATCAATATTCAAACGATTTCTGTAAGAGTTGTATTTTACCATTTTTGCAGCCGCCTCAGCAGTTACAGGCTTCTTTATTTCACCCTTATTATTTTGCCTGCCAGTTATCCAGATATCATGGCGAGGCATGGGTGTGGCAGACTCCTGAGTAGGAGCAGACTCCTGAGTAGCCGCAGACTCCGACTGTAGTCTTTGGCGAATGCTTGCATAGCCTTTTGGACCCATAGTGTGGTCATGCACATTCAGTGCACGCCTTGCTTTTTGTGCGTCACTGAGGGCCTAGTTAGTATGCACATTAAATATTTGGTTAGTAGCACTAAATGTTAATCTTGAATAGGTGAATACAATGTATATTAATTAAATTGGGAGTGACGCCTAATACCTTGAATTCTTCAGAGTTTCTTGAAGCAACAAAATTGTCCCAATCTTCTTTGTCCAAGAAGTTCCATTGTTCAAGGGCTGACTTCTTCTTCTTATCACCCTCTTTTATGTATTCTCTGTTCAGATTTGTCCTATAATTCCTAAGCATCTTTCCAGCGCGTTGCATCACATTTTTACGATGCAACTTCTCATCCAATGCAAACAGATTCTGTAAAATAGAAATGTTATTAACTAGTATCCAAAATAGAATTGCAAATAATAGAATTTGTAATCTACAAAATAGAATTGCAAATAATAATAACTCACGCATAAATCCTTCCATATCAAGTCTTTTTTCCCTTGAGGAACTTTATGCCAATTGTTATACTTAACACCACAATGGCTCCGAGTGGTACACCCAAGATAGTTTACAAAATTATTGCGGTTCACTCCAATTGGATTTCCTCCATTATCAAACTCCACCACCAATTTGGATCCACTACCACTCAGTGCTAATAACTTCTTCAACAGAGTGATGCCCCTTTTCTTGTTAAGTGTTTGGTGCTGTGCATCAAGTTGCTCCAGTGCTTCAGTGGGTACAGGTGCATCAACCTAAAATTTGACAAAAATAAAACACACTAAATTAGCCCAATATAGAAATATAGGATATATGACATAACTAGAAGATAATGAATTTTATAGAAATATAGGATATGTTTTTAGAACTTACATTAGTATCCTCGCCATGCTCATCATGGACAGCATGCTCATCATGGACTTCATGCTCATCATGGACATCATGCTCATCATGGTCAGCCATCTGAAAATGTCATTTAAAATGCAAACATTTAGCATTTGTATTAACTAGAAAAAGGCAAACATTTAGCATTTGTATTAACTAGAAAAAGGCAAACATTTAGCATTTGTATTAACATACATGTCTCTAAAATTGTGATCTTTTATCAATTAACAATCCTTCATTGTGATCTCCGCGCACATATAAGTCATCATTAGCTTCAATATTTTGTGGAGTGGGCAACCCAACTGAGAATGGACTGGAGTCATCATACTTATCATAGTACTCTTCTTCATCTATAGGATCTTCAATGAACTGTCTTTTACCATAAAGAACAACCGACCATTTATACCAATGTACAAGTAATATAAAAAACAATGATTGTTCACATTCTAGGCCAACAAACACATGTGATGTCATTCTTATATATAATAAATGTATACCACCTATCCCATCCTTGAACACCTAATCTCACTAGTAAGTGTATAATGTGTATTGGGTTTTCGAGAAAATTTCGGCAGCATTTCCCCACTGTTCTCTAAGTACATATGTACTTAGAGAACAAACGGGGAAATGCTACCAAAATTTTCTCGAAAACCCAATACACATTATACACTTACATCCTAAGTGAGATTAGGTGTTCAAGAACAGTCCCAAACCGGGGACTATCCAAGATTTACTCCTAATGAGTCAATCTTAGACGGGTTTCTAGGCCAACAATAATAGATATCTACAATGAAGCCGGACTCCATACAAACAGTATATAATTTAGTGATTGTTCATTCTAATTTATACCAATGTACAAGTAATATAAAAAACAATGATTGTTCACATTCTAGGCCAACAAACACATGTGATGTCATTCTTATATATAATAAATGTGTACCACCTATCCCATCCTTGAACACCTAATCTCACTAGTAAGTGTATAATGTGTATTGGGTTTTCGAGAAAATTTCGGCAGCATTTCCCCGCTGTTCTCTAAGTACATATGTACTTAGAGAACAAACGGGGAAACGCTACCAAAATTTTCTCGAAAACCCAATGCACATTATACACTTACATCCTAAGTGAGATTAGGTGTTCAAGAACAGTCCCAAACCGGGGACTATCCAAGATTTACTCCTAATGAGTCAATCTTGGACGGGTTTCTAGGCCAACAAACACAATAATAGATATGTACATGTTAGGGTTTCATCACAATTGATATTAGGGTTTAAACAATGTTAGGGTTTAATCAAATCAAATTAGGATGCTAGAATGGACAAGTTTAAATCAAATTAGGATTTAAATTAGGGTTCCAATAGGATTCAATTTAATTAATTTTTATGTGAAAGATGTAATATTATAATACATACAATGGCAATGAAATGAAACCCTAATTGTATTGGAACTCATAAAAGGATGTCTCAAAGGTTGAATCTAATATATGCATCCTAAAAAAGGTATCACATCACAAATGTGCATTTCAATAATCATATTTTATTTCCTTCCAATTAGTGTGGGTGCCAAGTTTGGAATTGTTTTCTAATCATAGGTCCCTTAATTTTATTTAGGATAGAAGATAAAATCAAGGATTTCATTCATTCTTAATTAGCTTTGTTATATGCCTCTCTAAACCCTCCTATAGGTTCCTTTGCATGGAAAGTTAAGAATAACCCCAAGCATCTTGAGCACCTGAAGGTTATTTCTACATGTTATGGAAATGTGTATGCTCTTTATCCTCTAGTGAAACTAGTCACAATTCTTGTTGACTTTTGTGATGATGATATTTTAATGGTTGAAAAGGAATAGGTTTCGGATGTAGTTTATGATATTGATGTAGGTAAAGCTACTAATGTTGTAAAACTACATGTTGATTCTATTAAGATTGATGTTTCAATTTATAAGCAAAGGCCTCCCTATCAAGCACATCTCAAGTAAGCAAGGATGGATGATAGATTCATGAGATTCAAGGGAAGCTATGAAGAAGATTCACGTATACATCCCCTTCTTAGAATCCTTTTCTACAATCCCAGTTTGGTCCAAACTCTAAAAATTTGTTAACTGAGAAGTACCACTGAGGAGTATGAGATGGTAAAATAGGTGAGGAGGTGGTATTAGTATCTGTCTTGGTAGGTGGCATTAGGTTGTAGATGTTTATTATCATATTGTCATGTTCTTATTGTAATTAGCTAGAGAACTACACCTAGAATTAAAACAGCATTAAAACAGCAGCAGAGTTAGGGCGTCAACCTAGAAAGAATGGCAGAGGAAGGGTTTGATGCTAGTACCTTGTGAGCAGCAGAGTTAGGGCGTGAGTAAGGAGACGCAGAGCAGCAACAAGGAGGAAGGAGCGGGCGGCGGCGGCGACGACGCAGAGAGCGCAGCAGTAGGAGCAGGAGCGGCGGCGAGCAGGCGGCGGCGGTGGCGGCGACGCAGAGCTGGTGTCCAACGGCGGCAGGAGCGGCGGCGAGCAGGAGTGGTGGCGGAGAAGGGGGCGCCGGAGAAGGGGAGCTGAAAAAGAAATCGCCGGAGAAGGGGAGTTGAAGAAGAAATAGGGAAATCGCTCGCAATGAAACAGAAGAAAGGGGAACAGTCGGGCGATCGAGGGTTATGAAGTTCCCAAATAGCGTCGGTGGTTTAAAACAACTGACGCCTAAACATCTTTAGCGTCGGTTGTTTGAAAAAACCGACGTCCAATTGGACGATATTTTCATGAAATTGTTTGGCGGGAACCACCTTCAGTGTCGGTTATCCTTGAATAACCGACGCTGAAGGTGACACTTTTCGCACAAATTTTCATCGCACATAGGCGTCGGTTTCTACCTAAATAACCGACGCTGATAATGACACTATTTTTTTTCATCGAAATTTGGATTTCGCGGGCGACTTTAAGCGTCGGTTTGTTATAAACAACCGACGCTGAAGACAAAGCGGTACCCGTGTCTGGCTGGTCTTCGAATATAGACGTCGGTTTTCGTAAACAACCGATGCCGAACATAGAAGGCGTCGGTTTTCCTTAATAACCGACGCCCAGAAAAGTGTCACCGAATGCTATTTCTGTAGTAGTGTTAAGTTTAACACATCATGATTGAGATATCATCATTAATCATGTTTAATCAATGACCAATATAACTAAGCATGTAGTCATCCACGTAAACCCTAACTTACCCATTAAGCTCAGATACGGTCATAATAGAAATTAAGCAAAGAGCATCCCTTTAATACATCTAGAAGACCAAAGTGTGATAAACCACCCTCTAAAATGGTCGTGGTAAACTAACATGATCGTGATATCGATGCAACAATCGCATCAATAATCCAAACCTCCATTAGTGGATATTGGAGGAGTCTATGGTTATCCACTCCAAGCCTCCACAATTTCCACCCTTGTTCTCCTCTCCATTTCCCCCTCTCTTCCTTCATCCCTCCATCCCAAAATCTAGTTTTCTCGGGTTTTGGGCATTTTGCTTCCACTTTTCATGCTATCTTGCATCCTAGGAGGAGGACCTTTGAGTTTCTAGGGTGAAGAGGGTAGAGGGGAGCTCCCTCATCCACACCACACGGAGTTTCTATTCTCTTTTCTTCTTTATTTTGTTATTTCTTTTACTATGAGTAGCTAATTTCCTTTCTGGGTTGTTCGGGTGTAAAAATATGTAATTATGATGCCATGTCGGGACATGTTAGTGCACCATACTATCATTTCATATTGTGATGATATGTTCTTACATGTTCCATATGTACCTCTTGATATGGTTGTTTGAGCTATAGAATCACCTAAGGAATAGGCTAAATGGATGGTTTCATTTTAAAATAGAGAAAAAATAAGTCCGGTGGGAAATCTTAGCTACTATTTCCACTTCTCCCTTTGTCTACCCATTTCCCTAGTCCTAGGTATGAGACTTAAGTAGCTAAATGTGTCTTCCCTATATACATTTAGCTAAATGGCTTGCTTAGTGGTTAGATGGAACTAGTAGGGGATGTATATCCATCTTTTACTCCCCACACCATTGCTTGCTCCTAAGTGCATTAGGAAATGAAATCTAGGAACATATACCCGGACCTCTTAGACATATGCCTATTTATTCCTTAGTCAATGTACCCTTGTAAGGGTGGATTACTAGTGATAGGGACTAGTTCCCCTATTCACTACTACTCCATTTGTGGTCCACTACTAAAATAGGATGCATGCCCTAGTCTTGTCATTGTTGTTGGTTTTGTAGCTCTTGATTGGAAGTTTGTGCATGTGCATGACCCTAAACAAGGTTGATTAGTACATAGCCCCCCAAATAGCCCACTATGCCATATGCTTTCTTAAACCCCATTTTACCTTTCTCGTAAGCTAATTGCTTTTTTATAAAACTTCCTTACGCTATTCATGTTCGTTATCACTTTCTATAGTAAGTAATGCTTGTGTAGTTTCTTGTTCTAGGATCTCTTAGCTGCTTGCCTAGTCTAGCTCTTGTGTAGAGTAATTGCTAGGTTAGTCTAGTTGTTTGTTCTTTCTTATCTTCTTGTTAGTGTGCGGATTAACTTTGTTCAATTGCTCTCTTAGCTAGTCTTAGTTGAGTAGCATTGATAGATTAGTTTTAACTTAGGTTTGTTCCTTGTTTGCTTTCCTTACGTGCTTTTTCACCATTAGTGTAATCAAATCCCGCAAAGAAAACACTAATCCCTTGATCTAGAAACATAATGAAACATCACTAGCTATTCACCCCCACCCCGAATCGTCATGGATCGACCCATATATTTCCCACTCTTATACTACAATCTCAACCCCATGTGCTTGCATGATGGGTTTTCTGTGTGTGTTTGAGAGAAAGCCTCTTAGGTCTTCTTATAAATCTTTGTGACCTGACCCCCACGTGGACATTCTAGCACCATTTTTGTGGGGTGGCTTTTGGGACTTGGCTACTTTTTTCTTTTTGACTTTTTATAGTAACCCTTACCATTTCTATTCTTTATTCTTTGTGTTATCTTTGCATGTATGATTCCTAACTTGATTTTGTCTACTTGGTTGTGAGCAAGTGATAATGTATGTTTCGAATCCTCTATCTTTCTATTCACTCTTTCTTTGAAAATTTTGTAAATAGGAAGAAGAAGGCATAGGAGCCTATGCATCATCCAAGTGGAGGATCTAGTCATGGAAGAATAAAAGAAAATGCATCAAAATGATGACCCATCTATTCCACCCGAACTGAGGCCTCTTCATGATTACTTCACTCCATGTTATTACACTTCCCAACTGCTTCTAGAGTGGAACAAAATGTCAGTAAGTCTTTTCCATCTCACCATCCCTTGTAGGATTACTTCTTAATTTCTATGGGCTAGAAAATGAGAATCCATACAAGCATATTGACACCTTTTTGAGGGCATGTTCTACTTTCTGCACCCCCACTACCATTGACGGCTCGACTTGCCTCAAACTTTTCATGTGTTCATTGTATACAAAGAGGATTGATACTCCCCCAAGACCAACTTGATGACTTGGGAGGCAATGAAATTGAACATCAAAAAATATTTTATACAATAGAAAATTTTGACCCAACTGAGGAGGAATACCATGTCTTTTAACCAAATGGGTCAAGAACAATTCCATGAGATATGGGGAGAGGTTTCAAAACTTCTAAGGGACTATCATCATCATGAAGTACCAATATGACAGTCGGTTCAATCCTTCTACTTTGGGTTGTCACAAATGGTGCATACGGTAGTAGATTCTTATTTTGGATGTACATTCATAGTCAGGGCCCCTGGGGAGAAGAAAGGTTAATGCCCAATTCAAACATTGAAATATGGGGTTAGCTTTGGGTTTTGGTGTCGGTCCCCTTCTTCTTACATGGACAAAAAGAAGTAAAATGATCATCACTCTTGCAATAGAACAAACCATGTTAGTCTTTTAGACGAAAGACTCTCCATGGAATATTGGAGGTCCCCTACCTTTTCTCTTTTTCTTGCTTTTTGTATATCTTCATATTCCAAACCCCTTCTATCCACTTATTTATTATAATGTTCTAAGATGTCATTTAGGGACTTCTCTCCCTTGAGGAACTTTTTCAATTAAATTGCAAGCATATGGTTATCATCATTAAAAGTAAAGATGGTATATGATAAACGAACAAAATCATCTTGAGCATGATAGAGATCTTTCACTAAATAGAGGCCTTATTAAAATAAGAGTCGATGTCAAGTATAATACTATCAACTTCATTTGAAGGGAAAATGGTCTAGATTCTTAATCAATCAATCTATATTTTTTATTTCTAAGTATGTTTGGTAAATTCATCAAGATAAATTTCATATTCATCTTTAAGCACAATCACTATTTTCAATTTCAACACCATTATATTGTAAATATCAAGGTAAGATCTTGTACAATATCTATTCTAACCTTCAAAATATTTTCATTTTACCCAAGGGTTTCAATTCTAACATATGATTCATCAATGATTTTTCCTAAAAAAAATCATTTTTTTACTTGCATTTATAATAAGAAGTGTGGAAAATATGAAAAATATCAATAACAGATTCTTTAGTGAGTTCATAGAGATTCACCTCCCTTACCTCAATGACTTATTCACTTATTCTTTCCATGAGTTCCATGTTGCATTCATCATCATTTGGGCTAGAGTCACCAGACGAGGAGGAGGAATCCCAAGCGGCATGGGTTGTTTCCTTGATCTTCCTATCCTTCTTGTCTCTCTTCTTGAGCTTTACCTTCTTATGGTTGTCATCTTTTCTTATTATAGCTTCTTTTGTGGTGATTTTTCTTTACTTTTGGACATTCATTTTTGTGATACACCTTTTGACCACATTCATAAAATCTAGGAGTAGATGAGGAGGATTTTCCTTTCAAGTGTTTGCCTTTGGAGTAGTGAGCTTCTATGTCACTCGGGGAGCCATCTTCACTTGAATAAGGAGAAGATTTTACAATACTTGAGCTTGAATAAATGCCTCAACTTGAGCTCTAAAATGCAACCTTCTTCTTCTTCTTAGAGGAATCCTCTTTATCATCTTCTTCTCTTGATTTGAGTCTTGCTTCATAGGCTTGCAGATTATCTATAAGTTCTTGAATAGGGAGAATGGAAAGTGTCTTGGCATCTTCCATGGTTGTCACCTTCTTGTCCCATCGGTGAGAAGGGAGTAGAAAATCTTGAAGTTCACCTTATTATTGTCTATGGTATGGCCTAGGGCGAAAAGACCATTTACAAGGGAGTTGATCCTTGAAAGCATTTCAACCACACTCTCCGTCTTGCCCATTCGGAAGCCTTTAAATTGTTGAGTAAGCATGTATAATTTTCTTTCTTTGACTTGGTTTGTCCCTTCATATGTGATATATAATTTATCTCATATCTCATGTGCTTTATCCCAATAGGATATGCAATTGAACTCGAGTGGTGCAAGTGCATAGTAGAGGATGCTTATGGCTCTTGTATTGCATTGACTTGGGCCTTTTTTGACATTGCCTCACTCCAAAGTACTCATCTCACCTTCCTGAATGTGTGTATGCGATAGCTACCACTTTCCACATGACAAAACTCATCCCTTGGGTGTAGAATTACATCCTTCTCTTCTAATAGATGAAGTTACCGCCATCAAATAATGGAGCATGCATGGAGAAGTCACCCTCAATGTTGAGTGAACCAAGCATGTATTCGCCCATATTCTCTTACTTGTAGGAGTAATAAGTTGGATAAGACCTTACACTACTACTAGTTGTTAGATCTATGGTTTCTAGGGTGGAAGAGTAAATAGATCTAAAGACACTTACAAAAAAGTTGTTAGACCTTCAAGTTGTAAAGTTTTGAGTGCAAGTATATAAGGAAAACAAAGATAATAGACATTGAACTGGCCTCAATTGAATACATGTTTTTATAGTGGTTCCAAACTCTAAAAGAGATGTACTCCACTAGCAAAAGAGGTCAACCTTTAAGATTCTGAACACTTGAGTGCCACCTCATATTACTTATAAGAGTTATACCAAGAAGTCCTTCTCTTTTTAAGAATAAAGAGTAACTAGCTTCCATGTAAGGCCAAAGGATCCAATATCCTTACCAAGGTCTTACTTATCCAATGAACAAAAATAGTTTTAAGCTTTCACCAAAGGCTTTTCCACCGTTGACTTCGGATCTTTAGCCTTGAACCTTCGCATCCTTCACAAGAAAGCAATCTTCAACCAACAAGCTTTGAGAGAGGAGATTGGAGCAAGGATATTTGAGAACTTTACAAAAATGGCAATGAATCTAGGTCTCTCACAAAATTCCCAGTCCACTTTTAATGATAGTAGAGAGTAATCAAGCTCAAAATGTTTAGGAAATAAAGGGACTTTTTCACTCAAATACAACATATAAGCATGAAAGGCAACATTGGAATGAAGTCCAATGGTTTATATTTGTAGTTAAGGATACCCACTAGCCATTAAAGTACATCAATTTGAATTCTAGAAGTAATAGAGGTTTACTACTTTTACAATGGATATAAATCATTGTCTCTCTCTCTAATAGCTTATTTACATTTTATAGCTATAGTATCATCGAACAAGTTGTAAGTATCATAACTTGGTAGATGACACTATAAGATAAGGCATTTAGCCTCATCGTTCGAGGTACAATGACAAATACCATCTAAGTCAATGTAATTGTATGACTAAGGTAAAAAGGCTCATCGACCGAGATAAACTCAAGGAAATCTCAGATGATGAAAACCCCTAATTTGCATTATGTCAATTAAAGCAAAAGTGTCTATTCACTGATCTAAAATATTCTTATCATTTAAACTTAACTACAAGTCGAAATTTAAAAAATGATTTATAGAAGAAAAAAAAACTTGGTCAGAATCTATATTTTCTTCAAGTCTAGATTGTCTTGTTTTGACTTATGTTCCATCAAACTAGGGTATTTAAATTTGAATGCTTTGAGTGCACCTAATGGTATGAAATAGCCTCAAAAGAAATGTTAGATCCACGTGATGGAATGGTGATGTCATCGTCAAAATATGGGCAACATATGACCATCAAGTCAACAATATGTAACTACCTTACACCCATAAAAAGTTTTTTGTACTAAACAAACTAAGTTACAACCTAAAGAGGTAAGTAGGGTAGAAAAACTAAATCATGCACATCTTTTCGCTTCTTCACCTTGTTTCATCCTACACCGAGTTTTAGGTTTAAGGGTTAGATCTAATAGGCTATGTGGATCTCAATTAGGTTCATCTAACCACTTCGTACTTCATTCATTTGTGAGTAGTTTAACAAATCAGTGATAAATTTAGAAAATATTTTTTGAGTGTATACTAGCATATGAAAACAATTTGACCATAAAAAATACAATGTGAAAAATTGAAATTTACCAAAATCAATGTGACAACTAGTCACAAATGATCACCATACCAGCATCATGACTACCCACTTCATCGTAAACATCACTTGATTCGACCAGAATGTCAAATTTCCAAGAGGCATCCTAACTTATAACATAGAGATGAAGGATATAATTTCCTGTCATGATCATCAAACAAAGATCTCCATGCTTTGGATGGGTTTGGTTCAATACACTACAATAATTTTTGGTTAAGATGCAAAGATCTCTCTCATTGTGATTAAGTTAGAATAATTAAGCACTAGGTAGGGGTATTTGAGTCTAAAACATAGTCTTAATGGTCAAGGTTGTTAGATAAGTAAACTCACCTCAACGAGGCATCCTTTAGAGCACACATTAAAGACAACAACCATTAAGACAATCAATATAATTTAACCTAGTTTTTTAGGTTTGACATGGAAAATTATAGTAAACATAATTGAAATTTACATATTAATCAACTAGTTAAATCTAATACCACACGTGTAATGGGTTTTACACAGATCTGATTCACATCTCAAACAACCAAATGGGCAAGCCAATTTTCAAAAGGGATGTGATCCATAATTCAGGTATAATATGTATTCAATCCATACTTTAGCGGCAAAATGCAAAATTTGACCATTACTCAAACTCAAATTTTAGAGTCATCTCCCACATGAGTGGAGACATGTAAAGTAAAAATGTATTCTAAACTAAGATAATCTAAATTACAGAAAACACCTTGTCCATTTCAGATATCTAAGAAAATATACTTATCCTAAGAAAGATCTTGAGCAGGATAAAATCCTAGCAAGTCTTCACCACCTAGGGTGGGGAATCATACCTTGAAAAGAGAAAAGAGTGAAAAGGTAAGAAACTAGTGTGTGTATTTAATAAAGTATCTTGTCAAATATGTTGAATAATAAACCAGATAAGTAAAACAAAAATGTTGTTCCTATCAAAGAAGAGATGAAAGGATTTGTCACAATAGGAAACTTCAAAGAGACGTTAGCAAAATGATGGGGCATAATAAGAAGAAATACGATAAGAATGACTTTTTCAAATTCAATAATGATTGGTGGACACCCATCAAGAGTTACTTTTGAACTCAAAAGAGATATCACCTAGTATATGCTCTTGTGGTTGAATACAAGTGCCTACTCAAGGTTTGGAAATCGTAGGGGTTGACATCTATAGGGTGTGGAGCTACAACTTTTTGGAGTATGAATCACTCTAAATTGTCTCCTTCATCTTGTGGTTGTTCAAACTCATATCTCCTTGCTTATTTTACTTATTGCATTTAACTTAGAGTTATAATTTGAAGCTCGAACAAGTTTTGTATGATTTTTAATTGCTCAATTCTCCCCCTTTTGAGCCCATAGTTCCAACATCACCAACACGCCTCTTTACCAGGACTTCAAAATAACAAAATTTGCATAAGATCTATATGACATGGGTAGAGTAATGTGTTTTATGTGGGAAACATATAATCTTTCTGACTATGTAATTGTGTGAATCTAATTATACTATAATTAAGAAGTGAATTTATAGGGTTTTATAGGTCCTAGTTAGATCCAATCCTTATTGGGTCACTTGAAGATAGATTCACATGTTTGAGGTATTTGTATAATGTTGTGGTGTATTTGGGTGTGTATTGATATTTTTCCTCTTTTTCTTATATTGATGAAGCCTTTTATTACATTTTCTCTCAGGAAATTCATTCGTTGTATACTTAAATATCCTCTAATTTATAGATATTGATATATTATTGTCCTTTTTATAGCATTGCCTATTTGTAACATTATTTTGATGGTAGTTAATGATCATGATGGAGCTTATATGATTTAGTTAATTATTTCCCCCTTTTACCCATTGATTAGTGATTACTAAGATAATGTAGATAGTAGTTTTGGTTTTGGCGGTGGTTTTATAGCACTTTGTTATATACATATATGATAATAGGTGGTAGGGAGTTATCCCTAGTAGTTGGATGGTGGTTCCCATTTACTCATTTATACATGTCAAGTAGTAGGTGGTGGCACATATAACTAAATAAAGGTCTTACCCACCTTACCATGGGCCACCTCCCTGAGAGCCTTCCCGCTCTAAGAAAGAGCTTCAACCTCCAAAAAAACCCATTCCCTTATTGTGGGCCACAACCTCCAACTCCTTTTTGCCAAGAGATTGTTACTTGTCAAGGGGTGCCTCCTTTGTCAAGGATCGCTTGCCCTTTGACATCTGTTAGATAAAAGAGAGAAGCAATCTTCAAGGATATAAGATATTGGGCGATAGAGGGTGAGAGCCTCACAAGGTATACAAAATAGGTATGTCTCTCTTACAAAGGATATCCTACTCGCTCTATTGATTTAAACAAGTGATTAAGCTCAAGGGAGTGGATAAGTGCTCTTTAAGGAAATATACCATAGGAGTCTCTTGAGTCCCTTAGGAAGCTCCATATAGACCATATTTGTAACTGAGAGTGTCTACTAACCATTAGTAGTGATAGGAACGTATTCTAACCATTTTAGGGGGGAACTGGTGGGGTTCCAACTGATATGTTTCCACTTTTTAGTCCCCTCTGACATCTAGTTTTACACTTACAAAAAGCTACAAGAATTGTGTTGGCAGCCATATCTTATGAAAACAAACTCGATCAATAGGCATTGTAGGAGAAGTAGGTTAGGTTAGTTGGTCAAGTTTCTCCCTTGAAATCTCAAGCAATGACACTACTTGGTTCCTTGATCTTCAGTTATCAACCATGTTTCTGATCCAAAAACTCAACGGACGCATTGATCTACTTTGGATAAAACAAAAAACCTAAAGTATATAACAATTTGTTCTCATCATTATTATAACCACTATGAGCCTGATCTAAATTGTGTTTTAGACAACATCAAAAAAGGTAGTACTTCACATTGAATACTACTAACTGGCCTATGGATAGTGCTTCTCTTGGTATGTGCATGTCTTCCATAGAGCCCCCCAGCCATGCAATACAAATATAAATCCGAGTCAAAGGTTATGGTAGCCTTCACATTAAGAAAACAAATTCCTTTATGTTGTAGGTATTAATTATACTTGTCTCTTCTCACTGGTGTGAGGATATATTATGTCAATGAAGCACAGTGCATCCTCAAATGAATAAAACTGAAGCAATCGCCTTCATTTAACATTTTTACAATCAGAAGCAAGCTAAGTTCATACCTTGAAGAATGGAAAATTTTGAGGTTGTCCTTGATTAAACATGTATTGTGGTTAATGGTTAATGTAGCGACAAATATATAAAACGCAATTCTTTTTGGTACATTCTTGAAGTGTAGGTACTTGTTTCCACTGAGTCAACACATTCTTCAGTCAAGGTTGATTTGTTTGTCCATGACTAAAGCTTTCCAAAAAGTAGTGTGCATGTTCAATTGGGGATACATTTCTCGGGCTTCTATTCAACCTTAGGTATACCAATGCATAAACGATGGCATGTACACCTGCATGTGTCATGCAATCATATCATACACATGTTTGAGGAACGTAATCATTATTTCTATAACTTTTTTATGCCTACCCCCCATATATATGGATTTTGGTCATGGAGTTGGTCTATGGTCATGAGGTTCATCACAATCATTTGTAATCGACTCTACAATTGCACCCACAACTAATTAATTTGTTTCAACCGTAATTAATAGCATTTTGTAAAATGATTCATCATAGCAGAGCTCTAAGTTATATAACAGATCATCTGCATCAAAAGATAAGGAAAATCCCACTAACGAAACACTTCATTGAACAAAGTAAAGTAAAATTCACAGATAGGCATTATAAATGTAATGCATAAACTAGCTAAGATATATAAGTTATGTAGGTTGTCTACAAAATTAATGTAACTAATTAAACTATGGCATTATGTGAGAAATATTAATACTAAAGGAAAAAAAGGTCTAAACAAGTGCTTACTATAGTTACATGTCAAATAATCAATTTGTATATTAACTCTCTCTCTCTCTCTCTCTCTCTCTATATATATATATATATATATATAGAGAGAGAGAGAGAGAGAGAGAGAGGTTAGGAAGTGTGTATCGGCCGGTACATGTAACTTATGTGTACCTGCCATTCAAATGGCACATCTGGAGTATGTTCGTATAATCCAACCATATGGATTGATTCATGGTTGTGTAGATAAGATGTATTTAAAAAATCATAACCATATCCCATATATGAGATATAGTAATATATCATGCAACGGTGTTTGTAAACACACACACACACACTAGCAGCAAGAAAAATGATAAAGGTTCACACACACACACACACACTAGCAGCAAGAAAAATGATAAAGGTTCGCATGGCTCTTATTATGACTTTTTCTCTTATATGCATATGTTGTGTAAACTTAAAGGCGTGCAAACATTGAATAGGGATTGATGTACAACTTTGCTTTCTTTACAAATTAACTCATGTAAAGCGTAAAAGGTGTTCCATGCGACAAACCTTGTATTGGTATTTTAATGTTCGGGATCATTTTGTGCTTCTTGATATTGTTATTTTGAATCTTCAAAGCCTTGCGTATATGAATTGCTTCCGATACAACCCTAATGGTTCAAGGTGTATCATTATTTCTGCACGGTAGTATATGGTGTATTTCAGCGATGTATATCTACTGTCGTTTAATGATGGATATATTTTCTTTACTGATTAATATATTTTTTTGATTATTTTGTTTTGATGTACCACCTATCCATGCGTTCCTTTTTATACTTTTGACATAAACATTGTCACGCGGTTTCCATGAAAAACATGGGGGAAAAGGTGGGGAGAAAAACTAATAAGGATAACAGAGTGGATAAAATTTGACAAGATCTAGAAGCTCATTGTTGCAAGTACTATTGACCTCAAGGATGTAATGTGGATGCTAATGACTACAAGGAGTTGTCTACTTGTAAGATATGTAAGAGAATGTTAAAAAAATATAAGATCATATTCCCCTGGAGTTGTTACTCTTTAAGGGATCAATGACAAATTTACGGGGAACCAATGTCCCAAGAAATAACCAAACTCAATAGTCAAAGTCGAACCAGAAAATATCCAAAGGTTGTCGTGATGATAAACCTCATGAACCCATAAAGATAACAAGGGCAAATAATCACCTAACTAGTGATTTAATCGGATAATAAATGCAAATGTACCAATAAAATTGGGAACATACAAAAGGTCCCCAAATAACAATCTATCCCTTAAAATTACTAACATGCCCCTAGAATTAAATCAAAGCACCAAGATTAATTCACCAGCTACAAATTGGCTATTTAGCCTCTCACAAAAATGTGAAGTGTGAAGATAGGCAAGAAAACAGACTTCCTACGTCACCCCCACTTCCTGAGAAAGACAAACCCCTATCGAGTCACATGACAACTCATGAACACTAGTCTATGCTATCAAACAAAGCATCCAGCACAGAACGTTTCGTAGCGGGTTGACCAACTGAGAATGACATCAAAAGAGACTATCTTGGTTTCTGAAACAATTTGCCATGAGTGAAGTCATTGTGTTGTACATGACGATCATATGACCACAATAGACCTAGGATGAGATGTGCCAATCCGCATGGAAGTAAGTCACACCACATTTGGATTGATGTAACCCAATGATACGAAAACATGATGGAGCCTCTAAGTGTATGTGACATTTATAGGTGTTTTCTATCCAACATGGATGGTATGGCAGTGCTTGAGGTTTTAGTGTAACCCTCAAAACCTAGACAGTTGATGTTGTGATGATGTTAGTAGCACTACCACTATTGATAGTGACCATGCACATGCATCCTACACTCTCAACCTCGTAGCAGAAGAGATGGGTGCTACATGGTTTGGGTTGGGGAAGTTCATGTGTTAGGAGCGAAATGATACGTGACATTGACCCTTGCAGTCATCCTCTTCGTTCAAAGATTCAAGCGCTAAGCATATCATATTCATCATATTTTTTCCTATGTCTGACATCACAGTCATCATTACACAATTGTAGCATTATTTGGAATGATTTTGGTACCCTAGAGGATAAATGCATTGCTCCTTATAAAGTATCAAAGCAACCTTCGACATTAACATTGGAGTAACTTGCTTAGCTAGAGTGCTCTGGTAGTCTGGGTAGATGGAGGTTCAGGCTCCCATGTGGCACTATCTCTCACACCATCCATGCTTCTACTCGTGCTCATTTTATCATGCAACATGAACAATGTTACCTATCTTATTAATAAATGAGGCAGTGAGTGTATGATAATGGACATGAATAGGTAGAAAGTGCATGGTGACCTCATAGTGATGTCACAAGTAACCTCATACTTGTATACTAGGTAGTAGAATGTACGAGTATGTGCCTTGACTGAATCCACACCCTACTCTGAGTCAGATTGCTAGAAGCAAAATTGTTGGTTGTAATTGATAGAAAAGGACTATGTATTCACCTTCATATCAATATAGATATATAGATGACCAACAGTGTGCAATTGTTTGCACCATGAGAGCATAGTATCTGACAACTTTGCCTTAAAAAAAGTGTCGCTTCTTAGGTAAATAGTGATAATTGAAGAAACCTTAATGTCCCACGATTATCTGTAGAATACATTAGGGTCGCTCAAGTTGTATAGGTAGGGGTTTTGTTCTAAGGTGATTGAGTTGACTATAGATAAGGGTTAAGTTTTATCTTGTTAGTGAAGAAGAGGTGAACACTAATACGCAAGTTGATTTTTCCACTAACGGTCCTGCTACAGCAAAAGGCAATCAATCAACTCAATGAAAACCATCTTTATGTTTTATATGTGTGTCTTGTAAAACCAAATGGTTGTCAAAGTATGACCATCTAGAAGTTGAAGTCACCATTATGTATTGTCAAGTGTTTGTTAATATAGCATGGGTTGAAACTGGTAGACCCAAATCTACTTATTCCAACTTTGCTAGTATTGTGGGAACCACATGGCCTCTGTAATAACTGAGATTGTCATACTCATCCTATAGGTGATCTCGGCTCTAAGATGAAGAGGAAGATGTCCACAAAATCAAATTGCACTCCAGATGGGTGCCTAAAGCAAACACAAGAAATAAATGTGTCACATCATCATGTCTCCATTATGTATCATCGTGTCATGGAGAAGGAATGGGAGGGGTTATCCCCCCTCTGATTGCAACGGAGTGTGGGATAGGAACCCCTTCTTTAAATCATCAATTATAGTTAACTATGGCGGCTAGTGTGTTTCTTGTAAAAGAAAGCTTTTTAAAGATGGGGATAGCAAGTTAGGGGGAACAAAGAATAGCATGGGGAAGATGGAGAAGGGATAATTAAGAAAAAGAGATGAAAGGAGGAGGAAGAAGTTGAACAAAACTAGAAGAAATTAATAAGTGGAGAAGGGATTAACATGCAACAAGATATTTTTAAGCTTAGATGGTGGATCTAGTATCCTCGACCTAAGATTTAGAAAACAAAGATGTGGATGATAGGAGGTGCAAACCTAGAATCTACCATATAAGTTTTGGGCTCTAATACCCACTAACATAAATACAAGTCCAAAAAAAAGCATGTTTGAACTAGTACACCTGTACTTTAAAATAAACAAAATTAAACAAGAACCTAACAATTGCAACTAATTAACTATCTCATTACCCACGTGTTTTGATTGTGAACTCCATCGTTCTGAATGGATCGGCTCCTAATCCGTGATAGGAAGGCTAGCAAAATGGTCAACAATGGCTTGGGCTTTGATTTTTGGTGGACCAAGTCACTTCGAAGAAGTGCACATGAAATCCACCAAGTCCAGCCCATTTGGTTCCCTATGAAATCCATAAGGTCCAACCCATTTGCTTCCCTAATCATGACTTCTATTTGCTGCCTGGTAACAATACAGTTCTTGGATTTGCTCGTAGTTGAGGGCCAACAATGAAACATCGATGTAAAAGATTGAGTGGGATATGTGTCATGAGGTTGGTTAGAGTGACAACATGTAGTGTGTGGCTTACGAAAAGGTAAGCGGTTAAGTTGACCCCATTTTTTCCTTTTTTTAATCAGAAGATCATCCACTCCACGTTTGATGCCGCACCTTGTGCGTGTGAATGGGTGTGATAAATACCTCTTATCTCTGCTCAGCATGTGGTTGTCTACCCCCGATCCAGAGGCCTATAAGTTTTAGAGGAGGAAGACAATGGAAGGAACATGCAATGTATTATTTTAAAGATGTTTTTAAACTTGGGGTGGTCAAACTTATTAAAGCTAGGGTTTAAGAGATCAAGTTGTGGATGATATGAGTCCTAGACCTAGGGTTTAAATTTCAAATTCTAACATTACCTAAAAGGGATCCAATTGTGGAAGTTAACCAATTGCAATTATCAAATTTTGCCTAAACCAGTATTCACGGGCTTGTGTTTATAATATATTGGATGAGACACTAATGACTTTGATAAATGCAACTAATTTCCTGATTTATTACCAAATTATAAAGCAAACAGAAACTAATTAAACTTGGAAGTTACACGTAAGTTTTTGAAAAACAATAAAACCCATGGGTAACTACTAAGTCCACTGAACTAGATTAAAACACCAAAGTTAACTAATCAAACATCAAATGAACACGCTCTCACAAGTCATGTGTTCTGCAAAATTAGATGATGAGCCGAGGACATAGACTATCCTACATCAAAAACGTACTTGATTATCATACCTATATCATTACAATATAGGCGGCGCTACTTGAGCTTCTGCCTCTTACCTCGTTCACCAAAAGCTAACAGTTTTCTCCACTTTTACATTTCTCATTCTTCGTGACGCTACATTACTTTCAGTGGTTTTGAGTTTTACATTTTCAATGAAGTTACATATGACAATGACAATAACTACTATTGCTGTATAGCTTTCTTATATATGTTCCACAAATATTCTTCAGCAATCTCATAACAGGTTTTTGTCGCTTTACGTTGCTCAGGGTCTAATTATGATCTCTAGCTATCGCTAGCTCTCCTTACATTGTTTATATAATATAACGGCGGGAGAGGACTGCAAGTCAATACAGATACTTGAATTGAAGATGCATGAATTAACGGTACTAGTAATTATAATTGGTGATTCTCATTGGATGCATGCTTATACAATGGTATAATCTTAAAGACGAAACATCGGTCGCCATACGAAAGGCCAAAAACTGTATAGACAGACGTAACGAGTCATGTGATAAAACATTCAGATCTTAAGTTGGCCAAAGTGAGAACGCCAGGTGCAACATCTGAACTATTACAATTTCAGCCTACCTCCCATAATCGCCACCTAGTTTTAAACGCCCCAAGAACGCAATTGAAGAAAGCGACAATAAATACATGACGGAGTTTCAGTTGCCTAGAGGACTCTATTCCAAGACCAGTAACAACTGTCCGACACAGCAGAACAGGTCGCAAACAGGCCGAACTGACACTGCTATTCAAAAGCACAATAAAATGTCATCTAACCCTGCAACTCCCGTAACTGGAGCTACCAGCTAAAACATAGCAGAACTTTAACAAACAAGGATCATAGTTAAATCCAAGCAAAATACATTTGCAGCAACTTAACATAGAATCCTTCAGCATCGAAGCAAACCTAACATGAACCCTTTCAAATTCAAGAAAGGTCAGCCCAATCCCATTCCATACAATTCCCATAAATAAAAGGGATACCCCAGTGCAACAAAGTGGAAAGCACAGAGTAATTCATATCTTCCACCATGCCTGCCAGCTGAGAAGTTGGCAAAAGGGCTCAAAATAGTAGAAGTTTGACGGATTAACTTCAACAACCACATGTAAGAGTTAGTCAAATCTTCTATTTTATAGGCCGCGCCAAGGCCTGGAAAATAGCTTTTCAGGACTATGTGGGGGTGGAGTAAAGAAACATGCATCAAACTCTTCGGGAAAAAATAGTCAGATGCGCCATCCTTTACTACCTCTTATATCTTGAAATATTGTTTGGATTCCACCAGAAAGAACAAAAAGAACAGGAAGTCCCAATAACCCTGAAAGATATAAAACTTACCTTGAAAGGGATATTTGAAAAACTAGCTAAAGCAGCACTACTGAGAAATTATGTTATCTGTCGTACCAGATCAGAAGATGATCATTCCACACATTAGCAATGAAGGTAGGAACTGGTAAAATGGATTGGCTACTCTGGTAAAATGGATGGACCACCTGAGCAGGCAAACCTTACCAAGTTATTTAGGAGAATATTCTACCCACAGTTAAGGGACTTCCCAGAAAACCCAGCCTTCTGGGACGCCAGCCATTCCTACATTGCAAACCGAGCTGTCCACTCCTCGGCTATCTCATCATGTTTCGCTCTATCTGTTTGATAGAGCCGAGCAATGTTGGTAACTGCTGGATTATCTGCACATAATGAGATCTAATTAGACAAATTTGAAAACCAGAAATCAATTTATGATGGTTTACAGAGGGCAGGGAAGCAATCAACAGGCATGTATTTATGTAAACAATCGCACGTACAAGGATCAGGATTTGTGAAGAGTGATCTGATTTCGGACAGCACCTTGGAGATGGTTAATGCCGGGCTCCAGTTATCTTTCAAGATATCCAGATTAACATTCCCAAAAGAATCAAAGTTGCAATGGTAAATCCGGGTTTTGAACATAACCTGTCAAATACAGCAATCGAAAGACAATTGACCAAGTTACCAAATCAATGTCTGCTAAATTAACTCATTGTCAAAAGAAAGAATGACCTCGTAATATCAGCAACACGAAGAAAAAAAGTCGTACAGTGTACAGATGATACCTTTGGAGGTTTGAATGGATAATCAATTGGAAATGTTATGTCCAGAAAAAACATACCACCTTCATATGGAGATCCTACAAACAATAGCATGCAAAGTACAATTGAATCTAGTAGCAGTCAGCCCGTCAAACAACACAATATCGTACAACTCCAGACGGAAGGGCAAGTCTCACCACCCTTTGTGAAAAGACAGCCAAATAAGAAAACGACTCATTTACCTTCTGGTCCAATGATGGTAGAGATCCAGTGGTAGAGGTTATCCCCTTTGGGACCAGCAGAGCAGCCTACAGGAGGTTCTGCGCTGAAATCAGACATCTCCTTCTGTATCCTCTTTCCAGAGGACGACACTGATGTCCTCGAGGGCCAAGACCCAACTCCACCGCCGCCCTCACTAGTGCCACCAGCACTGCCGCAGGGGGCTGAGAAGTTCATGGATGACATGGTGATCGGACGTGAGGATGGCTTCTACAAACTAGCTCGCAATTCTCAAGTTATGGCTCTTCTGAATAAGAGGTGAAAGGCATCTATCAACAACTTATCAAGGCAGGCACCACCACTTCTCCACCATGAACTAGATTTTATAGGTACAAACTAGAGATATAAGTTCTCCTAAACAAAAGCTAACCACATTATAGAATATACATTAAGTGTGGATGAGTCATACAAAGCATAGAGAAAGCAAAAAGACTAGGATGACAGACATTACATCAATCCCGTAATTGTTGTAAGTAATTGCTAATACAATTTGATAAGTTGTATGTTGAGAAATAACTAAAGCAAGCTTGTGTTGTGCACATTATTTACATATATAAGTAAATGTATACAAATTGATACATAGTAACATTTCAAACATGAGTTCTTGTATTCAGTTTTCTATTACACTATAAAACACAATGTAGTTCATATTGATTAAAAGTGCACAGATAACTGTGAGCATATTCTACTTTCAGTACCGTTTCGGTGTTCCTGGAATGTGATCATATTATGTTAAGTTCATGGTATATTTAAAATGTGACAAACTATTGTGCAAAAGTAAGTATTTGTCATTATATAGTTCATGGCATGTTTAAAATGTGACAAAATATTGTGCAAAACTAAGTATTTGTCATTGAATACGGCTGTTGGATATCCTTACAATCATAATTTAGGTGAATAGTGGTATGTTTATCTATTGTCTTGTACACACTTGTTAACTAAAAACAATGAGGTTAGAAGAGAAGATTTTCCTCCCCCCCTCCCCCCAAACCCATGGTGGAGGCCGGACGTCCGGAAGGGTGGTAAATTCAAGGCGGCAGCTGGGTATCAAACCCAAGTCCCTTTATTAGGGGACACCGTGCTTGACCACTTGAACAACTCCTTGCCGGAAAACAAACTTGTTAACTAATAACAACAAACGACTTCATGATCTGTTTAATTTCAGCCGCAACTCCAATTTTGTTTATTATTCTATGATTGCTATAATTACATGCTATTAGTCAGTGACCATACTTGTTCAGACAGTAAGGCTGGATGCCTTGACGCCTTACCTAAACAGCCTTTTATATAATTAAACTTCCACCATTGACTATGCACATAATATACAGCTATAATTAATTTGTATGTATATATAAATGTCATATATCTAGATATATACATAAATATTATAGTTATACTTGGATAGAAGAAAACGTGTGTTGTATACACAGACAATAGACATATATTTATATTGTGATACTAGGATAGACGATAGATAGATATATTTTGTGGTTAATCCCTAAAATAAGCCATGCATAAACATAATCCAAGTACATTCTAATATTCTATCGATGACAAAAATGGATATTTGGGGTTCCGATAATATACAAATTGGCTCTAATACGAGTAATGTATATTTTAAACATCAATTTGAAACATAAGGAATTAAGGTTAATATTGTCTTTACTCAGCATAGGTAGTTATTTTTTGTTTATTTAGGGTTACTTTTAGCAGTATACATGTTTGTAGCTCAGGTGGGTATTTGAAGTTCACATAATGTGCAAGAAGGAATTTAGTATAGGCACTATGATGAATTACAATGGAAATATATATATAACTAGGTTCAAAAAGACTTTAACATAGAAATCAGATTTAAGCAACCATCGAGCAAAATGGTAGAAACGTATCAAGGGAATCAATGTCTAATAATAATGATATGGACCAAAAAAGGATAAAATACTTAATGTGGACATTTGCATATTTGTCAATACACTCAAATATAGGGCTAAGGACCTATAAAAATGCCCAAGGTGACATATAAGTCAAGGCACAGGACAAGGCACACTCCAACCCCTCTTCGGGAAGCCTTGACGCTTAGCCGTTTGAGAAGTTATATATCGTCTTATCCAGCTTAATTCTGTGTGCATCCTCCATTTTTATCTTTATTTAACATCCAGTATTTCCAGGATTACGTTATTTTGTATTCTTTTAATTTGTTTGATGGTTTGGATTATAGTTACTCCATATTTATTGATATCTAGCACTTAGGAAGTCACGGGATTCTATTTAGTGGAAGACACGTCAATTTATGTAGCATTCGTAGCAGAGTCGAGCTTTACAGGACAATACACACCGTGTAGTCATGTGTACCATGACAGAAGAAAAGGGATGTGCCTCTAGAGAATTATTTGACGTGGGCATCAACTACACATTGTATCACAAAATCACCGCCCAAGTCTACACATATGGGAAACACATTATGCATCCAGTGTACCAGTCGTGAACAACCTTGACTCCACTCAAGTAAAGTGAAGACTTGACACACTACATGAAGTCTACCTCATGTAGACGCCACGTAGTGTGTTAACCGGGCAATTTTCATTTTCTAATTGTGGGTTGACATATAATGAGGGATGTAAGCAATCCGAGCAACAAGCCCAGATGTTTTAGGTCATTTTTTGAAGGGCAACCGTGTAGGAGCAGAGCGAGCGATCATCATCATCTAGGGGTGTAAGAAGAGGAGCGAAAGCGAATCTTCTTCGCCTACAGTTTTGATTCTCTATTTACCAGATAGATCGCATCTCCTTCCTTGGATCTTCAACCGATGTCTAAGCCTTTCTTCTCCCTCTACTTTTTTATCTAGGATCTTTTTATTATTAGAAATCATGAACTTCCCTGTTGTATTTGCGCCTTTCTAGTAAAACCTAGCATGATCGAGTAGTTTCCTTATGTTGGAAATAGGGGAGTAACCCCCCACGTTATTTCATGTTGAACAAGTACTATTTCTAGATTGAATGAATGTTTTCTTCCTATTACATTGGATGTGTACTTTGATGTATGTGTTATCGCTTGAACACCCTTAATACATGTCTTATGCTCTTTAATGTGTGCCGACAGGATGTTTGAGGACTAAGGAGAATCCACTATGCATGCTTAACTTAATTGACAAAAGTGATTGGGTTGAGTAGGGAGCAATGCTAAGAAACCTAGTTCTTTGCTTAGTGACAGTAGTGCTAAGTAGGGCATCAGGTTAATTCTTCTGCTACTGAAAGTGGTAGTTGAATAGACTGCTTCCTTGTATGATATGTGTTAACATATCTCTTTATTATCTGTATTATTTCTTTCTGTCATTTCCTTATTACTGATGTACCTCTATGTAATTTACCCATCTATTATAAATAAAGAGGAGATGGCTTCTAGACATCTTACGCTGCCCTAAGCAGCCCTTACGTAAATCAACATGGTACCAGAGCCACTCCTACCCTAGCCGCTGCCAACAGGAGCAGCCCCGGGCCTAGCCACCGCCGGCAGCAACCGACGCCGCCGCCGGAGTAGCTTCAGCCGTCCAAGCCCGGAGACAGTTGTAGTTGCCGTTTGGAGTTTTTCGGTTGATTCAACGGGTGTCTAAAATCTAAACCGAAGGACTCGTCACCTCCAGTGAGTGGTCCTAATCACATCTCCTCCATGTGTGATTAGGAAAATCGATTGGAGGTTGTTGATGCGTCAGTAATGCATCTTTCTGTGGTGTGACATGTATCTCTCCGTCACTCAAGCTTTCACTGTGACGTATATCTTCCCGTCACAAAGTCCTATTAAATCATGGCGGATACCAAGATGTCTACTATCTACAGCGAGATGTCTCCTATCCCCTCTATAAAGTTGAATGGAAAAAACTATTTTCTATGGATGAATGTTGTCCATACTGTTTTGGAATCTCGTGATAAGGCGAGACATGTTGACTCTATTCCTCCTGCTGCTACTGATAAAGAATATGCTGAGTGGAAGCGTCATGACAGCCTTGTGAAGACTTGGTTGTGGGGGAGTATGGAACCTGCGATTGTTGCAAGGTTCATGTTTTATTCTACAGCCAAGGAGATATGGGACGCCGTGAAGAAGCATTATTCTCAGGAGAAAAATGCTCTTCGCCAATTTATGATCTATGATTGTCTTTTTGCAGAGCAACATGGTGACAGGTCACTAGAAGAATATTTTGGGGCCATTCAAGCTATTGCTCAAGAATTGAGTTATTATCCTGTGTCAGTTGCAAAGCAGATCAAAGACAGAGATGATTTGATTACTGCCAAATTCTTATCTGGACTTAGCTCTTCCTGCAGTTCTGCCCGGAGTGTTATTCTTGCCTCTGATAAATTGCCTAGCTTTGAGGAAGCCTACTCGAGGATTCAACAATCCAACTTTGAGTTTGTTGATCCTACACCGGTTGTATCTTCTGGGGAGTCTCATGCATCCATAGTTGCTGTCGTACGCGGAGGACGCCCTGGCACGGGCAGAGGACGCGGAACACGTCCGAGGTGTACTTTCTGTGACAAACCTGGACACACAGTGGAGAAATGTTGGAAGAAACATGGGAGACCTGCTGCACCACCAGTGGGGGCAGCAAATTATGCTACTACTACTGAGACTTCTGCACCTCCAGTTGTGAGTTCTAGCTCCTCAGGCATTACTCTCACTCAGGAGGAGTATGACCGCTTTATTCTTGCCACTCAGCACATGAATCTGGGATTGTCATCTTCAGCAAACCTGGCATCTACTGCGGGTAATCAGGCTAAATCTCTTATAGCTTCTGGTTCTACTTCCTCTTGGGTGGTTGATTCTAACGCATCACAGCATATGACTGGTATGAGGAGATTGCTCCACTCCATTGACTCGTATATTCCCCATCAATCTGTTACACTGGCAGATGGTTCAGTAAGAAGGGTGTTAGCTAGTGGATCCGTTCCTCTAACACCTAAAATTGATCTTAAATCTGTACACTTTGTGCCTGAGTTCCCTTTCAATCTACTTTCTGTTGCAAAATTGATTGACATTGTAAATGTACAGTATCATTTGGGCCTTCTTGTTTTGTTTTACAAGATCTCAAGAGTATGAGGACGATTGGTGGGGGGGCTAGGAAAGGTGATCTCTATCTCTTCCATGGTGATAGTCTGCCTCGCCAAGTATCTGATCATGCTTCAGCCGTCCTGTTGAGTGGTTCCCCTTTACTATGGCACTGCAGATATGGACATCCGTCTTTGGAGAGCCTGCGGAAGTTGGAACCTGAGTTCTCCCAAGTGTCAGTCGTGTCAGTTGGGAAAGCATCATAGATTGTCTTATCCCAGTCGTGTCATTAAACGGGCATCGTCCCCCTTTGAGCTGATTCATAGTGATGTATGGGGTCCTGTTAAAGACCAGAGTTATAATGGTTTTTGTTATTTTATTTCCTTTGTGGATGATTTCTCCCGTATGACATGGATTTATTTACTAAAAAATCGGGAGTCTGTGTTGTCTATTATGAAACATTTTCATAAAGAAATTCAGGTTCAATTTGATTGCAACATTAAAGTTCTTCAATCTGATAATGCTTTAGAGTATGTTCAAAAAGCCATGTCTGACTTTTGCAGTTCTGTTGGTATGATTCATCATACATCCTGTCCTCACACCCCTCAACAAAATGGGGTGGCTGAGAGGAAAAATCGCCACCTTCTTAATGTTGCCAGGTCTATCATGTTTCAGTCTAATGTACCCAAGAAATTATGGTCTGAGGCCCTTCTCACTGCCTGCTTCTTAATTAATAGACAACCCTCTGTTCTTAGAGGGCACACTCCTTTCTCTGTGTTACGTCCGTCGGATCAGCCCTTTCCTATTCCCCTTAGTGTTTGGTTGCACTTCTTTTGTCCACAACTTTGATCCTAAGGCTGACAAGTTATCCCCTAGATCAATTAAAACATTGTTCCTTGGGTACTCCAGTACTAGCAAAGGATACAAGTGTTATTATCCTAGTCTTCGGCGCATGTTTGTGTCTAGGGATGTTACTTTCCATGAGACTACTCCATATTTTTCTGATGCCATAAGGGGGAGCATCTGAGTGAGGGAGAGTCACCATCTTTTCAGAGTGAGAGAGTGCCACCATTTGTGCAGAGTGAGGGAGTGCCACCCATCATTCCTGATTATACTATTATTCAGGAAAAGCAGGTTGCCGATGAATCTACAATTGAGAAGTATCCACATGTTTATAGCAGGCGAGGTAGACAGAATCCAGGAGAAGTAGCGACACCAGTCTCTGTGCCTACTCCAGAGATTCATGCATCTGATCTCGACATCCCTATTGCCGTCCGGAAAGGTACTCATTCCTGTACTATTTGACATCCTATTGCGAATGTGTGTTGTTTGTCCAAATTATCTAAACCAATGTTTTAAAAAGCGGTATGTGTTATACGTTCAGAGAGGTCACCTTATAGAGTATATGCGTTATGCGGGAGTATATACGGAAGTATATGCGGCTTTGATTTTTTTAAATTTATTTATTATGATTATATATACACTAATTTTTTATATTTGATTTGTACTTAACAATCATTAACAATGAACAAAAGAAAACTGCCAGCAATAATGAACAATAGCAAACAGCCAACAATAATGAAAAATAGCAATCAGGTACCAATAAACCGAACGAAAGCAAACAACCAACATAAAAAACAATTACCATAATGTAATCAGGAAAGCATGCACTTAGTCAATAATTATCCAGTAATCAATATTTTACAAAACAAGAGGAGGAATTGGAAGAGAAGGGAGCAAACGAACAGTAAGTATGGGAAACGGAAAGATTAGAAAAGGAGGATAGACGTGAATGGAAGATTAAAAATAGAAGAGAAATCGGAAGACAAAGAGGGAGGAGATAGTAATTGGAAGATACGATGGGAGGAGTAGAGGTACTACAATAAGGAGGAAATGGAAGCCTGCTGGAGGGAAAAACTAAAAAGAAATCGAAGAAGAAGAAGAAAAAGAACATAGGTGGGAAAAGAAAAGGAACAGGAGGTACAGTAATCGTGGAGGATAACCGGCACAGGAAAAAAAGGAGAAGAAAAGCAAGAGGAAGGATTGAGAGGATCAAACAGATATAGGAGGAAGATAAAATTGCAAAACAATCAGTAGGGAAATGGAATGAAAGAAAAAAATCTAGCAGGAAAGTAACTAGAAAAAAACGAAGAAGAAATCAAGCAGATGACGAGGAGAAGAAAAATGAGAGGAGGAAAGGAGTACCTGTGGTTTGAGAAGAGGAGGGCTAGCTGTCGGACATCTGCTGCTTCTTGAGTAGAGAGAGGTCGCTCTTTGAGAGGAGAGGAGCGCTGCAGCAGTTGGGTGAAGCCGCCGCCACCGCAGCTGGAATGAGGTGAAGTCGTAGCCGCTGCTAGAGTGAGGCGAGTCCACCGCCGTCGCCGACGTGTGTCGTGTTTGGGGGAGAGATGGCCGGAGACGAGGGTTGCCTAGTTCCCTAGCTGAGTCGGGCAAGAGAGGGGAGGTTTGTGTCATGAGGCGTCGAGGGGAGTGGGGAGAGTTGGATTCTGTCGAGCCAGTGTTATGGGTTGAAGTAAAAAAAAAAAGTTTAATTAAAAAATGCCGCTAAACAGGCCGCATATGCGCCCGTGTGACCGCTTATTCGGGCTTGGTCCACTTTGAGGCCCGCTTCACTATATGCGGTATTTCCTTCGGCTGCACCGCTTATAAGGCCGCATAGGCCGATTTTTAAAACACTGAATTCTAAACAGGCTCGCGCATTTGCTATTGGGATTGATTCTGTGAATTTACCAAGGAATCATCATGATGCTATGAAGGACAGTGGTTGGAAACATGCAATGCAGCTCTATTACATAATGGCACCTAGGATCTTGTTGATCTACCTGCAGGTAAGAAGGTTGTGGGATGTCGATGGGTATTCACCATCAAACACAATCCAGATGGCTCAGTTGAAAGGTTGAAGGCCAGATTGGTGGCTAAAGGCTATACACAGACATATGGGGTCGACTTCTTTGAGACATTTTCCCATGTAGCTCATCTGAATTCTATGCGGATTATTATTTCTTTGACTGCTGCTTTTTATTGGCCTCTTTTTCAGCTGGACATCAAAAATGCCTTCCTTCATGGTGATTTGCAGGAAGAGGTCTATATGGAGCAACCTCCTGGTTTTGTTGCTCAGGGGGGAGTATCAGAAGGTGTGTAAGCTGAAGAAGGCCATATATGGAATGAAACAATCTCCTCGAGCTTGGTTTGATAAGTTCAGTGATGTGATTCTTCAAATGGGCTTCTCTCATTCTGTGACTGATCACTCATTATTTTATTCTACTTCTTCTTGTGGAACTATAATTATTGTTGTATATGTTGATGACATAGTGATTACTGGTAGTGATTCTACAGGAATATCACGAGTGAAGGAAGGTTTGCAGGGACACTTCCAAACAAAGAATCTGGGTAAACTGAGATATTTTTTGGGCATTGAGGTGCTTAGATCTCATGCAGGTATCAATCTATCTCATAGGAAATATGTGTTAGACTTACAACAGGAAACAAGCATGACTAAGTCCAAGCCAGTATCTACTCCTATGGACTATCACATCAAGGAAATGGTTGATGATGCAGAGTATTCAGATCTAGGATATTACAGGAAGATTGTTGGTAAACTGATATATTTGATTGTTACACAGCCTAATATTTCCTTTGTTGTAGGGGTGGTGAGTCAGCATATGAGCTCACCACGGCAGTCACATTGGACAGTTGTCTGTCAGATTTTGAGATACCTAAAAAGTGCTCCTAGAAAGGAAATTACTTATTATAAATCGAAGATGCCTGTATCTACGTTGGTTCTTACAGGTTATGCAGATGCAGATTGGGCTGGAAATCAGACTGATAGGAGATCTACTTCAGGATATTGCACCTTTCTAGGGAATCATCTGATCACCTGGAAAAGTAAAAAGCAAAATGTTGTAGCAAGATCTAGCACTGAGGCTAAATATCGGGCAATGGCACATGCATGTTGTGAGTTACAATGGGTAAAATCTATTCTTTTTGAGTTAAAGATCCATGTCTCATCTCCAATGGAACTCAAGTGTGACAATCAAGCAGCTATACACATTGCTAGGAATCATGTCTTTCTTGAGCGCATGAAGCATATAGAAGTTGATTGCCATTTTATCCGAGATCAGATCAAGAATGGTGCAGTTGAAACACCATATGTCAAATCTGAAGATCAACTGGCGGATATTCTGACAAAGCCATTGGGTCCAACAGTATTTCATGATCTATGTGGCAAGCTGGGCATATACAATGTGTACACTCCAGCTTGAGGGGGAGTGTTAACATATCTCTTTATTATCTGTATTATTTCTTTCTGTCATTTCCTTATTACTGTTGTACCTCTATGTAATTTACCCATCTATTATAAATAAAGAGGAGATGGCTTTCATCCATCTTACACTGCCCTCAGCAGCCCTTACGTAAATCAACAATATGATTGCATTCACTTTGTATAAGCTTGTTTAATATGTTACATGTAGTGTGCAAACTGCAAACCCTAGGTCCGAGATCCATTTCCTTAATTTGATAAGTGATTTAAAGCAATCAGTATTTAATATAGCTCTTGTTTCTTTTGATAGCCGTTTCTTTAATTAAATTTTATGTGTCCATGATTCCAAGTATGCAGTCTTAGATACTGCACGAATCATATGAATACATATATCACTGCAGCAAACTATTATAACCTCCAATATCCACTAAGAAAATCACTTTCGTCGGCAACTGACAATAATAACTTATGCTTTGATCCAATGTAAGGAACTAATAATATGGATAAAGAAAAAGAAAAAATGTTCATCAAATATATATATATATATGCAGATATATGTACATATATGTACAAACATATACATATATAGATACATAAATATACAGATATATACACACACATACATATATATATATATATATATCATCATCTAAGCCTCAGTCCCAACTATGTTGGGGTTGGCTACATGGATCCTTCGTTTTCATTCAGCTTTATCATGGGTCATATTCTGGTTGAGATGTAGAGATTCAAAATCTCTCTTTATATGCTCTTCCCATGTTAATTTAGGCCTTCCACTTCTCTATTAGTTGTGCTTTATCTTGTATAGGTGCATTAGTCAGCTTGTGTTGCACATGTCAATATCATCTAAGTCGACCCTCGTGCAATTTGTCCTCAATGCTCGCCACCTCCAATTTATTCCTGATATAGTCATTTCTCAAGCGATCTTTTCTTGTCTTCCCACACATCCATCTCAGCATACACATTTTAGTCACGTTCATCTTGTCGAGACCTTGTTTCTTCACCGCCTAACATTCACTCCCATAGAGCATGATTGGTCGTATATGTTCTATAAAACTTACTTTTTCATCTGAGAGGGATCTTCCAATCACCTAATACTCCAGTTGCACTCCTCCATTTCAACCATCCTGCAGTGATTATGTGACAAACGTCATTTTGGACATCCTCATCTCTTTGAATAATATAACCCAAATAACAAAATTTATCACATTTTGATATATCAACTCCATCCAACTTGGTTCCACCATTCACATGCGAGATTGGCTGAAATTGTAATGCATATACTTTGTTTTTTCCTACTAATCATCAGTCCATTTGATTCTAATGCATTTCTCCATAGTTCAACTTGATCATTCAATCCATCTTTGTTTTCGTCAATCAACACAATATCATCAGCAAATAACATACACCAAGGAATATCACTCTGAACATTCTTTGTCAACTCAACCCTAACAAGAACATATCGATATGGGCCGAGTGTGGATCTTTGGTGTATCCTTACCGTGATAGGAAATTTTGTTCTCTCTCCTCCAGGAGTCTTCACTCTTGGAGTAAAGCTACCATACATGTCTTTAATCAAGTCAATGTATTGGATTGGCACACCTTTTTTCTTCAAAACCATCCACAACACTTCCATGGGTACTCAATCATAAACTTTTTCCAAATCAATAAAACCATATGAAGATCTCTTTTACTTTCTCTATACTTCTCCATAAGGCCTCCTTATCGAAAAAATAGCATTTGTTGTTGATCTTCTAGGCATGAAACCAAATCAGTTGTTTGATATTTGCGTTATAAAGCTTGCATCTACTCAATAATCCTCTCCCAAAGCTTTATTGTGTGACTCATCAACTTGATACATGTGTAGTTTGTGCAGCTCTAGACATCTCCTTTGTTCTTGTAGATGGGGACTATAGTACTATTTCTCCACTCATCCAGCATCTTTTTGGTCTTCATGATCTTGTTAAAGAAATTCATGAACCACATAACTCCTTCACCCCCCCCCTCATACTCTTCCATAGATCAATGGGAATACCGTCCGGTCCGCGCATGCTTTCTCATTTTCATCTTTTTCAAAGCATTCTTGACCTCAAATAGTGAAACTTGTCATGTGTAAATGATATCTCTTGTATTCATGTCATACGAGTGTCTGACATTATTTGTAGTATCTCCATTGAAAAGTTTATGGAAATAATTTCTCCATTGGTTCTTGATATCATCGTCCCTCCCCAACACTCTACCATCTTCATTCTTAATGCATTTTACTTGACTCAAGTCTCTTCCTTTCCTTTCTCTTATACGAGCCATTTTATATATATATATATATATATATCTTTTTCTCCTTCTTGTGTGTCCACCTTCTTAAAATATCATCAAAGTATCTGGACCTTGCCTCCTGAACAACCTTTTTAGCTTCTTTCTTTGCTTGCTTGTATCTCTCGAAAGTTGCATCATCTCGAGATTTCGACAAGTTCCTATAGATCTCCCTTTTAAGTTTTATAGCCTTCTGTACTTTATCATTCCACCACCAAGTCTCTTTCTATGGAGGCCCACAACATTTGGATTCCCCCAAAACCTCTTTGGCAATTTTTGTCATGCAGGAGCTCATGTTATCCACATAGTGTTAACATAAGACTCCAAGTTCCAAGTTTCCTCCTTGATGAGTTCATCATGAAAAGTCAATTTCTTTTCTCCTTTAAGATTCCTCCACTTGATCCTCCTATCTTGATTTCTATTATACTTGCTTTTATTGATCTTCCTGTTAATATCTAAAACCACCAACCTATGTTGGGTTGTGAGTTCTTTGTTGGGAATCCTTTTACAATCCTTGCATACTTTACAATCCACCCGTCTTATAAGGAGGTAATTAATTTGGCTACAAATGTGCCCACTCTTGAAAGTAGTCTTATGAGATTCTCTTTTCTTTAAATGGGTGTTTGCCAAAATCATATCATATGCAACTGTAAAATCTAAAATCCTCTCTCCTCTGTTTCTGTTATCATAACCAGGATCACCATGAACTCTCTCATATTCAACATTGCTACTCCCCACATGGCCATTTAAATCATTCCCAAGAATGATCTTCTCCTCTCTCAATATTCCCTACATCAATTTATCCTTGTCATCCCAAAAATCCTTCTTAGCCTCCTCACTTAAGCCAACTTGGGAGGCATAAGTGCTAATAATGTTAAAAATACTCCCCATAGAATAACCTTGATAGCTATGGTTCGATCACCCATCCTTATGATCTTGACAACATCATCCTTCAACGTCTTATCAACAATAATACCTATGTCATTTCTATGTTTATCAATACATGTACTCCAGATTGTGTATCATGTGTCTCCAATCTTTCTACAATGTTCCCTTATCCACTCAGTTTCCTGCAAGCATGTTATATTTGTTGACTCTAGGTCTAAATTGACTAAACTCTTGTTTTGATAATGACTAAATCATTCCACTTATTTGTGTCTTACTCCCCATAGAACAACCTTGATAGCTATGGTTCGATCACCCATCCTTATGATCTTGACAACATCATCCTTCAACATCTTATCAACAATAATACCTATGTCAATTCTATGTTTATCAATACATGTACTCCAATTGTGTATCATGTGTCTCCAATCTTTCTACAATGTTCCCTTGTCCACTTGGTTTCCTTCAAACATGTTATATTTGTAGACTCTAGGTCTAAATTGACTAAACTCTTGTTTTGATGATGACTAAACCATTCCACTTATTTGTGTCTAATGCTTCTACTTGAGTGAATTCAGATTAGGTATAGACACACTCCAAATGTCCTAATTTGCTCATCTCAACTTGGAGAAAAGACAAGTCAAAGTCAATACAAGTGCATGTTTTTTTAATATGATGTAAATCCATTAGAATCATGTTGTAAACCACTTGTAATGATTGTATGACTTGTAATTAAGCTTAGAAAAAATCACGAGCACTTACATCGAATTTTTAAGCACTCAAAAGTCATTTTCTAAAATTTACATCAGGTTGTTCATCAGTCGAGTTGCAAACTCGACCGATCCTGATTGGATCTTGAAAATGATTTTTGATCGGTCGAGTTTTCATGTCACAGAACTCGACCGATCCCTCTGCAGACCAAAACTGATTTAAGTGAATCAACCCGAAGACATATGTCATTGAGTGATATCATTCTTTAGACATTTATTATGCTACGTCATTATCTCATAACTGAATAGAACAAAATAAATTGGAAGATTGTCTTTATTATTAATCAATCATTTACAAGTTATGCCATTAGCATCATCATATGATTGGCTCTCTGGGCATACATACGAACATAGACCAGCAACAACAAGCAGCGTAAGAGGTGTTTGCATTGTGTTCATCGAACAATATACGTGTTTACTTTCGTTAAAGTTTGATTGCTCATTTTTCGGAACCTACATGCGTGTCATAGAGATTCCAATTTACTAGTTCTAAACCCTGGATTTTCACACAGTTGCGGGTGAAATGGTACATCTCCATTGCATCAATCCTTTGATAACTGCTAATCCTAGTGCCCGTTGGAAGGATTGTCCAATACCTGAAGTAGGGCCACTACACCTAGCCTGTCGACTTTGGTGGCCGAATCTACGTCATTGTCGTCCTCGAGTACCTCGTTGTTGAGGTTCTCGAGCTCGCCAAAAACATAGCCCATAGCAATAAGAAGAATAAAATCATCCCCCACCGCGTCCTTGTCGTGAGGAGCGAAGACAAACTTGGAAAGCTTCTCTCCGACAGGAATCCTGCCCAACATCCACCAGGCGCTCCTCCCTAAGCGATCGAAGGTTGAGTACTTGTTCGAGGAGAAGGCCCTAAAATCTCCCACGAAGGTTGTCAAGTTCATGAAGAAGGTAAGTTTCCTGCAGTAGTAGTCTAGTGGGTTATTGTACCCAGGAGCCGGATTATGGATGCTCATCTCTGCAAGTCCTTGATTGTTGACGTGCATTCATGATTCAAATATACAGTAAATGATATACATGCATTCACGATTCAATGATTCTTTAAGTCTTGGCATGGTCATATGGCTAGTAAGATGTTGATCAGTGACATAAGAAACCAAACCATCATCTCAATGGCAATGGGGAAAACATTTTTAAAGAGTATTTTTAAGAGGAAAATATACACGTGTGAGTACTTGTCTGTCAACATGATAGCAAGTAACGGTATGGAAACACCTTATCTCCTGGCAAATAGATCCGGAAGCATATGGTATGATGCAGGATCTTGTTGGTCCCATAATCATTGCAATTTTGCCGACAGGCGCTGCATATAACAGGTAGGTTCTCGCAGTACGCCCCTCCAATTGTGTTGAGGAAGTTGAGCCCTCCGACAATGAAGGTGGTGATGCAAGCTTGATGTTGTTGAGCCTCGGTTCCGCGACGAAGTGGTTAAGGAATTGTGAGGTTGAAGTACCCACGCCGATCTAGACTTTCGTCAGTTTCAACCAGGGTTGTCAGACTCGAACCGGTCAGCGAACCGGTGAGGGCTCTGGTTCACAGTTCACTGGTTCAACCAGTGGTCTGACTGGTTCAACCGGTGACATCAGCATGACGTCACTAATAGTTTAAAAATATATAAATACCTTTGATACTCATGGAAAAAATCCCTAAAAAGTTATGAAACATGAATAATAGCACAACTGCTCACAATAACTTGATAAATAGACCAAATAACAAATATTATTCTATTTGTGGACATTTATATACCAACATTTATATTGTATTCAATATTGATTAACAAAAACTAGCACCAAAAGTACTAAAACTAGTGAAGTGAGAGAACCGGACGGTTCGGCTAAAACCGGACCGGTTCGCCGGTTCACCGGTTTGATGTCGGTCAGACATCATTTCCGGCTTTGGGAGAGAACCGAACCGGTAGGGTGACCAGTTCCCGGTTCAACCGGTCGGTCCGGTTCGGTTCTGATAACCATGGTTTCAACACAAACTGTAGACCTCGCCATCATATAGCTTCTTTATCAATCAACTCCTCGCCATGTAGTACTTCTTAAGCGATTTTGTCGCAGGCACTGCTAGTGTTGTTGATTGTTATTGGCAATGTTCGCAGAACGAGGGCAGGGACTGAATCTGGACGGCATGACGCCCTCACCTGCTGTTGGCGGCAGGCTACTGGTGAAGCTTGGTTGCTGACGATGGAGAGGAGGACATGAGAGGAAGGGAGGCGAGTGATCCCATGAAGTGAGTGAGGGAGAGAAGGACGGAGAGGAGAGGATTGACAGAGAGGAGAGAGAGGTACCGGGAGTTATAGCGGGCCGGTCAGCCGTTTCTTTTTCTTATCAGAATTCTAATCCGACAGTTAAAAACTTGATTGTATTTGAGGCCGAATACACTTAAGTGTATTCTAGCTTCAATATATATATATATAGAGAGAGAGAGAGAGTCAGGCTAGAATACACTCGAGTGTATCCGGAGCGGAATACACTCAAGTAGTTTTCCATGATGCAATATTTTTTTTGAAAATCTAATCCGTTGATCTTCTTAAACATCTCGTGAACAACTCATACGCAAAATTTGAGCACAATTGGATATGTATAGCTCATGTTATGAAGACCACAAAAATTATGCATTTCAAATTAGTTTCGCGCGTCGATTTTTTAGCCCTTGGATGAGTGACTTACACTCATCCAAATGGGCTCAAAATTTGTATGTAGCCTAGTTATAGTATGACGGTGAAGATCAACGGTTTACATTTTGAAAAAAATAGTCTTGATATGCAAACACACTTGAGTGTATTCGTGCGATCCGTACACTCGAGTGTATTCAGAGTACAGAAGTACTAATTAGACAGAAAACTACCAAAGCTATAAATGTTTGTAAATGACACATCTACAAACTGATGGATGGGATGAAAATTGGAATGTTTCTAGTTTTATGAAGGACCATCGACAACATCTGCTGGATGGCAGATAGAAAATTTTAGGTAGCAATGAGTTGTTGAAAATTTTAGGTGCATGCCCTACCTGATGCGGCGATGCCAAATATACTTTACAAATTATATTGCCTTTTATGTATGTTGTACCATGACAGTGATGAAATAAAGAATTGTGTCCTACCTGAATAGAATATAGAACGGAAATCAAAGACTGTCTCCAATACATATACGGAAACTTCCAGTAAACACATTTAAGAAAAATAGGTATAAGAAAAACATTGGACTGACAAAGATGGTCGTTGAGGCGTGCTATCCACTGTCCTTAAAGATATTCTACAGCTTTTGACGGAAGACGTCGGTACATTAGATCAGAGATTGTGGCTAGTTTCAGGATACAGAAACAGGTGACAATGTGAAAAGTACACACACAAACCACGGCCACGGTGAATAGTTATGCTTGTTCTTAAGACTGTGACGCCAAGAGGGAAGCAACAAAGAAAAATTGTGGGCCAAGTGACAAAACTAAGTCACAGCCCCAGTAAAAAGCTTTTCAGACCAGACTGTCCAAAACTCACTCAGGTTGCCCCACCATACATGCCCATAGCAATATCGTCTTTCGCTCCTCTGTTAAACTATAGATAAAAATCTATACAAAAGGAGAAAGTTTTAGAACTCACTTATTGAGACTAAAGATCCTTCAGTTTTGAAATGCTTCTTATAAACAACATGAGATTTCTTATACAGATATTCACAGTTAGGACATATACCTCTAAGTGTTGAACCATGTATTTTCAGCGCTTCCTTATCTTTTTGTTGTGTCCATCTGCCTCACAGCATACTTGAGTCTTGACTTTTGTCAGAACTCCATGTCTCCAAATTCATAACCAGCCTTGTGCAAAATGCGCACTTCCGAGTGCAAAGTTTTTATGGAACGCCACGTGAACAAACGAGATATTATCATAGGATTAATATTATGTATGTAATGACATTTTTCGGATGTATTTATATTTGTACTTACATTGCTTAGGCTGTATGGAAGTTGTCTTATTCACCTAGTGTTTGTCAATTTATCATTTATCGATGCAAAGTCAAGGAGAAAATGTTGGAACTACATGATATTGGGGTCGTAGTAATAAGCACAAGCTTTCAACTTGCAGGTATGTTTTGAGTTTCTTATTTTTCACAAGGAAGTGCATACAGCTCTTCTATTTTTAAGTTGGCAGATTAACTTTTTTGTTCTTTGCTTGGAACATAAACTACTATAAACACATACAGTGGCTCAATTTATAAATCACAAATTTCATATTAAGAATTTATGCACACATACAAGTCACACTCTTTTATAAAAGGATACTATTGTATGCAAATTAAGTTTTAACTTTACACATAAGTTTTAACTTTACACAGTGCACGCCCTAAAATTTCTGACTTCGACACTCGTCATGATTCACGATCATCAAAGGAAAATGGAGTCAGAATAGGCAAGTAGGAGCGACTGCACAATCCGAGCTTCACCAGACTAAAGCAAGACGGGAAAAACGAAAAGCAGGAAGATAAAAACTCGTCAAACATGTCAGTGGGACCTTGATAGCGAGACTCCCATGGACAGTTCGTCCTCCGTCTCAGGCGGGGGAGATGGAAACATCCGTCCCGGGGGCGGGGGCCGGGCGGCGTGGCTGGCCGGTTGAGTCCTGGGTGCCTGGATAGGACCGCCGCAGAAGCGCTGTCGCGTGTGTGCGCGGACGTGGCAGACCAAGGGGGTTGGGCAGATATTCGTAACTAGGCATATCCTGTGCAATTTAAGATTATCAGTTTACAGGTATGGAAACATAATGTGTTTGAAGTAAATAGTGGAACATCTGAATTCAAATCTGCAACTGAATCCAAGAGGCAAAATTCAATCAAATACGATAGTTATCATACAATGACATCTGAATTGGCGTATAATAGGGCTGTCAATGGGGAGGGTATGGGGAGGGTAAGGTCTTACCCTTACCCTTACCCTCTTTAGGTAGCGGGTAAGGGTAAGGGTAATTATCCTTCTCAACAATCTCCTTACCCTCCCCTTACCCTTACCCTCTTCTCCACCTCCCCTTACCCTTACCCTCTTCTCCACAGGGTAAACAGGAAGGGTAAAGGGTAAGCGGGTAATTTTGACAAAAAAGAATTTTATACACATTATGTGTTGATTTTTAATAATTTTATAACTAATTTATTGATAACAACATATAAAACATTATATCCAATTCAAAATTATATGTTTCTCTGTGTAAAGTTAAGTCAATTCACACAATAACAATTTTTTATGCATAAATTATTTTTTTTCCTTTGTATAAGTATGCATAACAAATAAGTATTTCACCAACACCTCATTTTCCGCAAGATATATATGTTTTTCTCTCAACAAGAAAGTATTACAAGCACAACACCAAGTCATTTTCCAATGATAGAATAAAGTATTAGAGTTAAACATTTACATACAAACCCCTTTAGAATATTTATATTTGTGTAACATTTATATCATGTGCGGGTAAAAGGGTAAAAGGGTATGGATAATGTCTATACCTTACCCTCCCCTTATAGTATAGCGGGGAAATGGGGAACGGATAAAGGGTAATAAAAATCTTTACCCTTACCCTTACCCTCCAGGGTATGGGTAAGGGTAAACGGATAATACCCTCCCCATTGACAGCCCTAACGTATAATATCCAAATTGGGAGGACTATCCGATCCGAATTGGAAATTGCATATATATATATATATATATATATATATATATATATATATATATATATATATATATATATATATATATATATATATATATATATACTACTATAAAAAGAGCGAGTTTGATACTGCGTTCTCCTTGATTCACTCTCTTCTCTCCTTTTTTCAAGGAATTTTGCTCCTACAAATATTTATTCTCACACTTTCCTATTAACTTTTATTATCTTTAATTCTGTATTTCTCTCTCCATCTCACGAAAACTGTTCCTTGATTCTCTCATTTCAAACAACCAACACAAATATCTTTTACCGTAGGGACGCTTTCACGGACGAGTCCTCTCCCCGCACATTTCCAACAAATTTTATATGTCACGTGCATGTGCACGTGTGCGTTCACTAGAATATATATATACTACTATAAAAAGAGAGAGTTTGATGCCGAGCTCTCCTTAACTCACTCTTTTCTCTCTTTTTTTCAAAGAATTTTGTATATATATATATATATATATATATATATATATATATATATATATATATATATATATATATATATATATATATATATATACTAGTGAACGCACACGTGCACATGCACGTGACATATAAAATTTATTGGAAAGTGCAGGGAAAAGACTCACCCATAAAAGGGTCCCTACGATAAAAGATATTTGGGTTGGTTGTTTGAAAGGAGAAAATCAAGCAACTATTTCCGTGGGATGGAGAGAGAAATACATAATTAAAGATAATAAAAGTTAATAGGAGAGTGTGAGAATAAATATTTGTATGAGAGAAATTCCTTGAAAAAAGGAGAGAAGAGAGTGAATCAAGGAGAGCGCAGCATCAAACTCGCTCTTTTTATAGTAGTAGTAGTAGTATATATATATATATATATATATATATATATATATATATATATATATATATATATATATATATATATATATATATATATATACACACACACACACACACTATAAAAAGAGCGAGTTTGATGCCGAGCTCTCCTTAACTCACTCTCTTTTTTTCAAAGAATTTTGCTCCTACAAATATTTATTCTAGATGATAATTCCCCTTCCGGAAATAAATTGGGAAGGGTGCTATTTCGGTAAATATTTTTGCAAAAATGTGCTATTTGGGTTTTTTTTCCTATATTCCTCCCGCTCGTAGGCAGGTTCCAATCAATTGACAGATCATTGGCGGAATAGATCTGGGATGTGGTTTTAAAGTCAGTTACTGTAGGTGTTCTTATAATTACTTTATCGATGAGGATTTTATCGCTTTTATTTGTCAGTGAGTTTATTGATGACGATTTCATCTCTTTTATTTGTCAGTGAGTTCTCATATAGATATTTTTTTAATAGAACACTTACTTTCGTGTTGGTACAGTTAATCCTTGTTACTCTGCATTCGATATACACTGTTTTTGTGATGTGTATTTTACCTTCCTCTATTAGAGTTACTTTTATAAAGTATAAGAGTTACTTTTTTAAATCACATGGTTACTTTTCTGTGCAGTAACTGTTACTCTTAGTATTCTTACAGATACTCTTAGTGTACTTACAGTTATCCTTAGTGTTCTTAAAATTATTTTATGGGTTACGAGATCATCACTCTTCCTCTTGAGTTAGTTTATTTTGACAGGCTAAATGAAAGTATATATCTTCATACAAAACCACAACAGCTATTAATGCAAGAATACCACAGACAAAGCATAAAACGTTATCTATTAAATCCAGAAATACTCCTATTTACAATATGATTCAGAGTAAATGTATTTTCAGGCTTGCAACACATAAGTAAATGTATCTCATAGCAGTGTCGAGGCTTGAAACAACTTCTTCCTCTGTGCCTTTTTCTTCCTGCACATCTGTATTTGCTGCTTGTTTCTGATCTCCTTGCTTTTTCTGACCCTTATCTGCTTCTTCCTTGTGCTGTTCAGCTGGACCTTCTTTGGTGTCATCACTTGCATTCTTTTCATCTTCTTGTACTGGTTGCAACTGCCCCCTTGCCATCATTCTTTGAAAAACATCAGCCCTTATTGCTGGCATGTCTTTGTAAGTGAAGTCCATAGGCTTTTCATTGACCAGGAACTCAAGGTACTTCATCACGAAGACCCCAGTCAAGTGAGTCTTCTTCATGCTATGGGCACAGTGGGTACTCTTACTCCCACTATGACAGTTGGCTCCCCTTTTCTGGTGCCCCTCTGAAGAATCGTGCACAATGCCAACCTGTAGTAAAAAACACAACTTTTATTAATTATTAATCAACAAACATTAATCCTTTCAACCTATTACTAACACAGATACTTTTTTCATCGCTTACCCATCTAATGAATTCTTTTTTATCCAGATCTTCAAGGCATGGACTGCCACTGTAAGATCCAGATCATGGATGGGATAGTTATCCTCATGCTTCTTCAATTGTCGCGATGCAAAAGAGATCTCATCCTTATCATGCATAAGAACACAAACCAAACCATTCCTTAAGGCATCGTAAAAGACAATATAGCCTTTTCCCTGCTCTGGCAACACTAGCACTGGTGCACTTGTCAGTTTCTCTTTGAAAAACTAGAAGGCATGCTAGCACTTGTCATCCCAGATGAAATGTACATCTTTCCTTGTCAGCTTTGTTAGGGATAACGCCATGGCACTGAAGTCCTTGATGAACCTCATGTAATAGCTTGTCAAACCCAGAAAACTGCAGGCTTCTATCGGCGTCCTCAGTTGTTCCCACTCTATTACAAATTCAACCTTCTTGGGGTCCACACAAACACCTTCATTAGATATCACGTGTGTAAGAAAGGACACCTCCTTCATCCAAAACTCACACTTGCTAAACTTTGCATACAACTAATGTTGTCTCAACAAAGTCAACGCCTGATGTAGATGTTGCTCGTGTTCTTGGCTATCTCAATTGTAGATCAAAATGTCATCTATGAACACCACCAAGAACTTATCAAGGTATCCACGAACATTGTTGGTGCATTGATTAGCCCAAACGGAATAACCACAAACTCATAGTAAAAGCTAACTTTGGTATGTCATACACCTTGATCCGCAACTGGTGATATCTGGACCTCAAGTCTATCTTGAAAAACATTACAACACCTCGTAACTGATCAAATAGGTCATCTATCCATGGCAAAGGATACTTGTTCTTTATCATCACCTTGTTCAATTGTCTATAATAAATGCAAAGCCTCATGGATCCATCTTTCTTCTTTACAAATAGAACGGGAGCACCCTGTGGAGATGTGCTCAGTCTGATAAAACCTTTCTCAAGCAGTTCTTGCAACTATTTCTTGAACTCTGCCATCTTAGTTGGCACCATATATACAGTGTTTGTGTTATCAACTGGGTACCAGGAACTAAATTAATCTCAAAATCAATATCTATGATTGGGAGACACCTGGAAACTCATATGGAAACACGTCTTCAAATTCACAAACAACTGGAACATCCTAGATACTCAAACTCCTTGCTTTATTATCCACCACATGTACTAAGAGTGCATCACAACCCTGCCTCATCAACTTTTCAGCCACCATTGCTAACACCAAACGGGCTGGGAGATTCTTCCTATATCCTTGGAAGATCCATGTCACATCACCGATAACAAATGCCTCCACTTTAGAACTACAATCCAAGACCACCCAATATTTCTCTAAAGTATCCATTCTAAGGATCACATCGAATCCGTGCATATCAAGTGATATGAGGTCCACTTGAATGTTATGTCTTAAAAAAGAAAGGACACATGAAGGAGACACTTTCCGCAACTTGATAGAACCAACTATCTGGGTTTCTAAGCGAAGACTGACACATCTCTGACTAACAGGTAAGGAACAACTAGCAATCACTTCTCGAGTGATAAAAGAGTATGTAGCACCTGGGTCAACCGCAACAGATATAAAGTAAGAAAAAGACAAATCATAATGAAATAACTTCATCTGACCTATCACAACTTGGGGGTTGACCACTCCTTCCATCTAACTCATGGCATAGAATCGAGACATTTCATGTTGTCGCCCCCTTCGTCTACTAGCTTTCCCAGAAGAACCAGCTTATGATGCCTGTCTACGTCCTCTGCCACCACAAATTGAACTATTATCGCTACTACGACCCTTGTTGGCTTTGTACCAGTTGTTGGGTCATCTCGTCATCCTTCACAGGGCAATACAATCTTGTATGCCCAGACTATCCACACTTGTAGCAAGTCTTGATCTCATACCACGGCCTAGGCATCCCTATCATAGACATTGATGTAGCACTATGGGCTCCTACAAGTAGAAAGTTATGGCCTCTTCCTCTACTCGGTGACCACTAAGACTGGCTCATCAATCTCTACTGTGACAGTGGTGTTGAAAACTTAGGCTTCTTAAAGTCTCCAGACAGCTGTCCTTGATACTATGCGAGCCTCTTCTTGACCTTCATCTCATGCTACTCTACCACTGATTGCTTTATCCTTCTGAATGACTCTACAAGCGTAGTAAACTTCTCTCTATTCTCAAGAGATGACAGTGGAGTCATCAACTCTATACTCAAACCCTTCTCGAACTGTCTGATCCTCTCCTTGTCTATTGTTGCCATATGAGGACAAAACATTAGAAGCTTCATGAACTTAGCTTCATACTTGTTGATCGACATAGATCCCTGTCAGATCTTCTCAAACTAGTTGATCTTCACATCCAGATAGGTCTTCAGAAAGTATCAACTCACAAACTCCCGTAAGAACTCTTCCCAATTGATCACGACACTAGGCCTTTTCTCCTCCTCAATGGCCCACCACTCGCCATCACTCCCCTTCAAAAGATACAATGCATGCTTCACCTTATCCTCTTCGGGGATGTTGAGGATCTTAAAGGCCTTCTCCAGCTCACTCAACCACAGATCTACATCCTCCATATCTTCCATGCCTTCATACTCAACCGCCCCTACACGCCTTAACCTTTCAAATGTCTCCCTAGAACCCAAAGATTCCACATTGGGGATTGCTTCTCTCGCTTGAGGAGCGGGCATTCTATCCACCATATGTGTCATCGTGGCCATAAACTGTCCAAACATGAACTAGAAAATGGGATGGGCCACCACTAAAGGGTCAAACTGGGGCATCTCAGGCACTCCATCAGCCCTCTCCTGCCTCCGGGCACCACCACCTGGTACAACAACACTACTCTCCATAGCATGTTTTTTTTATTCTCTAGCAATATTCTCTTCTTGTCTTCTTCTTCTGTATAGGAAAAAGTTGCCATTAACAGAATGAAGGATACTAGAATAGAAACAAACCCTAGTACTATCTCCCTGTTATCTCCTTGTAGACTCGACAAACCTAAAGCTATGATACCAACTATGTCATGAACTCCCAACATAATAAAGTGAGATTACTCAAAACAAAGTGTGGAATTAATAATAAACAACCAGGTTATCTTAAAACATAAGAAATTAAAATTGTTTTCACATAAGAACAAAAGTTGGAACTTATCATATCTGAGTCCACAAAAGCCACATGTATAATACATCACATATCGAAAGATTAACACATAACCTTGTCTACTGGCTCATTAGTTGCAACTTGTTACAAGAGGTAACCTTTTCACATACATACTTGTCATATATATACAATAAGGGCATAAAGCCAAAATCATAGTCTTAATATAAAATATCTACAAAACTCCCCCAAGGACCTGAGAGTATAGGGATGACACATTGGACTCTACTACATTACACTTAATTAATTAAGCCAATTGGGTATCTTTTAGCATCAATCAAGTACAACGTACAAACCCAAAACAAACTCTACAAAGATAAGGGGATAGTCCAACTCCTAGAGATGTAAAATGGATAAGGTGTAAACTAGTAACATCATCACATTATACTTGTAGCACTGCCATTCACAAGGCCATCACCAATGTCACACAGCCATACAAGGCTACCACCAATGTCACAACATTGTGGGATATCAATCCCTTAATTACATCACTAGAAGATATCACTTCACAATAGGGATTAAGCCTTCACTAGGTTTTAGTACCCATCATATCAGTATGATCTCATCATGTCTTATCAAGGCTCATAGCCATCACCCTGTGTCATATGATCACCACCATTAGAATACACATGATATGACATTATTTCAACCTACAAGGTTAGAATTACAAAAGTATGAAAGAGAAAATACAATCACATGATATCCATCTAAGAAAACACAATAGGTATGACATACCCTAAGATTAGGATTAGGTTTACACACCTAAAGCCGATTAGGGTTTCATATCATAAAGAAATCACCAAACCCTAGTTATGTCATCTCCCACTTTCTTGGAGCATACTAGGATTAGAACATCATCATTAAATTGGCTAATCAAATATCTAAATAGAATTAGGTATCAACCAATATTTACATGTACATGTGTAACAACCTTACAATGTCCCACTTATGTGGCGACCATGTACCATCGTATGTGTATCAACCAACCCTCAAACATGTGTCTCAACCACCACCAAGACAAGTGTCTCAACCACCATCAAGACAAGTGTCTCAACCATCACAAAAGCATATGTCTTGACCAAAACCAATTCATGTATCTCCACCACGAAAAAAGCATATGTATCGACCAAACCTAAAGCATGTATCATGGTGGAAATGCATAAACAACTAACACATGTAACGACCACCTCTAGGGTTAGGGTTTCGACCATTACCAAAAGGCTTGTTATGATAGAAACAAGAACCATCAAAGCAAGTCTCATGACCAATAAAAAAACATGTGTGTCGACCCTAATTTTTACGACTATCAATCCATTAGGGTTTGGGTCACGACTGCAATAAACGTGTGACATGTAACGACCATTGGAGCAAAGGGAGTATAGTGACCATTAAGGTCAAGCTACATCAACATCACTTTACCATCTCCAAAATAGAGATAAGCTGTTATAACCCATAACTAAGTTAACTAATAAGTATGATGGTAATAGCATCATCATGTTAATTAAGTTGAATTAAGTACACAGATGCAATTAGTGTTTTGATCATTCATTACTAGTTAAGTAGAATGATTTCTTGCTTTGAGGGTGTAGAGGACCTCGTGATTGAAATGTTGCAAAAAAAAGAATCGATTGAAATAGACCACCGAGGCAAAAGTTATCATACTTTTACATTTCTGGGTCCTGGGTGCAATTTTTCCAGAATTTGGCTATTTCTTTTCCTTTCCCCTTTCTCCCTTATCCCCTCACCCGATTGTTTTCCAGAACAACAGAAGCGACGCCCAGCACCGCCTCACAGTCATAGCGCTTGATCGCAACAGCAGCCTAGGGGGGAAATCGTGGGTGATTTCTTGTGCTTCCACCTCCGATAGCTGCGCCCACTCTTCCTCTACCCTTCCTCCTTTCACCTTTCCCTCGCCCTAGCAGCGCCCAAGCGCCATCCTACCCAGCAGCAGCGGCTGATGATCTGTTGGGCTGCGTTAGCAGCCAAGTAGCAGCATCAACGACGACCTTTGGGGCTCGTGAGGGGCCGCTTCAGCGGTGCCCCTTCTTCCTCTAACCTTCCCCCTTCCTTTCTCGTCTAGATGCGCCACCTGCGCCCAAGTAACAAGGGGCGGCGCCCCATCCAGTTCAAGTAACAGCAGCTGCTGCAATAACGGCCAGGGGCCCATTTGGGCGGGCAGCAGCCCCAAGCAATGCCGCCTTGAGTCCGATTTTTAGCTCCAAGCATCCATCCGCAGCCACGAACACCGACGCCCAACCAGCAGGGACGACACCCTACCTTGCTACAGCCACAACTGCACGAAGCAACAGCCCGAGGACCGTTTGAGCGCCAGGAGCAACACGTAATCGACACCCTTGGCTTCATCTTTGAGGTCCATGCTCGAATCCGCAACCACAAGCATCACCTAGCTGCGTTTGTAGCTTGTTTCCTCCACCTGTGTGTGAGAAAGTTATTGTTTGTTTGCAACTGGTTGAAATTTAGAATAACCGAGGTTGAAGATGACCCCGTGAACGCCCAGAAACAGGCTTTGGATGCATTTCCGGACAAATTCGGACATCCTGAGCCACGGTGAGTAGCATTTCATTCATCTATCACAATTTAACTCGATAAAACGGGTGATTATAGTTCGATCTGGTTTGACGCAGTTTTCAACGTATACCCGGGTGTCGGGCAGTGTCGGCACCGTTAAATTACCAAATCACGCATTTTAATTATTAACGTTTGTACATCGTTAATTAGCAATTGTTGTGTGTGAATTAGAGTAGTAAAACCACACGATCAATCGAAACCAAATTACTCGATTAAATGGGGAAATAGTAGCACACGACCACATTCTGGACAGTTTGGATAAAAACTCGGGCTATATGATTTTTTAATAAATTAATTGAGCATGATTTTAAAGAAATGACGACGATGTGAAAAAGATCAAAGAAAACCTAGATGCACGTTCTAGGTAGTAGTTAATTTAAATGATTTAATATTTTCTCTCAAATTGACACGCTTCTCAAGGATATCAGTAGAAATTCCTAATTATTAATAATAATTTGTGTTATGATACGTAATTAACTCTTGATTGAGTTAAGTGATGCACAAACGAGGATTTGGGTTAATGTGCACGTTTTTCGAGAATTTTAGAAAATTGATAATTGTTGAGTATGATTCTCATATGTGGAGTAAATTTCTTTAATTTGTGCAATAAGATGTTCATTTGCGTAAATTCGCTATGTATGTGCCAAATTGAAATAAGTTGGGTTATTTATGCATTTCTAAATTGTCTGAATGCATGGTATGAGAATTGCTCAGAAATTACAATGATTTAAAATATATTTCTCTGTCAGTTTAGAATGACAGTGTATTATGATCTGATATGAAATTAGTAGATGTGATTTTCCTGTTTAAATGGTTATATGTTAATCAGTTAATAGACTTAGGTGCCCTAACACCGTAGAACCCCTTTGACAGATCTGCTTCTTAGGGGTGAAACTCGTGTTGCAACATCATCCGTGCTTGTGTCACGGACAAACGAGGAAAGAGAGGCAGTGTCCAACAACAATCGTGCTTGTGTCACGATGGCACTGGGAAAAAGAAAACATGGTTATCTAACACCATTCGTGCTTGTGTCGCGAAGGTAACCCTGTGAGACTCTCTGCCTGTGTGCTCAGGTTTGCAGAGTCTGGAGCACACGTGGTTGTGCAGCACACGTGGTTGTGCATTGAGGCCGTGGAGCCTGGGGTCCTGTAGCAGAGCAGGGCTGGCGTCAGACTTAGCATTTCCCGGGTGTGTCGCTAAGTCTTGTACGGTGGGACCGTAGCATGAACTTGCTGCAGATCTTTATATGCAGAGTACACTGCATATATTTAGGGCATAATAATAATATGAATAAGTAATCATATAGGATCACAGTAAATTTATATAACTGTTTATTTACCTGAATTATCTGTTGATGCTTAGATATGTGATTAATATCTGTATATCTGCTATGTATTTAGAACTGCCTTACTTAGTTCTGCATTTATGTTTAATTTCAATTTATAAACCTGATGAGTTGTTTAGTGATAGCTAATTGAAATACTATTCACTGAGCGAGTAGGCTCATACCTCTACTCAAAACATTTTCAGGTTATCATCAGCAGTAGGAAATCAGAAGGATCGATTTATCCTTACGCCTAGTCGATAGAAGGTTCGTAGTTAGTAGTTAGAGGTCTCTTAGTCCTTTCCCCTCGATCTTTGGGACAAGGTGTGAGTGAGAGAGTGAATGTGTATAAAGATGTAATTAATTGTTATGCTTTATTTATGTCGAACAATGCAATATGTTGTAGACTATGTTTATATTGCTAGTCAGTTTATAAAGATGCTTCCGCAGTTTGTTTAGTTTCAATTTACAGCATAAATCAGATTATCCTATTAATCTCTTTAAAAAGTTTTAAAAAGTGAAGAGTGATTGGTTTATGTGTAAATCTCATCATGTCGCGTCCTAATTTCGTGGTTTGTGGTTAATGTGAGATTGGGGCGTGACAATTTTTGGTATCAGAGCTTTGGTTTGAGTACATAGTTACTCAAGGTCAGGGGACGATAAGAGACCAATAGGATTAAGGTTTAGGTGTCTTTCTTCTATCTGTAATTTTCTAACAGGAAGTGTTCTGTTATATTATTGCAGATAGCAGGAAGAGGATCTGGTCACGAGAATCAAGTAATGAGCTAAGATGAGTCGTTAAGAATCATTAAGGTCAAAAAATAAAGTTATAAGTAAGGCGAATAATGAATGATGAGTTTTAGCTCTGGAAGGTCTGAGTGTTTAGATACCCTGGCCAGGTGTCTGAATACTTAGATTGACCAGTATCAAGCTACTCTGTCTGTTCTTCTCTGGATGCCCTGGCCAGGTATGCAGAGGAAGGATAGGCTAGAGAGAAAATCCTAGAAATCTTAGGGTTAAGAGATAAGAAATTAATGTAGAAATAAGAGATTACATATAAGATGCGATTCAACTCTTGTCTATTATTGTTTATCTGATTTAAAGATCACTAAAAATGCTCTTATATGCATGAATTTAGACTTCCAGTTGTACAATAAGTATGATTCTTTTATATTATTGTGACATGAAGCGAATTGTTTAATGTTTGTTTCCTTTGTATTAAAGTAGATCCGAAATCATGTATAAGTAAGTTGCCCTAAGTGGATATTCTTTCCACATGTTTAAGGTTAATAGGGGTTGATTAATCTCGAGTAGCTCTTGGCTTCAGGACTACAGGTTCGGCCTGGTCCGGCTGGCAGGATGCGTTACTGAGATCTAATGACTCTTATTAACAAGTAAAATAAGAATAGAAGTATAAATGTTCTTTTGTCTTGAGAATTAGGGTTTGAGAAGCATAGACCCTAATTGGCCCAAATTAGGATTTTAATGACATATGAATACAGAATTTGATAAATAGAATGTCTCACTAAATGATTTTTAGTATTTTATGTGTAACTCTGGTTTGGCTAAAATTGGGATATGTTTTGGATATATAAAATGTAGACAACATGGGAAAATATCAAAATTTTTGAATAATGCTCTGACTTGTTTATCGGCCGAGTTTCAAACTCGACCGATCACATTTTCTGAATGATATAGCAGTGTGGTAATTGAATTTTATCTTTTTATTGGTATATCCAATTGATCTCAAATTTTAACTATGTTTGAAAATCACAAATTTTAGACACTCTATTAATTTGGCGTAATTTTTGGATGACTTTTGATCTCTACAGTAAGGTGTCGGTCGAGTTGCAACTCGACCGAATCTGCTGCAGACTGCTATATAGCAGCGCACTGTTTGATTTTTAATTAATTATTGGTAACTTGAAATGACTTGAAATTTTTACTGGAGGTCTAAAACTTTATTAGGCACAACATATAAAATTTTCAGAATTTTTGGAGCTTCTGTTAGCAGTTTAATAAACGAATTACAGAAACTATTATGAAAACTGAATTTTCAGCTAATGTAATTAAAGTTGAGTGCTGGGTTAATATGTTATTGACCCAAGCAACTCAATTTGATTTATATAATCGATCACACATACACACAATAAAGCTATGTTACTGATATAGACCAAAACCCTAGAATGACTAAAGTTGTAGTAGTTTAAGGGATCTCATTAGTGATTAAACCTTGAATGCTAGTATCTCTGTAAAATAAGATCTTGAGATATGTTCTATGAAAAGTAAACTGGCTTTGATAGTGACCTAGGGTTTTGAAGTAAGATAATCTGATTGGTACATGAACAACATGAAATGACTTAGAGGAAAGAGTAAGACATAAACCTAAAATGTAACAATAAGTAAGTAACATAGAAATCGGAGTATTACCCGAGATATGATCTGAAGATGGTTGATGTAGTTCATGTTTTTAAGACATGGTGTCACTATCTTTATGATGTGACAATAGAATATCACCCTGATAAAGAGAATGTGGTGGATGATGTTTTCAGCAGAAAGTCAAGTTCAACAGCCAATGCATTCTCTGTGACAGGTTTCAATAGAGACCTGCTAGTAGAAATGTGGAAATTGAACTTAGACTTAGGGGTAATAACACAGAGTGATTTGATTGTACAAATGTAAGTTAAGCTTACTTCTTATGATCAGATCAAGAAACTACAATAGGGTGATAGTGAGTTAAACCAGACTATGCATGACATGATAGGAGGAAAAGGGACTACAGTTTAAGTTTTTATGATGATAAGGTGTTGTATTAACATGACATGTTGTGTGTATCTCAAGATAGTGTAAAATTCTTTTAAGGGGAAAAGCTGAAAGAAAAGAATTTTTATAGAAGTGTATGTATTGATGTATGCTATGTTTTCAGGAAAATACTAAGATGTATATGAGTCTCGAGAGGTTGAAATGGGTAGTCAGATATGCAGAAGGGTGTAGCTGAGTGCGTGGTTAGGAGTAAGGTGTACCAGTAGGTTAAGGCGGAACCCTAGAGATCTATAGCTACCTTGTAATCTTTTTCTATGCTAGATTAAGAGTGGGAATTTATCACAATGGAATTTGTGGTAAGATTACCCAGGATACCTAAAGGTTGTGATTTAATAGGAATGAATGTGAATAGACTAATTTAGTCTGCTCATTTTCTTCATATTAAGTCGACCTTTGATGTCTCGAGACTTGACTAAGATATACTTGAATTAAATAATTAGGTTGCTTGGTAATCCAGTTTCAATCATGTCATATTGAGTTTAGAAATACACGACCGATAATGGTACGATTTGAGTATGAACCCAGAAAACACAGATTTGGTAAATCATTAGATGCATGATTTCAAGCTAGCAAGACAGCATTAAAATATGTAAATAAACCTAAATGCATGCTTCCTGTTACGTTAATGTGTGTAACCTGACATTTACATGAAATGGCACATTTCTCTGAAATATTATCAGAAATTCTCAAGTACTATTAAATATTTGTGATTTGATACGTAAATAACTCTTAAGTGAGTTATGTGATGCATAAGCTAGGAATTTGGTTAACATGCACATACTTCAAGAAATTTCAGACAATTGATAAATATTACAGATGGTTTCTTATAAATGGAGTAAATTACTCTTATTGGTGTAATAGGATGTTCAATTACATGAAATTCAGTATGTATGTGCCAAAATTGATTTGAGTTTGGAATATTTATGAATTTTTTAATCTGTCTGCATGCATGATATAAACATCACTCAGTAATTACAATGATTTGAAATATACTGCTCTGCCAGTTCTGGAATGATACCGTATTGTGATTTGAATTGCAATCAAACAGATGAGATAATGGAAACCCTAAGAGTAGGGTGTTGCCATGTGATTAGTGAATGAGATAACCCTAAGAGTAGGGTGTTGGCATGTGATGAATGAACAAGGCAAATGAAAACCCTAAGGATAGGGTGTACGATGAATCAAGTATTTTGATATCAATTTTCAGTATGATATGTAGTGATGAATTTAACAGTTAAATTGCATGATTTTAATTTAGTACCAGATTGACATGCATTCTGTTTATTTAAGAATTTTAGTTTGTCTGCATGTATAGTATGATAATTTCTCAGTAGTTATCATAAATTGAGTTACTGTTATAACGATTCTGGGAAGACAATGTTTTGTGGGTTGGTCTGGGATCAGATTAGATGTGTCCTAGGTTAAGGGACCAATACCGATAGTTGATCAGAGGATCAAAAGTTCAAGAATTTGCGAGATACCAGTAGTGAGGGTTTTATGAAGGAACCATAACATAGAAGAAGCCATGTGGGAATACGAGTCAGAAATGAGTAACACGTTTCTTTTCTCTTTTAGGAATTTCGGGACGAAATTCTTATAAGGGAGGGAGATTGTTATAACCCATATCTAAGTTAACTAATAAGTATGATGGTAATAGCATCATCATGTTAATTAAGTTGAATTAAGTACACAGATGCAATTAGTGTTTTGATCATTCATTACTAGTTAAGTAGAATGATTTCTTGCTTTGAGGGTGTAGAGGACCTCGTGATTGAAATGTTGCAAAAAAAAGAATCGATTGAAATAGACCACCGAGGCAAAAGTTATCATACTTTTAAAATTCTGGGTCCTGGCTGCAATTTTTCCAGAATTTGGCTATTTCTTTTCCTTTCCCCTTTCTCCCTTATCCCCTCACCCGATTGTTTTCCAGAACAACAGAAGCGACGCCCAGCACCGCCTCACAGTCATAGCGCTTGATCGCAACAGCAGCCTAGGGGGGAAATCGTGGGTGATTTCTTGTGCTTCCACCTCCGATAGCTGCGCCCACTCTTCCTCTACCCTTCCTCCTTTCACCTTTCCCTCGCCCTAGCAGCGCCCAAGCGCCATCCTACCCAGCAGCAGCGGCTGATGATCTGTTGGGCTGCGTTAGCAGCCAAGTAGCAGCATCAACGACGACCTTTGGGGCTCGTGAGGGGCCGCTTCAGCGGTGCCCCTTCTTCCTCTAACCTTCCCCCTTCCTTTCTCGTCTAGATGCGCCACCTGCGCCCAAGTAACAAGGGGCGGCGCCCCATCCAGTTCAAGTAACAGCAGCTGCTGCAATAACGGCCAGGGGCCCATTTGGGCGGGCAGCAGCCCCAAGCAATGCCGCCTTGAGTCCGATTTTTAGCTCCAAGCATCCATCCGCAGCCACGAACACCGACGCCCAACCAGCAGGGACGACACCCTACCTTGCTACAGCCACAACTGCACGAAGCAACAGCCCGGGGACCGTTTGAGCGCCAGGAGCAACACGTAATCGACACCCTTGGCTTCATCTTTGAGGTCCATGCTCGAATCCGCAACCACAAGCATCACCTAGCTGTGTTTGTAGCTTGTTTCCTCCACCTGTGTGTGAGAAAGTTATTGTTTGTTTGCAACTGGTTGAAATTCAGAATAACCGAGGTTGAAGATAACCCCGTGAACGCCCAGAAACAGGCTTTGGATGCATTTCCGGACAAATTCGGACATCCTGAACCACGGTGAGTAGCATTTCATTCATCTATCACAATTTAACTCGATAAAACGGGTGATTATAGTTCGATCTGGTTTGACGCAGTTTTCAGCGTATACCCGGGTGTCGGGCAGTGCCGGCACCGTTAAATTACCAAATCACGCATTTTAATTATTAACGTTTGTACATCGTTAATTAGCAATTGTTGTGTGTGAATTAGAGTAGTAAAACCACACGATCAATCGAAACCAAATTACTCGATTAAATGGGGAAATAGTAGCGCACGACCACATTCTGGACAGTTTGGATATAAACTCGGGCTATATGATTTTTTTAATAAATTAATTGAGCATGATTTTAAAGAAATGACGACGATGTGAAAAAGATCAAAGAAAACCTAGATGCACGTTCTAGGTAGTAGTTAATTTAAATGATTTAATATTTTCTCTCAAATTGACACCCTTCTCAAGGATATCAGTAGAAATTCCTAATTATTAATAATAATTTGTGTTATGATACATAATTAACTCTTGATTGAGTTAAGTGATGCACAAACGAGGATTTGGGTTAATGTGCACGTTTTTCGAGAATTTTAGAAAATTGATAATTGTTGAGTATGATTCTCATATGTGGAGTAAATTTCTTTAATTTGTGCAATAAGATGTTCATTTGCGTAAATTCGCTATGTATGTGCCAAATTGAAATAAGTTGGGTTATTTATGCATTTCTAAATTGTCTGAATGCATGGTATGAGAATTGCTCAGAAATTACAATGATTTAAAATATATTTCTCTGTCAGTTTAGAATGACAGTGTATTATGATCTGATATGAAATCAGTAGATGTGATTTTCCTGTTTAAATGGTTATATGTTAATTAGTTAATAGACTTAGGTGCCCTAACACCGTAGAACCCCTTTGACAGATCTGCTTCTTAGGGGTGAAACTCGTGTTGCAACATCATCCGTGCTTGTGTCACGGACAAACGAGGAAAGAGAGGCAGTGTCCAACAACAATCGTGCTTGTGTCACGATGGCACTGGGAAAAAGAAAACATGGTTATCTAACACCATTCGTGCTTGTGTCGTGAAGGTAACCCTGTGAGACTCTCTGCCTGTGTGCTCAGGTTTGCAGAGTCTGGAGCACACGTGGTTGTGCAGCACACGTGGTTGTGCATTGAGGCCGTGGAGCCTGGGGTCCTGTAGCAGAGCAGGGCTGGCGTCAGACTTAGCATTTCCCGGGTGTGTCGCTAAGTCTTGTACGGTGGGACCGTAGCATGAACTTGCTGCAGATCTTTATATGCAGAGTACACTGCATATATTTAGGGCATAATAATAATATGAATAAGTAATCATATAGGATCACAGTAAATTTATATAACTGTTTATTTACCTGAATTATCTGTTGATGCTTAGATATGTGATTAATATCTGTATATCTGCTATGTATTTAGAACTGCCTTACTTAGTTCTGCATTTATGTTTAATTTCAATTTATAAACCTGATGAGTTGTTTAGTGATAGCTAAGTGAAATACTATTCACTGAGCGAGTAGGCTCATACCTCTACTCAAAACATTTTCAGGTTATCATCAGCAGTAGGAAATCAGAAGGATCGATTTATCCTTACGCCTAGTCGATAGAAGGTTCGTAGTTAGTAGTTAGAGGTCTCTTAGTCCTTTCCCCTCGATCTTTGGGACAAGGTGTGAGTGAGAGAGTGAATGTGTATAAAGATGTAATTAATTGTTATGCTTTATTTTATGTCGAACAATGCAATATGTTGTAGACTCTATTTATATTGCTAGTCAGTTTATAAAGATGCTTCCGCAGTTTGTTTAGTTTCAATTTACAGCATAAATCAGATTATCCTATTAATCTCTTTAAAAAGTTTTAAAAAGTGAAGAGTGATTGGTTTATGTGTAAATCTCATCCTGTCGCGTCCTAATTTCGTGGTTTGTGGTTAATGTGAGATTGGGGCGTGACATAAGCCATGATCAAAGCAGGTAGTAAACATCGAAGACACTAAGATCAAATAAGGAGATAAAAACTTCATGTAATATGAACATCAAGACTCTAAAACCAAACTTCAACATGAATCTTCAAGAAACCAACTAGGTGGGAGAAGGCTAGGCTTCAACCTTAGGAAAACCAACTAAAAACCTCAAGGAAACACAAAGGCTGAACTATAACTCGGTGATAAAACCAAGGATCATGGTGCATGCATGAACATCACCTCATCATCATATAGAAAAAAAAAATGAGCTCATAAAGTTAGGGTTTAATAAAGAGGGCAGTCTACATGAGAATACTACAAAGTCTTAAACCTTAGATCATGATAACTTCATATAGCACATTAGCATCAAGTTTAGAGATCAAAATAGTAGCATGCAATCACAAAAAGAGTGCAATAATGGAAGAAGGTAAAAAGTTATATAACCCACCTTATGAAGAGATCAAGGTCCACATATCATGAGCTCTAAGGAAGAAGATGAAGCTCCAACCAAGATCAACACTTCAGCCAAAAGATCACCTCCAAAGAGAAGAACACCATGGTCAAAGGAGAACTCATGCAAGGGGTGAAAAACTCTAGGCCAAACCAAAAAATAAGAAAGGAGGAAAGAGAAGAAAGCTTCCTTAGAATTGGGTACCACCATGTCAAAACATAGTCTCTGACCCCTTGTGAATGGAAGTTTCTACCAAGATGGCCACCATGAGTGGCTCATAGTCTACGACCAAGAAAGGAGAAAGAAGGGAGGAGAAGACAGGATGCAAGGGAAAATGAGATCAAGGGTTCAAAACCACTTACCAAGGAAGAAGATCACCACAAGGAGGTGATCAAGCTCCAAAGCACCACATGCAAGGTGATCGGCCACCAAAGCACCAAGATCAACACCCTCAAGCTCCATCAAGCTCCAAGGTCAGTGAAGCAAGAAAGGAGAAAGAAAGAGAGCCAAAAGAGTAGCTTGTATGTAAAAGAGAGAGCTTATATACATGTGGGTAGGAGGGAGGTGAAATGTTATGAAGTGTCAACACAAAAGAGCACCAAAAGGACACTTGTCCACCAAGGTAACAACCATGCAACCACTAAACACATACGTGCAACATATGGTGATACAACCAAGGTAGGGTATTGACCACTAAGGTCACCCACACCATCATGGTTGAAACACACACAAGCCACACAAACAAGCTTGAGACATAGGTCACAACACTCAACCAATATCAACATGGTCGACACCATGTTCCACCAAGCAAAACCCTAGAAACCCTATCATCACCACAAGATGCCACATCACCAAACAAGGATCCCTTCAACACCATCTTATCTCTAATGATTCCAAGGCATAAGAAACACACTCTACATGTGACAAATTTCAAGATAACCCCTCAACTTGGGTAAATTGCAATTTGGTCCAAAACAAGCCTACATGGTTCAAACATTGACCAAACTGGACCAAACTGAAAATGTAAGATTGTCACATGATAACAAGGCATATAAAGATATTATATTAAGGGTTAATCTTATCATTAAGCAAAGCAAACAAGAGTTAGCACGAAAGCTAGGTCAGGGGCCTTATAATTTCTAGAGAAGGCCCAATAAAAGTGGACCTAAGATGTAAAAAGACATAAAATGGGGTCTTAGATAAGTAGGGTTTTTTTTATAACATAAATATCATTTAATCATGTGGATATTCAACTAGGCCTAGGTTTCAAATAGAATAGCTCAAGTATAGTCCCATCACATGTAACAAATGTGTATTTATTCAACATAGTCCAAGTCTTAACACTAAGCCCTAGGTCTAGGTGAACTATCCACATTATAGGTCATATAAGATAAAGATAATCGTTGATTTGGAAATGGGGGGAGCATGAGATTTTTATTATTATCAAATTTTTGTCATGCAAGATCATAACTAGACATTTAGATCACATTCATGCAATAAAGTCATATTCCACGCGTCATATGATCCTAAGAGAGCATAAGGTAGATCAAGTTGGGATTTAGAGTTACAAATATGAAAAATCTACTTATTTTAAGTCTTAATATAACATATGTAACATTATAGCATGATTTTTGCAAGATTAGAGTGTGTAGCATGTGCATTTTAGATTATGTTAGGTGTCATATGTATGTTATATGTAGTCAAAAGAGCATGAGTGTGTCACATGGCTTTTCGTGTCACAAGTCATTATAAGGAATTATTTGAAAGGGAAAATACAAGTTTCAACATTAAGGATCCACTTTTGTATAAGGATTAAAGATCTAATCATATAGTACCTAAACATCACATTTAGGGCATATTAGTGTACAAAGGTGAGTCAGAAGGTCATATGAGTCACATCATGGATAAAGGAATAAGTTCTCAGTAGATCATGTCACACAATAACATAAAGTCATTGATTTCAATGTAGAATAACCACATGATAGAAAAATAGGCCAAAGATTCCATCTTGATTAAGCTATATAATGCATGTGCATAAATGGGTCGTTTTTAGGGTCAAAGTAGTCATTATATGTACTTCAAGATGATCCAAGGCATTATTCAAGTCCAAAGTAGAGTAATTTACTAATTTAGAAGTTTAAGGCAATACTAGATAATTATTGACACAAGGAAAATATTATAAAGCTTAGACATTACAAAATAAGCATAAAAGTATCAGTTTTAGCAAAATCACTAGAACCAAGAATACATCTAGGTTGTGAAACCATTTTAGTATATAGGTCTAGTTTTGTTGATCAAAATGGTATATAAGACGTTTCAATTGGGTGAAGGATAATTTTTTTAATGATTTTCTAAAGTTTACCGTATAGGGTGATCCTGGATCACCCAATCTTGATCAGAGGGATAGAAAAGTGAGGAGATCTAGGTCTGTAGGGCGCTTGGGATGTCATCACCCTAGGTTGGGCCTGTGGATGGTGGTCCCATTGCTAGGATTGTCTGGGCATTGTTCCTTTCTGCCTATGGCCACGTGCTATTGACGGTCACTCTACAAGCAATTGCCCATGACTCGTGGCCGCCGCCTGCTAGGGTCCACCACCTCCCACTATGGCATAGACCCATGTGGGGATTTTCCCTTGTAGAAGAGGGTATGGGCCATCGGCGTGGGTTGTTATTAGAGTAGGGTGACTCAAAAGCCCATAAAACCAGCCGCACGAGCTTGTAAACTCATAGCAAGGCCAGATCCATGGTCATTTGTGGTTGAGGAGGAGACAAAGGAAAAAGCCCAAAATGGTCGTCTGTGATGGAAGCCATGGATATAAGAATAAGGAGGAGGAGGAGGATTGGAGTACGAGCTTTGGTGCACAAATGCAAGAGAAAGGGTGCAAATGATAGGAGAAGAACAAATAGGAAGGAAGAAAGTATTAACTGAGGGCTAGGAGGCCTGGATCAACCATTGAAAAGTGGTTGCAAAGCTACTTTACTTGCCTTGACGCAAGGTAGAAGACCGACTAGGTGACGTTAAATCAGGGCTCATCATGAACCACAAGCCGATCCAAGGATAGGAAATATAGATTCATGGTCCCAAATTGATCACTCTCATTGGTCAAGAGGAGCTCCCATGGATTGTCGACTTGTTTAACTCGATTCAAAAGTGTGCTTTTTTTACAACATTGTAAAATTTATATATCTTAAATTGTAACTTCAATTAAGGTGAATTTTTCAATTTTGAATCAGAAATTTCTTCTGATTCTTAGGTCAAAGATGATAGTGTTGAGGGCACTAAATTTTGAAAGTTCATATATAAAAGTTAAATTATGCATTCAACCTTAGTCAACTAAGAACAAAGTGACATTTAATCGAGTCAATGTCATTAATTGAGATTAATATGACTCAAAGTCATCTGATTGAGGGTGAGGAATGTTATTAAATGTAATAGAGCATGTAATGAGTCTAGATGTACATAAATTGGATGGGAGGCCAATTCAAGGTTGTTGCGAGTAAGTTCTTTTTGAAGAAGGACTTGGGATCAACGAACCATATACTTGGTATTAAAATCTATCGTGATGGAAAAGTCAAGAGACTTTGTCTATCATAGGGGAGGTACACTGGAAGATACTTGAGAAGTTCAACATGCATAAAGCAAAATCAATTGTCTCTACACTTGCGAGCCACTTCAAGTTGAGTTCTCAACAATGTCCAACAAGTTAGAGTGTAAGAGATGAAATGAAGAAAGTGGCTTATGCATCTGCAGTTTGTAGTTTGATGTATGTTATTGTATGCACAAGAGCAGATATAGCCTACATCGTGGGTTTTGTTAGTTGATTTCCCTCAAATCCAAGGAAAGAACATTGGAAGGTCATTAAATGGATTGTTAGATATCTATGAGGCGCATCTCAAATGTGACTATGCTTTGGCCATGAAAAGCATGTGTAGATGGATAGACAAATGTTGATCTAGCTGATGATGCAAATTCCTAAAAGTCAACATCGGGGTATATGATGACATTTGTAGGGGATAGTATCGTGGCAATTCAAGTTAGAGAAATGTGTTTCCTTATGAACAATGGAGGCCGAATATATCGTAGCAATTGAAGCGTGTAAGGAGTTGCTATGGATAAAGAAATTCTTGTAGGAATTGGGACCGGAGCAAGAAAGCTATCGACTACATTGTGATAATTAGAGTGTCATTCATATAGCAAAGAATCCCACACTTCATTCTCGGTCAAAGCTCGGTGATGTCAGGTATCACTATATATGTGAGGTTTTGGAGGCGGAGTTATTGCATATAGAAAAGATACATACTTATGACAATTGTGAAGATATGATGACAAAGCTTTTGCCTCTACACAAACTTGATGTATGTAAAAATATGACTGGTACGTCAGAGCATTCCAAATAAGTCGGAAGGGGGAGAATTGTTGGCCAATTCCTCTTTATTTGGGAGTATGGAGGATAGTAAAGCTGGATGTTATATTAGCATTAGCAATAAAGGAAATGAAGGCAATTAAAATGCTGAATTTAGTGACACGTGTTTTTCACAATTATTAGCAGTGTAGAATCCCTCTTAGTGTTATAGAGGTCTTTTTTTAGTATGTAGGTAGCTATATAACTTGTGTGAGATGGACAAGGATGAAAAAACAACAACAACAAATTGAGTGTTGTAACCTATTCTTTATCAACGTATGATCCTATAGAGATACCTCAGGAAGTTTCATCTGCCGAGTGAAGACACTATTCGTGTGTGGTCTTTTTTTCTTCGTATAAAGAAGGAACAAACATCCATTTTTTCCAACAATTTATTGGCAGTTTATGTAGTAAAAGTGGGTCGGATACCGGCCATGATACTCAAAACAAGTTTTGTTCTAGTAAAAAAGGGGAACGACACAATATTTGCTCATAGCGCTGTGATATACTTCTGTATTAGTTTACCCTGCGACTTTTCTCTATCGTCATCAAGAAAAAATTCTAAACAAAAAATTGCGGTCTCCTATAGATCGGATCTGTTCTCTGTTCGGCACGTTTTTCAGACATTAACTTAAGCTTAAGTTTTACCACAAGAGGCTGTGTTCCTTCCATCTCCCGAAAGCAATGTGTATAATGTTGATCTCATTGTGTTGCAAACCACATATCACGTTCTCCGCTCATTTCGTACGCCCTTATCACTTGATAGAAGTAGATATAGCGGCAGTTGATGAATGTAGACACATCACACTCAACTGTTGGTGAAGCTTCGAGAACATCTAAAAGTAGCTCTTGTGCGTGGGGGTAGTTGACTGCTAAGTGTGAGCTTGTAATACATCTTTCACATTGCAAAATGACGGCTCATAATAAATAGACCCTAGAAAACTCAAATATGGCTCCAAAAATTAAAAGGGCATTATCGTCTGCACGTGCTGGAATTAATACTATTTAGATAAGCTTTTTATGATAAGCAACAATTGTTGAGACATTGTGGTTTGTGCCTGGGTGCCATGTAGTGATAGTGATACACCAGATTACGATGAGGACCATCGAACTTATGAAAATTTGAATTTCAGTGACACAGAAAAATGAAATGTTCCATTGACAAAGTTTACTTTTCAATTTCTAAGAGGCCATCCACTGTCTGCCATATTATAATTCTTTATCACCGCCTACCGTCTTTAAAGTGGCGTTTAGAGCTCATAGCTTAAATAAGGATTATCCAAGTGTCTCAGATTTTGAAACGGCAAAAGCAATTTGCGAAAAAACAAAAGTTCTGAGCCCTGTGTAGGACGTTGCTTGGAGTAAAAGCATTATTACACGGAACGTACAACTGCAATAAAGTTCCTTGTCTGGTCCAAAAGCATTACATTTGGGTTGTTGATCCCACATGTCAAACATTAAACTAGAGAATTTAGACGTACAAGAATGTGATTTTGTATTTAGATCACAAATGGAAGACCAGAACAAGAATCTTCAACCTAAAAGATTTCATTACATGTGGAGATGTGATCCACTATACCCTAAGCAACTGGATCGCAAAAGGAAGCATGAAATATATTTCTGTGTCTAAAATGCAATTTATTATTTTCATCCAAGAACTCTATACATCGACAGGCACAATGAAAAACTATAGCAATGGCATCATCCTCAGCTATAACATGTAAGTATTGAGCATCGGGGTTTCCACATTAAGCTAACGGTGGGTGTAAAGAATGTACACTGCAGGACTACCTACTTCACGAAGGACACATATATTGACCGGGTAATTTTCTCTCCCCAGCCCAAGTGTGATACCAACCCATTGTTATATAGCAGTATATCCATATGACAATATCAGCATATGCATATTACATGATATTTTGCTGAACAGATGCAAACGCCTGCTCCAGCTGCACATCACAAAAGAAGTAAACAAAAAAGGATTATGTTATATTCCCAATCAAAAAAAGCAAAACATGAAGCATAATCAATGTAAATTCTATCAGTTGCTAACATTGAGCATTTAGGGTAACTATATCATAAGACTCGAAGTGGTATGATCTTTTATATTGCAATTAAAACCCTTAATATTAAAAATGAGGATGACATCATCTTTTATAGCATGGCAGTCAGAATATTCTATTTCTGGTTATCTTGAGCTTCTTAGACATTTATACATGATTAGATGTCCTATCTAGCAAATATGGGTATTTGGGGTTCCTACAAAATGAGCGAGGAGCTTTTATAAGTACCTTTAATGCTTGACATTGCAATAAAATCCCTAATAAGGTTTTAAAAAAGGTCCTAAACAGGTTACCAAGAAAAAGGTCCCAAACATAAATACTAAATGTAAGGTGCAGACCAAGCCAAACCAGAAGATAAATGTTGAATATTAACCTCCAATAATAATGATATATGCACCTAACACTGAAAAAAACCAACTTAACCATAATACCCAGGAAGCTTGTTCGGGTATTCAGGCACTTCAGACTTCTAATGCAGGCTGAATATCCAACTACATAAGAAATTACACCTATACTCATGTTTATAGTGGTGATATTGGATCAGGTCCCTATTCCATAACAGGCAGTGATAACTAAGTTTTGGTGTAAGAACCAGCGTTGGAAACCTACAGAAGATGGTAATCTGACTATATAGCAGTAACCAATGGGATCTGTTTGCCTGGACAAATATGAGCCACAACTTCCTTCAAGGTAAGCAAACTCGCTGCTGCTAAAATATCTCTCTGAAGATGAAACTGCAACCAGTCCCAGTAAAAAGTTGGTATCAACAAGTTAATCCCCTTGTTCAAATTGTTCCTGTGACACTAGGGACTAGTAGAAGTTTAAACTATGCAAAGGTCCTTAGATTTCTCAGTAATATTTATGAGCCTGCACAGCAATGATTAAGAGTTTTCACTGCAACATCTAGCATTTCTTCAGGCAAGTGCCCCACACTAAATTTTAAATCGTGCATACATTTATATGGAAATGGATTAAGCATATATCAAAATCTGTTGTTGCACCCCACCTACAAATATCATACATGCTCTTCCTTTGATCGGTGCCCCCCAACTGCTATTTTCTGGCTCCGCTACTGACTAGAACTACTCCTTCCAAGACCTTCTGCAGATGTTTCTTTTGCATAATAATATGTGCCCGAATATTTTGATGAAAGAGATTGTTTTTACAAAACTACTCCATAGACTGAATGGCACCAGTAGATGTATGTACATCAACACCAAGAGGCAACGGAAGCAACAGTAGAAGAGCTAGGGGAACCAGAGATGATGATGAAATTTCAACTCATGCTATTAAATTGGGTTAGGCAAGCACGGGTGTAGCCCATAATATAAGAACTACTTTGTTTATTACTTGTCCGGAAATAAAAATTGTGGCTTGAGTTTTTGGTAGACTTTTTTGTCAGTGCCAACACCACATTCCTATTGCTTCTTCCTTTACTTATAATATGGATCAATTGAAGCAGGATATATGGCCAAACCATCAAGCAAAACACTCCCAAAATTAGACACCAGTTGTATACCAAAACATCCAATCCATGGGTGGAATAATATGCTTGATATAGAGTCCTACTGCAGCTCACCGATCCTACACACCCAAAGAGAGAATTCAGTAGGGTCAAATGACCAATTGCACCTACTATTATCTTAGAGACAAAGATAACTGTGGAACTGTCTGGGACAATGCATGTGAAGCTGTGAGCCTAATTAGCTGGTCGTGGGCAGCTCTGATTTGTTGTACCGAACATCAACGCCGCAATATTATGCATAATATTAATGTCATGGCACTGAAAACAGACAGTCCACCATTATTTTTGCACTGTCCCAAAACATTGTGGTAAACCATCCATGGTGGGCTATAACTGATGAGTAAAATACTAGCCATCCATATCATAGAATGGATATGGTGGAAGAGTCAGACAAGTTGAGTATTTACCATTGTGTTCGTGATTACAAGGCCCATTATGGCATTTTGTCAATATCAAATAGGCAGCTTCTGATAGGTGGTATTCTGCCTGAATATCACACATTATTCTAGACCTGAGATATGGAAATGCAATATAGCATCTACTAGACTACTTCGCTCACATAATTAGTTTCAGTCAATATGTAGTCATTGACGTAGTTTCAATGTATTTTCATTTAAATTACACATTTAAATGTGTATTGATGTGTCAGCATTCATCTAAAATTATAGCCTATAATAGGTTTCAAGAAACAATTTAAATTGTTGTCAATCCTATTACTAACGGTGTTTTTTGCAAGAATATTTTTTTGTTCAAATAACATTATTTTAAAAGTTTAATGTCAAGTGACTCAAGTTTCCTTGATTTTCATAAGATTTCCACTGCTGCATGGTTTGTCATAATCTATGAAGCACGGATACTCCAAAACAGGTGTCGTGCCCGTATCTGATACGTATTGGATACCAATACTCTGTGGATACTCCTGGATACGTATCGGATACTCCTAATCCGTATCCTTCCGTATCCAGGCCATATCCAGTCGGTTAAAACTAGAAAAAAATCTGGGCATGACATTGTTTGATTAGCATTTGACACCAGCTCATGCCTCAACCCTCTTTGTTAAGTAGTAGCTTACAGCAAGGCTGTCATAGTTGCTTCCTTGAAGTAGTTCAAGGTTAGTCACCATTCCTCTTGCTAAATGCCAATCTTCCTTTTTCTCTTTATTGTTTGAATCTCTTTTGTTTTTTGGGATTTCACTTTTTAAAGAACTTCAATATGTAATCTGGATTTTTATTTGTTCTTTATTGCAAACCAATTCATTCACCTTTACATGGTACTTCTAGATGCTTTCCCTGCTAAGGTGCAAGTTTTAAGCATGTGGATGTCTTCCATATTCTATGAAAGAATTCAATTTAGTATCGTTGGTTTAACATCCCTCTTGTTTTGGTGACTAAATCCATTGTGATTTATTCTGGATTTCTATCTACACAATATCTATTTCATCTCCTTTGAAGATAATCATTGCATCCCCATCCTTATGTCTCCCCCTATGAAGCACCGATACTCCAAAATAGGTGTCCTACCAGTACTTAATACATATTTGATGCTAATACTCCCTAGATACTCTTTAATACATACCAAATACTTATTAAGTCGTATTCCTTTTTATATTGGCAGGATATGACCTCAATGCAGCCAGGATACAACCAACCCATTTAGCAGCCAAGAGAGCACCCCACTCGTGTGATCCCTCAAAATCTTAAAACCATGTGACTTCCAACTCTAGACTCCTCCTATTGTATTGTGAGTTGAGAATGAAATCGGTATTGTCCGTTAAACTTTTAAAATAAACATTAAAAAATTGTTGTATCCATGTTGTACCCGTATCTTATATTTTTTTGAAAATTGTCATATCCCCATACCGCACCCGTACCCGTATCCATTTCTATATCTATATCCGTGCTTCATAGTAGCTAGCTATACCCTGAGAGAAGATAGTTTGGTATCACAGATGACACAACTCACTTTACAACACAACATTACATGATACATGAAATGTGAAAGGTTTAGAATATGATATTATCTATGTCTTTTTGTAAGTTGTCTCACATTAATATGAATGAAAGACCCCTTTTTAAATCATTGTTTGATATTATGGTATTGGTTTCCATTTTCTTTAGAAATATTGTGATTTTTGAATAAAATTTGATTGTCTTCATCTATTTTTAAATAAATATATTGGTTATTTTAAAAAATATTAAAAAATTGTCGTATCCATGACGTACCTGTATCCTATATTTTCAAAAATTGTCGTATCCCCGTACCCGTACCCGTATCCGATACGTATCCGTATCTGTGCTTCCTAGGTCATAATTTCTTGAAATTTGCAAATAAGAAATAATATTTTGCCATTAAATCTCATCAAGTTTTCCTTTAAGTTTTGTTTCCATGTTAGCAACATGAGCAGAAAAACGGCATCCAATTTGGCATAGAATCCACTATTTGAAGTGTATAGAAATATGCTTATATTTTCTATTTACATGTACTCTACTCTACATGTTACTTGTGTTATTTATCCCATATTGCCCAACTGTCTTTAGTTTTTTATTCTCTTGTCCTATAAAAGATAAGGCATTGTACTCAATTTTACTCACTTAATACAAAAGACTCAATTCTCTATATGGAATCAAATGACTACGATTCCCACTAACCCCTCCACCCTAATGCTTCCTTTCCCACCCTAACCCTGGCCACCGCCCCTCCTCTCACCCTAGCCGCCACCCCACCCACCCCCTCTCATAACCCTACTGTCCGCCACCGCCCCCCACCCCCTCCCATCCTGCTGCCCTACATCCTCTTCCCAACCCGCTGCCCTACATCCTCTTCCCAACCCGTCGCCACCACCTCTCCCTCCCGCCACTGCCACCACCCTCACCCCCCGGGTCGCCCTCACCCCTTCCCCCTCTCCCCATGTTGTCGCCACCCACCATCTCCCGCAAAAAACAACCCGCCGCCCTTTCTCTCCAACCCAACAGCCCCTCCCCTCCACTTCACCATCTTCCTTCCATCATCCTTCCCCTTTGACTCCACCGTTCAACTATCATCCCTTCCATCTTCCCATCTCTACATATTATAGTGTCTTTTTAGTATAGCATGTTGACAATCTAAACGAGATACACTTCTTTATTGCCTGCACCTCATGGTAGAGTAGCTCTCTCCCTATGATGATGGCATAGGTCTGTCTTCAATCTATACTGCCCCTTTTCTGGGTTTCTCAGATCTAATGAGTCAGATCTACTGCTGCCATCTTCTGCCCCGTTGCGAGTACATTCATATCACCTAATTCTGGCTTTCTTCTGACTGTGCAAACGGGTAATCTGGCTATCTCCTGACTTCTTCCTAATGTTGCATGTGCTATCTACCGTTGTTTTATACCCTACCTCAACTATTAATTTGTGTGTTATGGCATCTATTGAGCCTCCACATTCTCTGTGTGTCACCATGGTGAAACTTGATGGCTCCAATTACCATCTCTGGTCAGGATCTTTTATTCTGTATGTGAAAGCACAAGGTCGCTACTCACATATCACCACCAACCATAAACCTGCTCCTGATGCATCGACGGATGATAAAACCCAACAAGCATACACACAGTGGAATAAAGATGACTCGGGTGTTATGTATTGGATTGTTAACAACACCGAGCCGAGGATGAATCAGTCCCTTCTCTGCCTCCATGATGCCAAGGCCATGTGAGATCAGCTATTCCATGTATACGCCCATCAACAAAACCCCAAGAAGGTTTTTGAGATCTTCAAGAACATGAAAAAGGAGTATGCAACTAATACTTCTATTGAAGACTACTACAACCAGTGCTCTGCACTTTGGAATGAATAAGGAATATATCATCCTCTATCTGCTGATATCAAGGAAATTCATCGACAACGAAATAAACTCCAACTTTCCAATTTCTTACCGGACTTCCTCTTTTTCTGGAGTTGTCGGTCAAATTCTTTCTAGTGATCCTTTGCCCACTCGACGAGATGTGCTCAAACGTGTTCGACGTTTACCATCAATGACTTATGTTCCTGCTATTGAACATCCTGCTCTTTCAGTGCACTCTACTGATTCTAGTCGCAGTTGTGGCCGCGGTCATGGACATGGTGGTTGTGCCCCTCCTACCTTAGGACGAACTTCTTTTACTACACCTGGTCGTAGTTAAGTCATTGGCCCTCACTTCTGCAACTACTATGGACGTGACAATCATAATGAAGACCGGTGTTGGATCAAACATGACAAGCCTGTATGGGCTAATCAAGTCACCTTCTATGCAAGTGAAGATTCACCTACTGCTGATCCCAACTCCTCTCAACCCTCTTCTGCATGGATCCGATCCGAGTTCGAGAAGCTCTTCCAAGAAAGAATGTCCAACCTACCGTCTACCTTAGAGGCCAGCACGTCTGCCCTACTTGCTGCTCCATCAACTGGTAAATATTAATGGTGCATTGACTCTGGTGCTTCGGTCCATATGGCCGGTAATTCTGATTTATTCTCTACTTTAACAAGATCCCACCGCCTACCTCCGATGACAGTAGTTGATGTTTCTCAGATAGCAGTACATGGCATTGGGACAATCCCTTTATTTTGTAATTTGCATTTGAAATATGTCTTATATGTTCCTAAATTTCCAGTTAATATTCTATCCGTTAGCAAAACTGTGAAGAGCCTTTAATGCTCTATTATATTTGAACCTTTGGGTTGTGTTTTTCAGGATCTCCGCACGAAGATGAGGATTGGTTAAGGCCATGAGGGACCAGATGGGCTCTACTACCTGGATGGACCAACATCAATGGCTGCTATGCTCTTTTCTTCTATGACCGGGCTTCAGTGGCTTTATCGTCTTGGCCACCCGTCTGCTTCCAAGCTGAAACATTTATTTCCTCTTTAGCTGATAAAAGTTTTTCGTGTGAATCTTGCCAGTTTGGCAAATAAACTCGTTATGTGTTTCTTGCAAAGAAATAAATTGGATCTAAATGCATTTTTGATATTGCCCATTATGATATATGGGGTCCTTGTTCTATCACAAGTCATTCTGGTGTTAAATATTTTATGATATTCATGGATGATTTTTCCGTGCCACGTGATTATTTTTACTTAAAGATTGCAGCACTATTATGGACACTATAACCACATTCTATTCTGAAACCTGCACCCAATTCAATAAACCTATTAAAATCCTTCACACCGGCAATGCTCTTGAATTCATGCAAAAATTTGTCATTATTTTTTCTCATCTCGTGGAACTATTCATCAGACTTCATGCCCCATACCCCACAACAAAATGGGGTGGTTGAATGAAAAATTCACCATATTCAAGAAGTTGCTTGCACCATTCTCATTCTCTATCATGTTCCATAATGTTTTTGGCCTGAGGCTCTTTCTACAACTTGCTACTTTATCAATCGCATGCCTTCCTTTATTCTATACAAAATCAGATTCCGTACATTATTCTCTTTCCTAATGCGTAGCTTTTTTATGTTCCGCCGCATATCTTTGGGTGCACTTGCTTTATCAAAAACCTTCACCCAGGGATGACGAAACTTGACCCTCGCTTCACAAAATGCATTTTTTGGGTCACTCTAGAACCCAAAAAGTTTATTGTTGTTACGACCCTATCATGAGACAATGTTATGTTAGTGTGGATGTAGTGTTCTTCAAAAATCTACCATACTATTGTGATAAAGGGGTCTCCTTATCCTGTGAGCTCTTGGCACCCACTCTGTTACCAGATATTATGGATATTGATCCACCCACTGAACTGCCACCTGAAGAACGACAGTTGAAAGTATATAAGAGAAAACCAAAGCCTACTATCCCCTCCATGGCCCCTCAACAACCAAATCCTCCTTCGACAGAAGATTACAGCACAACTCAGGTACACTCTGACTTACACCTTCCTATTAGCCTTTAGAAGGGTGTCTGCTCCTGTACTCAACATCTGATTGGTCATTTTTGTTCCTCTATTAATCTGGGTGCTAGTTTGACTTGCTTTATTGCAGCAATTTTTGTTGTATCTATCCTAAAAATGTTACAGAGGCACTTAGAAATCCTACCTGGCGACAAGAAATGGAAGCTGAAATGACAGTCCTATCTGACCACAAGACTTGGAAACTTATGGATCTCCCTTCTGCCTGCCCTACTGTTGGATGTTGATGGATCTTCACTATTAAATATTAGCCTGATGCCACGATTGAGCGTCTCAAAGCACGACTGGTGGCAAAAGGATATACTCAAGCTTAGGAGTGGACTATTTTGAGACTTTTTCTCCTGTATTTAGATTCAATTTTGTTCGCATTCTCATCTTTGTTGCTGTAAACAAAGATTGGCCATTATTTCAAATGGATGTCAAAAATGTCTTTCTTTATGGAGATGTACATGAAGAAGTCTACATGGAGCAACCGTCTGACTTTGTTTCTCAGGGGGAGTATTCTTCACGAGTCTGCAGGTTAAGGAAAGCTATTTATGGACTAAAACAAAGTCCCCGCACCTGGTTTGACAAGATCAGTCAGATTCTCATAACATTTGGCTTTCGTCATTCTCATTCAAATCACTCTATCTTTATTAAGAAAACTTCGGTTGGTCTTGTCATTCTTATTGTCTATGTTGATGGCATTATCTTATCTGGCAGTGACACTAACATGCATTCAAGCAACTAAAACCTATCTAGAGCAACACTTTGTCACCAAGGACCTTGGTAAACTACTATATTTGTTAGGCATTGAAGTGTCCATGTCATTTGTGGGTGTCTGTCTCTCACAACACAAATATGTTCTAGATCTCCTGCAGGAAACAAGTATGCTTGGTTTCCAGCCAGCCAACCAGTACCACTCTGGATCCAGACACTGATTGGGATGATGAATCTTCTTCGCCTTATGTTGATAACCACCAATATAGGAGATTGGTTGGTAAACTCATTTACCTTCCTATCACGAGAGCTGACATTACTACTGTTGTAGGGTTTGTGAGTAGGTACCTAGATAAACCCCGACAATGTCATTGGGACGTTGTTTGTCACATTCTGAAATGTCTCAAAAGCTTTATAGGGAAGGTCTATTATACAAAAACCATGGACATTGCAATCATTCTGGTTACTCGGACTCTGATTATGCAGGGAGTAGATGTGATACGAAATCTACATCTGGATATTGCACCTTTGTTGGAGGCAACCTAGTTACTTAGCATAGCAAAAAGCAGACGGCGGTAGCTAGATCTAGTACAGAAGCAGAATATAGAGCTATGGCTCATTATGCATGTGAACTTCTGTGGGTTCAAAGCCTCCTCAAAGAATTTGATATATCTGATACTAGCCCTATCCCTATGTTCTGTGACAACAAAGCTTCCATTTTTATTGTGAGAAACCCTACCTTTCATGAGCGCACAAAACATATAGAAGTAGACTGTCACTTTTTTCGGGAATCAGTCCTCTCTGGCCGCATTTGTACCCCTCATCTCAGTACTAAAAATCAAGTGGAAGATATCTTCAACAAGCTTCTACCTAAAGCTCGATTCAAGACTCTAGTAGACAAGCTGGGCATGTTTGACATATATGCTCCAGCTTGAGGAAAGTATAGAAATATGCTTATATTTCCTATTTACATGTGCTCTACTCTACATGTTACTTGTGTTATTTATCATATTGCCTAACTGTGTTTAGTTTTTAATTCTCTTGTCCTATAAAAGAGAAGGAATTGTACTTAGTTTTACTCACTTAATACAAAAGACTCAATTCTCTATAAAGGGTTGTAATAATGATAAGCTAGGCTATGTTGGCAGCAAGATTCCCATTGGTACCAACCGGTGATCACAAGAAGGAAAGGTTCAAGAGATAATATCCAAACAAACCCATGAAATGTTGGCAATGACCAGCATGCTTCAGTGCAAATGGTGCTTGGGGATCATGATAACTAGATCTCAATAACATCATGAAGAGAAGACACATCAAGAATATATGTTGCCAGCATGAGGAGTGCTACTCATATGGGAAGGGTTCCATAAGTGTATCTTGGATGCCAGTCCACTTAATATAGTGTTTGCCAAAAACTTGGCTGCTTCAGGGGACATGAGCTAGCACTAGAGGGGACTCGTTGAGTTATAATTTGCTAAGGCGAGTCCTACACAGTCTGAAATTGGCTGGATATTTAGGTATTAAGGGTTTTGAGGATTTTACTGACTGGACTTTCAACATGTGGAACAAAAGGATGAATAAAAACTGATATGGAGGATCCACATTTTTCTTTGTGAAAGAATTTGTGGCTTATGACGGTGAGTCAAGTTTGCAATGGGAGGAAAGGAGTGTCATGTAGATGCTCATAGCTTGCTAACGTGGATGTGAAGCTAATAGCAATGGGTGATATTGTGTTGGAGAATTGAGATGGCAGGGTGTGGCTCTTACTACTATATAGTAGGAGCTTCGAGCTAAGGTGGCTCCACAAAGTATTAGTGGTCAATACAGGTTGTTACAGATTCAATAAAGTGATAGGAGTGACTTTTGATGGGGATGGAAGGGTTCAAGTTTCCAACCAAAATGCAAACATTATGGTTTAGGATAGAGGTGTAAGACATCGTGACTATTTGTATTTCCTCGACAAACTTAATTTTATGGTCAGCGCCTAGGAAGCACAGACACTTCTAGACGGCCCACGTGTTCGTGTCGGACACGTTTTGGACATGGACACTTCCCGGACATGGCCCAAAATGTTTTGGACATAGCTGGGACGTGTCCAGTTCATTTTGGTCTTTTTCTACACCCCGGACACAGCTGGACACTGCCGAGACACTTCTTGAACACATCACAGCAGTTGCTGCTACTGCAATAGCTTATTTCAGAGTGCAAATATTGAATATACAAGTATTGTTTATGTCTTATTACTGAGAAAATGTAACATACAGCTGAGATCTGATCAAAAGTACAAACAAATCTGTTGAACTAGATATTATGAATCAAATTATAGTCTGATAAGTTGGTTAAATGAGTAATATGAACTCATATATATATTCTGTAATACACTACAGTTACACAAAACACACATTTAGTTTTCTACTTCATATTGTTTCTACTACACACACGATGACACACATCTATATGCATATAAGATTATACATATATAGATACATTAATCTGGACAAATTATAAAGTAAATTTCAGTTCATACATTAATATTTTCCCCTCATTCAATGACGTGTCTGTGTCCTACATTTTAGAAATGTGTCGTGTCCCGTGTCCGTATCCGTGCCAGTGCCTGTGTCTAAAAACGTGCATGTGCCTCCTTGGTCAGCGCATATATAGGATTGTGTTTTATACTAGGGGTAAGCTGGCTTATTATAAGTTTGTCTTCTAAAAAAAAAATTTAAAGAAAAAGATTTCTAAAATCGCCTCTCAAGTTGGAGTATGCATAGTGCGTACATCCAACTTTACGTTTATCCTCTTAGACACATCACTGATCACCCTAGCTTTCATGAATTTTACCTACTTGCCCTCCAGTTCTCACATCTAGAATCTCAGTGTTAGCCATAACCAGAACACTAAGTGAAGTGATGAACCACAAGAAAAAACTTGAAGTAGCAAGATTAATTACTGGCGAATATGTATGGTTGTCAAATCCGCCACACATCAATGTCAAGAGAACCTGCACATATTTTCTTAGATCATCATATGTCCAACAATATTCAAGCATTCGTAGCTAAATAATTTAGTTTCTTTTTAAGTGCAAATGCAAAAGAACAAAGGAAAGTATATTTTTTAGTTTTTTTTTCAATTTAACCAAGAATATCATCATTTATACTCAGAACTTATATTTGAATATAGGAATCTAATACATTTACATCATATCATCATAGCGTACATGGACAACTGAAAAGGCAAAAGCTACAGAATATGGATTTACAGATGATTGAGTAAGGAAAGTAACTTGGGGTACTCATCTAGCACAAAATGATATGCAATGATACCTACAGTGACATACTAAACAAAATTGACGACAATATCCATGTATAGGCTGCCCATGCGCTATCCTTGGCAGGGCGTGTATGCCTAGTGGAATCGGTGCTCAACACCATTCCCTCGTATCTGATGCAGATAATCCCTCTACTGATCAGCTTGTGTGATCGTATCGATGGCACGATCTAGAAGCTTTATGGGGAGACAAGATTTTTTATCAGAGTTATGAACACAGAAGCTTAGACTGATGTTTTTAAGGACTTGGCTATAAAGAAGATTCTACCCTTAAGGACCTAGCTATAAAACAATAAATATTGAGAAATCGAATTGATAACTGTAAGGATAGCTCATATCTATCAAAGTATTTCAATTATACAAATATTACCTGTTTTGGTCAATTTAAGAGCTTGATTTCAGGCATGAAGCTTGTGCCTACAGTAACAGTCATGTTGTGGAAGATCTTAGTGAGCTTTTCTTTAGCAGCATCAAAAGAATACAAACCACCATTTGCTAACAACAGATAAACCCCATGCATCAGTTCTCCTACTACCTCCAATGTTGAAATTGGGGAATTCCTGGGAATGAAGCACGCAATGTCCCACTGTTCTAGTGCAGATACCCAATGGTGCACCATATAATCATGTGGAGATTGGGTTACGCAACACAAAAGATCTTGTGCACCAAAAATGCCACAGAGTAATCTTCCACCAGGACCATCCAGCTGCGTAGTCTGATCAGTATCAAGATTGACTTCTAGGATATTATTCCCTGGCTGAGTCAACATAATGTATAGGTAAGGCTGGAAAGAAACCATCATGCCCTTCTTGGGCTCACGGATTGCCTCCCCAATGGGTTTCCACAATTGTGTCGAGTCCAGGGTAGCAACTTTACATTGGAAGTGACAACCGTTAAATTTTTTCCAATAGTCAGTCGGACGCAACAATGAATGTGAACAACTTTGAGCTTGTCAGCCAAATTCCCCCCCAGCCCTAAGTAAGTGCAGCATGGAGTCTCCCAGTAACGAAGCTAACTCACCTTCTCCCCTGTTAGCGGATTTCTAACCATCATGACCAGTGGGGAGCTGTCTCTTGTGTGGATGATCAAGGATGCATATGCAGCTTGAAAAGGACTCCAGTCCAGACCTATCCCTAGTATCTTTACTTTTTCCATAGTAGTAGAATGGGAATACCTGTTATACTCGAAGAGGTAGGGAAAAGCAAAATCATCCTAGAACAGAAAGTACTTTCGATCGAACAACTGCTTGCATCGCGACGTCACAGTAAGAAGCCACTTGAAAGACTTCGATAGGCATAGCCCTCTACTGATATCCCCGAGAGATGCATGGCAGTAGATCATCGTCGTTCAAGTAAGGTTCTTCGTTCTTGGCCTCTGTTAAGAACCCAATTAGTCCCACCTCGGTTGTATGGGCAGTTAAAGAGGCTGATATGCCTCAAGGGCACTCTCTCCTTTCGACCGGTCTTTTGGGTGGATCCTTTGGGCCTCTATCAATTGGTATCAGAGCCTTTCATCCCACTTAAGGCCCGAGTGAGTGATTCCAAGCCACTCCGAAGAGGGCTCATGGTGTATAAGTTTGCCATGGTGTAAGGTTCACAACAATAAGGGGTGGATCCTTTGGGCCTCTATCAATTGGTATCAGAGTCTTTCAGCCCACTTAAGGCCCGAGTGAGTGATTCCAAGCCACTCCGAAGAGGGCTCATGGTGTATAAGTTGGCCATTGTGTAAGGTTCACAGCAACAAGGGTGGGTGGTGTCCGTGAAGGGTGGGTGGTATCAGAGCCTTTCAGCCCACTTAAGGCTCGAGTGAGTGATTCCAAGCCACTCCGGAGAGGGCTCATGGTGTATAAGTTGGCCATGGTGTAAGGTTCACAGCAACAAGGGTGGATCCTTTGGGCCTCTATAAATTGGTATCAGAGTCTTTTTGTAACATACCAGATCTTGGACCCTAGCTTAAAGCTATGACCTTTTGGGTTTGACCAAACAAGGTTGAGGTTAGAGTGATCCTAATAATCTAATGCATGAATAATGTAATCTAATATGTCATATAATTCATTTGGTGATAATAAGATGATAAATAACTTAATTTCATGTATAATATGGTTAATGGGCCTCTAATGGGATAGATGATATAACCCATGTAAGAAAGCCTCAAATTAAATAATAGACTTCAAATTCGTAATCTACACATCAAAATAAGCCTACATGTCAATTTTCATTTAATTTGGATAACCTTGAAATAATATGGTAAGTTAGGAGAGAGAAATCGCCTAAAAGGTGTAATTAATAAATAAATATAATAAATGACTCCAAAAGAGGAAAATAATCTTAGATTCATGATCTAAACAATAAACATAGCCTTTGTGTGAATTTTCATCCAATTTGGAGAAAGTTTGCTTAAAAGGTGAAATCAGGAGAGAGAAAGTATGTAGAACCTTCAAAATATTAAATAAATGCTCAAACAACTCCAATATGTAAAATTGATGGCAAATTCGTAATCAACATGTTAAATATGACTTGTGGATGAAGTTTTACCTAATTTGGATAATCCTAATGCCATTAATGAAGGAGGAAAGAGAAAAGGAGATTTGATTTATTTAGTACATTAAAAGTTTTCAAAAGGAAAAACTAAGTACATAATCCAAATCTACATGTTTTAATTAGTCTCTATGCAAAATTTTACCTAGTTTGGAGTTCGTTTGCACCCTTAAAAGAGGAGAGAGAAGAAAAGAAATAAATGTATTCACACTATAGTCAAATCTGATTAGGAATGTCATTTAATCTGTCACATGCCTTAATTGTTTTCGCGCACAATGAGAACCATCTGATGGAAATCGAACGACTCACGTTCATCTTCTAGCTTGCGCCGCTATGGAAACATAGCAGATTTTGTTCGATCTTCAAACGCGAATAACTCACTCGAATCTCAACCTTTTTACACAATTTCTTTGCCTCTGAGTTCCTGGAAGGATTCCGCACGAGTTCATCTATATATTTGAAGCGTTTTGTTGCTTGGAATTTGTTCCATGAGGCGCCACCCCTTTGCCCTGTTTACACACTGCTCACCTCTCCCCTTCCGTCTTGGCGCATCCTTGTGCCATCGGAACCCCATAAATTTGGTCCCTAACCTCCGCCGGGACCTCAACACTATGTTCCTCACTTCGATTTAGTTTCTTCTGCATCCGGTCATCCCTTCCATATTTCAACTGCCGCAACATGGATCTGGGATGAGGTGCGGGGCTTCCGACCCCCCCGCAGACACCTGGAGATGACTCAGATGAGCTTCTTGTGACATCACGAAGGTAGTTTCCCCCCCAATTGATCTTCCTGTTAAGCGATCCATTTTCCCCCCTTTTTTCCACGCTTGCTGTTTCTGGAGCAATGTCCGAGCTATAGACATGGTTCCTTGAGTTTTTATGCCTTTGGTTCCGTCCTGCGTCGCCGAATTTCATCAACACCGTTTCACACAGCAATTAACCTCTGTTTTGATTGAAAGTGTCAGGTTCCACTGTCCCTGCTTGGTCGAGCTACATCTCACGCAACGGCCATGGCGTGAGCCTAGCATGGGGAAGAAACCCCTGTACGAATTCTCGTCTGTACCCTCCTCTTTTCTTTCTTCTTTGCTTTTTCTCGCCAGGGGTATTCTGGACTTTTCCCCTTTATTTTTCTTTTCTTGAACACGGGTCGCGCTGCCTGTTGACTTGGCCTAGTTGGCTTTCAGTTATTGGGCCAAGTCATCCAGAGGACCACCAACTGGATTTTTCGTGCATTATTGGAATTCTCTGATTAGTCAGTTTTGTAAATTTGATAACTAATTACTTGTTTGGCCAAAAATTATGAATAAATACTCGTTGGAATCAGAAAAACAATATCTAACTAATGGTACATGTTTTGATAATTAAATCTAAAGATTAATAATAGGTGTTTTTCAATGGATCTAATTAATAAGATATTAACTTGTACAATTCATAACTAAATATATAAAAGTCAGAAAAATATAATAAAATATGTTTTGAACTCATAAAAATATAATATAAAATATGGCATGGTTTTGAAAACCTAATTCAGACATTAATAAAAAGGCAATTTTTAGGGTTTTGAATAATTAATGGAAACCTAGCCCTAATTCCACATATATTCTAATAGGTGCTTTGGAAGCCTAGGCTTGGACCTAGATGTGACTTTGGATCGTTTGACTTTGAAGTTGATGTATGTTGTATCCCCTATTCATCCATATTGAGCAATTCACCTACTTTATCATCTTTTTGACTTTTGCCTACGCATATGTCTAATCTCTTGTTACCATGGTTCATGTGAACTATCCTGGTTATTGTGATCTTGGATAATCTCTTGGAATCTTTTGTTGTGATATGGAACATGATGATATTGTTGATGGTATCTACCACTATGATGTGGAAGTTTATTGATGTTTTCATATGTTGTCCGTTGTGGCAAATCTTGTTTAATGTTGACTATACTTTTCTACTTGCCACTACATTTACCTGCTATGTGATTCAGTAACCCTAGAGTAGTATAATTGCATTGGTTTTGTATCATTATAAATTATGGCAACATTATAATATTTTGGATGGTGGATGTGTGATTCCCCATGCCATGGCAGAATGTGTGATTCCTGGTTCATGTTATATATATGTGGGTGGTGGATGTGTGATTCCCCATGCCAGGGCAAGATGTGTGATTCTTGGCCCATGTCCCACCAGGTTCAAGATGTGTGATTCTTGACCACCATTATTATTTATATTGTTCTAGGGCTATGCTTATCTCACATACATGTAGGTTGATGATGATATGTGCTTTGTTTCCCACCATGGTAGTGGATGTTTATATTGACATCACATTCTTATTATTTGTTGGTTATGGAAAGTATCCCTTTTGTTATGATTCTTTTCTCTTAATACTCATTTGGGTGGTACTTATCTCTTGCATGGGAAGCCTTTTATTTCGATGTCCCTTATTATTTATAAATTGCTCAATTTGCTTTTTAGTATGCACATACCAACCTTTGCTGATGTTTCCTTTTGTTTCTCTTTTGCTGGGGTACGCTTCCAACCCTAGGTGGAGGACTTGGATGACAAGGCTTGACATGTGGACCCGGACTTAGATTGTGAAGTGAAGCTTGGAGACAATCTTGAGGTGGTTTATATTTCCTCTACATGGATCCTTATGTTGTAAGTTTAAGATGTATCCTTATTTTATAATTGAATATAGTCAAATATTTTCTTCCGCTGCTATACTTTGGTCTTTTGATTACCATTATATAAAGATTTGAAAATTTTACACCCACTCCATCATACCTTTTAACTATGTTTGGACTGGAGGTTCTATTGTTCAAATTTTTAGTAGAGAAGTGTTTCACTTCTTTACACTTTCAGCCCACTTAAGGCCCGAGTGAGTGATTCCAAGCCACTCCGGGGAGGGCTCATGGTGTATAAGTTGACCATTGTGTAAGGTTCACAATAACAAGGGTGGGCGGTGTTCATGAAGAGCTATTGTTGCAGACCTTCTCTCAGTCGTCAAAGAATGTCATCGGAGCCGTCTCTTGCGTTGTCACGATCTTTTGGGGTGGATCCTTTGAGCCTCTATCAATTGATATCAGAGCCTTTCAGCCCACTTAAGGCCCGAGTGAGTGATTCCAAACCACTCTGGAGAGGGCCCATGGTGTATAAGTTGGCCATTATGTAAGGTTCATAGCAACAAGGGTGGATCCTTTGGGCCTCTATCAACTGGTATCAGAGTCTTTCAGCCCACTTAAGGCCCGAGTGAGTGATTCCAAGCCACTCCGGAGAGGGCTCGTGGTGTATAAGTTGGCCATTGTGTAAGGTTCATAGCAACAAGTGTGGGCGGTGTCCATGAAGAGCTATTGTTGTAGGCCTTCTCTCGGTCGTCATAGAATGTCGTCGAAGTCATCGCTTGCATTGTCACGATCTTTTGAGGTGGATCCTTTGTGTTATGACCCACGTTTTGTTTTACTAGTAAGTACCTTGGTTAGTGCATAATTGAGCTAGTTATGTGGAGATGAGTATTTGCTTTTGTTAATAGTGTTTTGAGCTTTGAGCTAGTGTTATTGTATCATTAGCTTGTTTTCTTGTTCTGAGGTTGAGGACAAGTTTGTGCTTAATCCGTTGCCGAAGAAATCATGTGAAACCGACCTACGAGTAAAAAGATATGAGCTTTTTAGTATGCAGGGACCTATGTGCAATTTTAGAAAGTTTCTGGGCAATTTGCATCCGGCCCCTGGGCGCCCTTCCTTATCCTTTCCTTCAGTTTTTCCTTTTTAACTCTATTAACCGACTTTGGAATGAACGATAGTTCATTTCCTTCGGTTGCCGCTTGGGAAAAACAGATAAGGGGAGAGGGAGAGAGCGAGCTAGAGGAGAAGCTAGGCAACCAAGTTCCTTCCTTCTCCGTTCTTCTTCAATTTCTTCATCTTCTCCAGCCAAACCAACCGGCTGCATCATCTTCTTCTTCCTCACCTTCTTCTTTCCCCTTCCTTCTTGGTTCTTGCTGCCCGGCCAAGGTAGGCGCCGGCCAAGGAGGTGCTAGGAGCGGCCAAAGACGTGAAAAGCAACGTCTACGAGTTGCTGCTAGGTCGTCTTGAAGTTCCCAAGGTATTTCGTGCGAAGATTTCCCCCGAATCGACCCCAATCTCCTCTTTTACTTCTGCAATTTCCGCCTCTGCGCAGGTTGCACGACGTGCAAATCTGTTTTGCACGGCGTGCAACATTGCAGATAGCTGATATAGAGAAATTCCGTTTCTGCGCAGGTGCACGGCGTGCAAAGTCAGTTTGCACGGCGTGCAAAGTTACAGACAGCGGAACGAGTTTCAGCCCAGGTGCACGGTGTGCAAAATCAGTTTGCACGGCGTGCAAGTCAGTTTGCACGGCGTGCAAATCAGTTTGCACGGCGTGCAAAGGTGCAGAAAAGTAGAACTGAAGTGCACTGAAGGTGCACGTCGTGCAGTCTAGGTGCACGGCGTGCACGCTGCTGTAAAGGGCAGAATTAGGCGTGTTTCTGGACGTTTTTCGGTGTATACGAACACACCGAAGTGGGTGAGTGACAGTTCATTTGGAAATCATTATTTAACTAATTTTAAACGCTTATTTGCTTCAGTATCAGTTGATATGACTCTTAAACAGTATAGCATGTACTTTTTAGTATGATAAGTTCATTGGAACTTGAAATGCGTGATAAGAATGACGAAAAAGAGGAGATTCTATGTCTTACAGTTGATATGAAATAATCTTGTTTAATTTTATATCTGTTAAACAGTTAATAGACTTAGGTGCCCCAACACCGTAGAACCCCATTGCGCGGTCTGTACCTTTGGGGTGAAACGGTCAGTCCTGGGGATACGCCCAGGCATCGGAGACTCGTGTCCAACAAATACCGATTGTCTCGGTGACACGTAGTCTGAGTGATAGGATTCCGGTCAGTCCTGGGGATACGCCCAGGCATCGGAGATCCAAGAGAACGTTCCGGTCAGTCCTGGGGATACGCCCAGGCATCGGAGAAGTCCCGGTCAGTCCTGGGGATACGCCCAGGCATCGGAGACTTAGAGACCCTCCACTGTGCACTACAGGTTGCGGAGGAGTCCAGAGCACTCAGAGTTAGTGCAGTGAGGCCTTGTGAGCCTGAGAGTCCTGTGCAGACCAGGACGAGAAGTCAGACTTAGCATTTCCCGGGTGTGTCGCTAAGTCTTGTACGGTGAGATCGTAGTTCACTACTGATCTTCATATGCAGAGTGCGCTGCATATGTTTGGGGCATAATAATGTAAATATGTAATCATTTAGGATCACAGTAAATTTATAATTTTGTCTATTTAATTGAAATACCTGATGAAGCATAGAAATGTGATTATTATTTGTACAACTGCTATATCATTAGAACTGCTCTGCTTGAACTGTATATCTATTTATTTTCAGTTAATAAACCTGACGAGTTGTTTATTGATAGCTAAGTGAAATGTTATTCACTGAGCGAGTAGGCTCATACCTCTACTCAAAACTTTTTCAGGTCAGCACCAGCATCAGGAATCAGAAGGATCGTTTCACCCTAACGCTTAGTCGATAGAAGGTTTGTTGTTAGTCTAGTTAGAGGTCTCTTAGTCCATTCCCCTCGATCTTCAGGACAAGGTGTGAGTGAGAGAGAGAATGTGTACGAAGATGTAAATTAACTGTTATGCTTTATTTTGTGTTGAGCAATGCAATATGCTGTAGACTCTGTTTATATTTCTAGTCAGATTAATAGAAATGCTTCCGCAGCTTGTTTAGTTTCATTTGCAGCATAAATTAGATTATCTTTTTAATGTCTTGAAAATGTTTAAAAATATCAAAGTGAGTTGGCTTGTGTGTAATCCCTCCGTCGCGCCCTAATCTCGTGATTAGTGGGAAATGCGAGATCGGGGTGTGACAACTCTTGGTATCAGAGCTTAGGTTTGAGTACTTAGTTACTCAAGGTCAGGGGACGATAAGAGACCAATAGGATTAAGGTTTAGGTGTCTTTCTTCTATCTGTAGTTTTCTAACAGGAAATATTCTATTATATCATTGCAGATGGCAGGAAGAGGCTTTGATCGTGATGATCAGGCCGAGAGCCATGTTGGCCCTGATCCTTTGTACTTGGGTCCAGGTGGTGGTGACCACGTGGATGAAGCATCCCGGATGTACAGGATGTTTCTGGAAACTAAAGAAAAGTACAAGGTTGATAGGCGAGGTTCTTCTTCTACCAGCAGTAAAGATCTGATGCGATCTTATGAGCTTGTAAAGAAGCTTGGTGGCACGGAGTTTAGTGGCACCACAGATCCAGCAGAGGCTGATGAATGGTTTAGACAGATAGAGAAGGTCTTTCGCCTGATGGAGCTTTCAGAAGAGAAGAAGATTAATCATGCAGTCTACCTTTTGACAGGCGATGCAGAGTTGTGGTGGCGTGGTGTGGAAGAAAAGAGGAGAGGTACAAAGCTTTCCTGGCAGGGTTTCTCTGAGGAGTTTCATCTCAAATTCTATCCACCCACTTTTCTTAATGAGAAAATCAGGCAATTACAGAATATCAAGCAGGGGAACATGACAGTTACAGAGTATGAAGCGCTTTTCACACGGTTAGCGAACTTCTGTCCACAGCTTGTTCCCGATAACATAGAGAGATGTAGAAGGTTTCAGGAAGGACTAAGGCCAGAGATTCGGCATACAGTTTCTGCTACTAGTAGGAGGAACAGAGAGAACTTTGGTGAGTTTGTCGAGGCTGCTAGACAGGTTGAAGAATCTGTGAATGCTGACAAGGTGCCCGAGTCTAAGAAGAGATCTACAGACTTCAGTAGAGGGCAATCCAGTAGTGGATACAGAGGTGGAGGTAGAGGTTTCTTTTCTAAGCTTGGGCGTGGCTTTGGTTGTTTTGGCAGGCAGAGATCTGAGGACGTTTCTTCTTCTAGAAGCAGAGGGAGATACAGCTCAGGGAGATGGGGCAGTGCTTCTAGAGAGCAGCCATCTGGGTCATCTACTTCTGTGACTGGTCCACAGAGACAGGAAATGCGGGTATGTAATACTTGTGGAAGGTTGCACTCTGGACAATGTTGGGGTCCAGACCCTATAGAATGTTTCCACTGTGGACAGACAAGACATACAAAAAGGGATTGTCCTCAACTTCGGCAAGCGGCATCACAAGCTTTCCAGCCTCAATACCATGATGTTCCGAGTTCTTCTGTGGCTTCTGGTTCTAGAGGAGGTGGAGTATCTAGTGGCAGGAGTGGTCAGAGAGGACAGCGAGGCAGAGGGAGAGCTTCAACACGTTTCTTCTCTTTGACACCTCAGGAAGGTATAATCTCTTCACAAGTTGTTACAGGAGAGATGTTTTTGTTTAATAGCATACCAGTTTCAGTTTTGTTAGATCCGGGAGCTACTCATTCTTTTATACGACGTTCTTTAATTATTGAACTTAATCTGTTAACTCGAGAGTTGGTAGATGAGTTAATGTTGAGGGTTCCACTAGGTGAACCAACCGTTTTATCCGAATTTTGCCCCGGATGCTTGTTATCTTTTGGAGGTTTCACCTTTGCTGCTAATCTCATACCCCTGGATGTAAATACTTTTCAAGTCATCTTGGGTATGGATTGTCTTGAAACATATCGAGTGCAACTCGATTGTTGGAGGAAGGAAGCTACCTTTCAACTAGGGGAATTTTCTTGTATCTTTATTGGAGACAGGAAAGTTCTGCCTACGTGCATAATATCAGCTGCTGTAGCTGATAAGATGTTACAGAAAGGATGTGAAGCATTCCTTGCTCATGTGGTTGACACCAGAGCAGAGAAGAGCACCGCCAGTGTTTATGATGTGCCTGTGATTCGTGAGTTCTCTGATGTTTTTCCAGAAGAGTTACCAGGCTTACCTCCTGTCAGAGACATTGATTTTAAAATTCAGATATATCCAGGTAGTCATCCAGTAGCACTGCCAGCCTATAGAATGGCACCCGCAGAGTTGAAGGAACTCAAGGTGCAGCTGCAGGAGTTGCTGGATAAGGGTTTCATTAGACCCAGTTCTTCACCGTGGGGTGCTCCAGTCCTGTTTGTTAAGAAAAAGGATGGTACCATGCATCTCTGTATAGATTACAGGCAACTCAACAAGATCACTATAAAGAACAAGTATCCATTGCCGAGAATAGATGATCTGTTTGATCAGTTGCGTGGAGCGACGATCTTCTCTAAGATAGATTTGAGATCTGGATATCATTAGCTCAGAATAAAGGCTTCTGATATTCCCAAAACAGCTTTCAGAACCAGGTATGGGCATTATGAGTTTCTGGTCATGTCGTTTGGGCTGACCAATGCCCCAGCGGCCTTTATGGATATGATGAATCGGATTTTCAAACCGTTCCTAGATCAGTTTATTGTAGTCTTTATAGACGATATTCTGATCTATTCCAGAGACGATGAACAACACGAGCAACACCTGAGAGTAGTGTTGCAGTTGTTGAGACAACACCAGTTGTTTGCTAAATTCAGCAAATGCGAGTTCTGGTTGGCCGAGGTAGCATTTCTTGGACATGTTATCTCGAGAGGTGGAGTTAGTGTTGATCCTAAGAAAGTTGATTCTGTACTTCAGTGGGAACAGCCTAAGACTCCTACTGAGATCAGAAGTTTCTTGGGTTTGGCAGGATATTATAGAAGGTTCATACAGAATTTCAGTGCGTTAGCATCACCTTTGACACGTTTGACGAGGAAGGATGTACCATTTGTTTGGTCTGATAACTGTGAGAGAAGTTTTCAGGTTTTGAAGAAGAGGTTGACTTCAGCACCAGTGTTGGTTTTGCCTGAAGCAGAGAAAGGCTATACAGTGTTCTGTGATGCTTCCAGGAGAGGTTTGGGCTGTGTACTGATGCAAGAAGGCAAAGTTGTGGCTTACGCATCTAGACAGCTTAAGAAGAATGAAGAGAATTACCCTGTTCATGATTTGGAATTAGCTGCTATAGTTCATGCTCTTAAGACATGGCGTCACTACTTGTATGGTGAGACATGTCAGGTGTTTACAGATCATAAGAGTCTGAAGTATATCTTCACTCAGAAAGACTTGAATTTGAGACAGCGCAGATGGCTTGAGCTGATCAAAGACTATGATGTGACAATTGATTACCATCCTGGAAAGGCGAACGTTGTAGCTGATGCCTTGAGTAGAAAGTCAAGTTCGACAGCCAATGCCTTTTCTATAGCATGTTTCAAGAGAGACTTGCTTGTAGATATGCGAAGGTTGAACTTGGACTTGGAAGTGACAAGACAGAGTGGGTTGATTGCTCAAATGCAAGTCAGACCTACTTTTTATAATCAGATAAAGGAATTGCAGCAGAGTGATGATGAGTTGTGGCAAATCATGCAGGAAATGTCAAAAGGTAAGAGAACAGAGTTCAGATTTTCTGATGAGGGCATGTTGTATCTTTATGATAGGTTGTGTGTACCTGAAAGCAGTGAATTGAAAGAGCAGATTCTCGAGGAAGCACATACTTCTATGTATGCAATGCATCCAGGTAACACAAAGATGTACAGGAACCTCAAAGAGCTGTACTGGTGGTCTGGCATGAAAAAGGATGTGGCTGAATACGTGGCTAGGTGCGGGGTGTGTCAGCAGGTTAAGGCTGAGCATCAAAAACCTGCTGGTACCTTGCAGTCGCTTCCTATACCAGAGTGGAAATGGGAACACATCACGATGGACTTTGTGGTAGGATTACCCAGGACGCCTAAGGGTTCAGACTCGATATGGGTGATTGTGGATAGACTAACTAAGTATGCTCATTTTCTTCCTGTCAAGTCAACCTTTGACGTTCCAAAGCTGGCTAAAGTTTATGTGGATGAGGTAATCAGGTTGCATGGGATTCCAGTCTCCATTATTTCTGACAGAGATCCAAAGTTTACATCTAGATTATGGAATCAGTTACATCATGCGTTGGGCACAAGGCTGAAGTTCAGTACAACGTTTCACCCACAGACAGATGGTCAATCTGAAAGGACCATTCAGACCCTTGAAGACATGCTGAGAGCATGCGTGCTACAGTTCAGAGGTAACTGGGAAGAACACTTAAGCCTAATGGAGTTTGCATATAATAACAATTACCATTCTAGTCTTGGAATGGCTCCATATGAAGCTCTTTATGGCAGGAAATGTAGATCACCAGTTTGTTGGTACGAAGTTGGTGAGAAAGAAATTCTTGGACCTGAGCTAGTTGATGTAACTACAGAGAAGATATCTTTGATCAGGGATTAGTTGAAAGCTGCTCAGGATAGACAGAAAGGTTACTTAGAGAGACGACGTCGACCTCTTGAGTTTGAGGTTGGTGACGAGGTTTACTTGAAGGTTTCACCGTGGAAGGGAGTGCTGAGGTTTGGCAAGAGGGGTAAGTTGACCCCTAGGTATATGGGTCCATATCCTATTATTGAGAGGATTGGACCTGTAGCTTACATGTTGGATTTGCCGTCTGAGTTGGCAAGTCTTCATGATGTCTTCCACGTGTCTATGCTGAAAAAGTGTCATCCTGGTACAGAAAAGATTCTAGATCCAGAACCGGCGCAGCTTAGAACAGATGTGTCCTATGTTGAAGGACCAGTGCAGATAGTTGATCACCGGATCAAAAAGCTTAAGAATCACGAGATACCTTTAGTGAAGGTTTTTTGGAGAAACCATAATATAGAGGAAGCTACGTGGGAGCTTGAATCAGAAATGCGTAACAAGTTTCCTTTTCTCTTTTAGGAATTTCGGGACGAAATTCTTATAAGGAAGGGAGATTGTTATGACCCACGTTTTGTTTTACCAGTAAGTACCTTGGTTAGTGCATAATTGAGCTAGTTATGTGGAGATGAGTATTTGCTTTTGTTAATAGTGTTTTGAACTTTGAGCTAGTGTTATTGTATCATTAGCTTGTTTTCTTGTCCTGAGGTTGAGGACAAGTTTGTGCTTAATCCGTTGCCGAAGAAATCATGTGAAACCGACCTACGAGTAAAAAGATATGAGCTTTTTAGTATGCAGGGACCTATGTGTAATTTTAGAAAGTTTCTGGGCAATTTGCATCCGGCCCCTGGGCGCCCTTCCTTATCCTTTCCTTCAGTTTTTCCTTTTTAACTCTATTAACCGACTTTGGAATGAACGATAGTTCATTTCCTTCGGTTGCCGCTTGGGAAAAACAGAGAAGGGGAGAGGGAGAGAGCGAGCTAGAGGAGAAGCTAGGCAACCAAGTTCCTTCCTTCTCCGTTCTTCTTCGATTTCTTCATCTTCTCCAGCCAAACCAACCGGCTGCATCATCTTCTTCTTCCTCACCTTCTTCTTTCCCCTTCCTTCTTGGTTCTTGCTGCCCGGCTAAGGTAGGCGCCGGCCAAGGAGGTGCTAGGAGCGGCCAAAGATGTGAAAAGCAACGTCTACGGGTTGCTGCTAGGTCGTCTTGAAGTTCCCAAGGTATTTCGTGTGAAGATTTCCCCCGAATCGACCCCAATCTCCTCTTTTACTTCTGCAATTTCCGCCTCTGCGCAGGTTGCACGGCGTGCAAATCTGTTTTGCACGGCGTGCAACATTGCAGATAGCTGATATAGAGAAATTCCGTTTCTGCACAGGTGCACGGCGTGCAAAGTCAGTTTGCACGGCGTGCAAAGTTACAGACAGCGGAACGAGTTTCAGCCCAGGTGCACGGCGTGCAAAATCAGTTTGCACGGCGTGCAAGTCAGTTTGCACGGCGTGCAAATCAGTTTGCACGACGTGCAAAGGTGCAGAAAAGTAGAACTGAAGTGCACTGAAGGTGCACGGCGTGCAGTCTAGGTGCACGACATGCACGCTGCTGTAAAGGGCAGAATTAGGCGTGTTTGTGGACGTTTTTCGGTGTATACGAACACACCGAAGTGGGTGAGTGACAGTTCATTTGGAAATCATTATTTAACTCATTTTAAACGCTTATTTGCTTCAGTATCAGTTGATATGACTCTTAAACAGTATAGCATGTACTTTTTAGTATGATAAGTTCATTGGAACTTGAAATGCGTGATAAGAATGACGAAAAAGAGGAGATTCTATGTCTTACAGTTGATATTAAATAATCTTGTTTAATTGTATATCTGTTAAACAGTTAATAGACTTAGGTGCCCCAACACCGTAGAACCTCATTGTGCGGTCTGTACCTTTGGGGTGAAACAGTCAGTCCTGGGGATACGCCCAGGCATCGGAGACTCGTGTCCAACAAATACCGATTGTCTCGGTGACACGTAGTCTGAGTGGTAGGATTCCGGTCAGTCCTGGGGATACGCCCAGGCATCGGAGATCCAAGAGAACGTTCCGGTCAGTCCTGGGGATACGCCCAGGCATCGGAGAAGTCCCGGTCAGTCCTGGGGATACGCCCAGGCATCGGAGACTTAGAGACCCTCCACTGTGCACTACAGGTTGCGGAGGAGTCCAGAGCACTCAGAGTTAGTGCAGTGAGGCCTTGTGAGCCTGAGAGTCCTGTGCAGACCAGGACGAGAAGTCAGACTTAGCATTTCCCGGGTGTGTCGCTAAGTCTTGTACGGTGAGATCGTAGTTCGCTACTGATCTTCATATGCAGAGTGCGCTGCATATGTTTGGGGCATAATAATGTAAATATGTAATCATTTAGGATCACAGTAAATTTATAATTTTGTCTATTTAACTGAAATACCTGATGAAGCATAGAAATGTGATTATTATCTGTACAACTGCTATATCATTAGAACTGCTCTGCTTGAACTGTATATCTGTTTATTTTCAGTTAATAAACCTGACGAGTTGTTTATTGATAGCTAAGTGAAATGTTATTCACTGAGCGAGTAGGCTCATACCTCTATTCAAAACATTTTCAGGTCAGCACCAACATCAGGAATCAGAAGGATCGTTTCACCGTAACGCTTAGTCGATAGAAGGTTTGTTGTTAGTCTAGTTAGAGGTCTCTTAGTCCATTCCCCTCGATCTTTGGGACAAGGTGTGAGTGAGAGAGAATGTGTACGAAGATGTAAATTAACTGTTATGCTTTATTTTGTGTTGAGCAATGCAATATGCTGTAGACTCTGTTTATATTTCTAGTCAGATTAATAGAAATGCTTCCGCAGCTTGTTTAGTTTCATTTGCAGCATAAATTAGATTATCTTTTTAATGTCTTGAAAATGTTTAAAAATCTCAAAGTGAGTTGGCTTGTGTGTAATCCCTCCGTCGCGCCCTAATCTCGTGATTAGTGGGAAATGCGAGATCGGGGTGTGACACTTTGAGCCTCTATCAATTGGTATCAGAGTCTTTCAGCCAACTTAAGGCCCGAGTGAGTGATTCCAAACCACTCTGGAGAGGGCTCATGGTGTAAGGTTCACAACAAAAAGGATGGGCGTGTCCGTGAAGAGCTATTGTTGCAGGCCTTGTCTCGGTCATCAAAGTCTTTTGGGGTGGATCCTTTGGGCCTCTATCAATTGGTATCAGAGCCTTTCAGCCCACTTAAGGCCCGAGCGAGTGATTCCAAGCCACTCTGCAGAGGGCGCATGGTGTATAAGTTAGCCATGGTGTAAGGTTCACAACAACAAAGGTGGGGGTGTCCCTGAAGAGCTATTGTTGCAGGCCTTCTCTCGGTCGTCAGAGTCATCGTTTGTGTTATCACGGTCATTTGGGGTGGATCCTTTGGGCCTCTATCAATTGGTACCAGAGCCTTTCAGCCCACTTAAAGCCCGAGTGAGTGATTCCAAGCCACTCCGGAAAGGGCCCATGGTGTATAAGTTGGCCATGGTGTAAGGTTCACAACAACAAGGGTGGGGGTGTCTGTGTAGAGCTATTGTTACAAGCCTTCTGTTGGTCGTCAGAGTCATAGTTGTCATGGGCGCCGTCGACCGCTGTGGGTTATTCGTGTTGATCCATCGGTGAAGAAAGGGCGTGGGAGTGATTCCAAGCCACTCCGAAGAGAGCTCATTGTGTATAAGTTGGCCATGGTGTAAGATCACAACAACAAGGGTGGGGGTGTCCGTGAATAGCTATTGTTGCATGCCTTCTCTCGGTCGTCAGAGAATGTCGTCGGAGTCGTCGCTTGCATTGTCACGGTCTTTTGGGGTGGTTCCTTTGGGCCTCTATCAATTGGTATCAGAGCCTTTCAACCCACTTAAGGCCCGAACGAGTGATTCCAAGCCACTCCGGAGAGGGCTCATGGTGTATAAGTTGGCCATTGTGTAAGGTTCACATCAACAAGGGTGGGGATGTCTGTGAAGAGCTATTGTTGCATGCCTTCTCTCGGTCGTTAGAGAATGTCGTCGGAGTCATCACTTGCATTGTCACGGTCTTTTTGGGTGGATCCTTTAGGCCTCTATCAATTGGTATGAGAGCCTTTCAGCCCACTTACGGCCTGAGTGAGTGATTCCAAGCCACTTCGGATAGGGACCCATGGTGTAAGGTTCATAGCAACAAGGGTGAGGGAGTCCGTGAAGAGCTAATGTTGCATGCCTTTCTCGGTCGTCAAAGTCATTGTTGTCACGGGCGCCGCCGACCGCTGTGGGTTCTTGGTGTTGATCCATAGGCAAAAAAAGGGCGTGGGAGTGCTTCTAAGCCACTCCGGAGAGGGCTCATGGTGTATAAGTTGGCCATGGTGTAAAGTTCACAACAACAAGGGTGGGGTGTCCCTGAAGAGCTATTGTTGCAGGCCTTCTCTCGGTCGTCAGAGAATGTCGTCGGAGTCGTCGCTCGTGTTGTCACGGTCTTTTGGGGTGGATCCTTTGGGCCTCTATCAATTAGTATCAGATTCTTTCAGCCCACTTAAGGCCCGAGTGATTCTAAGACACCCCGGAGAGGGCCCATGGTGTATAAGTTGGCCATGGTGTAAGGTTCATAGCAACAAGGGTGGAGTGTCTGTGAAGAGCTATTGTTGCAGGCTTTCTTTTGATAGTCAGAGAATGTCACCGGAGTCGTCGCTTGCGTTGTCACTATCTTTTGGGGTGGATCCTTTGGGCCTCTATCAATTGGTATTAGAGCCTTTCAGCCCACTTAAGGCCCGAGTGAGTTATTCCAAGCCACTCTGGAGAGAGCCCATGGTGTATAAGTTGGCCATAGTGTAAGGTTCACAACAACAAGGGTGGGGGGTGTCTGTGAAGAGCTATTATTGCAGGCTTTCTCTCGGTTGTCAGATAATGTTGTCGGAGTCATCGCTTGCGTTGTCACGATCTTTTGAGGTAGATCATTTGGGTCTCTATCTATTGGTATCAGAACTTTTCAGCCCACTTAAGGCCAGAGTGAGTGATTTCAAGCCACTCTAGAGAGGGCCCATGGTTTATAAATTGGCAATGGTGTGAGGTTCACAGAAACAAGGGTTGGGGTGTCCATGAAGAGCTATTATTGCAGGCCTTCTCTCAGTCGTCAGGATCATTGTTATCATGGGCGCCGTCGATCGCCCTGGGTTGTTGGTGTTGATCCATCGGTGAAGAAAGGGCGTGGGAGGTGGATGAAGAACTTTCCTTGCTGGCCTTTCAGCCCACTTAAGGCCCGAGTGAGTGATTCCAAGCCACTCCGTAGAGGGCCCATGGTGTATAAGTTGGTCATGGTGTAAAGTTCACAGCAACAAAGGTGGGGGGTGTCTGTGAAGAGATATTGTTGCAGGCCTTTTTTCGGTCGTTAGAGAATGTTGTTGGAGTATTTGTTTGCGTTGTCATGGTCTTTTGGGGTGGATCATTTTGGCCTCTATCAATTGGTATCATAGCCTTTCAGCCCACTTAAGGCCCGAGTGAGTGATTCCAAGCCACTCCGGAAAGGACCCATGGTGTAAGATTCACAACAAAAAGGGTGGGGGTGTCCGTGAAGAGCTATTGTTACATGCTTTCTCTCGGTCGTCAGAGTCGTTGTTGTCACGGGCACCGCCGTCCGTCGTGGGTTCTTGGTGTTGATCCATCAACGAAGAAAGGGCGTGGGAAATGGATAAAGAACTTTCCTCGCTGGCCTTGTCTCCGTCTGTTGATTTCATATTCACAGGGAGAAGGTTGGGGAGGGATTGGTGTCGAGCTATGGTTGTTGACCTTCTCTCGGTCACAATGTCATCGGAGTCGTCGCTTGTGTTGTCATGGTCTTTTGGGGTGGATCCTTTGGGCCTCTATCAATTGGTATCAGAGCTTTTCAACCCACTTAAGACCCGAGTGAGTGATTCCAAGCCATTCCGGAGAGGGCCCAGGGTGTATAAGTTGGCCATGGTTTAAGGTTCACAACAACAAGGGTGGGGGTGTCCGTGAAGAACTATTATTGTAGGCCTTTTTTCGGTCGTCAGAGAATGCCGTCGGAGTCGTCGTTTGCGTTGTCATAGTTTTTAAGGTGGATCATTTTGGCCTCTATCCATTGGTATCGGAGCCTTTCACCCCATTTAAGGCCTGAATGAGTGATTCCAAGCCACTCCAGAGAAGGGCCCATGATATATAAGTTGGCCAAGGTGTAAGGTTCATAGAAATAAGGGTGGGGTGTCCGTGAAGAGCTATTGTTTCATGCCTTCTCTCGGTCGTCAGAGTCGTTGTTGTCACGGGCGTCGCTGACCGCTGTGGGTTCTTGGTGTTTATCCATCGACGAAAAAAGGGCGTGGGAGGTGGATGAAGAACTTTCCTCACTGACATTTCAGCCCACTTAAGGCCAGAATGAGTGATTCCATGGCACTCCGGAAAGGGGCCATGGTGTATAAGTTGGCATGGTGTAAGGTTCACAGCAACAAGGGTGGGGGTGTCTGTGAATAGCTATTGTTTTAGGCCTTCTCTCGGTCGTCAGAGAATGTCATCAGAGTCGTCGCTTGCATGTCACGGTCTTTTGGGGTGGATCCTTTGGGCCTCTATCAATTGGTATCAGAGCCTTTCAGCCCACTTAAGGCTCGAGTGAGTGATTCCAAGCCATTCCAGAGAGGGCCCATAGTGTATAAGTTGGCCATGGTGTAAGGTTTACAACAACAAGGGTGGGGTGTCCGTGAAGAGATATTGTTGCAGGCCTTTTTTCGGTCGTCAGAGAATGTCTTCAGAGTCATCGCTTGTGTTGTCACAGTCTTTTGGGGTGGATCCTTTGGGCCTCTATCAATTGGTATAAGAGCCTTTCAGCCCACTTAAGGTCCGAGTGAGTGATTCCAAGCCACTCCGGAGAGGGCCCATGGTGTATAAGTTGGCCATGGTATAAGGTTCACAACAACAAGGGTGGGGGTGTCTGTGAAGAGCTATTGTTGCAGGCTTTCTCTTGGTCATCAGGATCGTTGTTGTCGCGGGCTCCGCCGACCGCCGTGGGTTTTTGGTGTTGATCCATCGGCGAAGAAAGGGGATGGGAGGTGGATGAAGAACTTTCCTCGCTGGCCTTTCAGCCCACTTAAGGCCTGAGTGAGTGATTTCAAGCCACTCCGGAGAGGGCCCATGGTGTATAAGTTGGCCATGGTGTAAGGTTCACAACAACAAGGGTGGGGGTGTTCGTGAAAAGCTATTGTTGCATGACTTTTCTCGGTCGTTAGAGAATGTCGTCGGAGTCGTTGCTTGCGTTGTCACAGTCTTTTGGGGTGGATCCTTTGGGCCTCTATCAATTGATACTAGATCCTTTCATCCCACTTAAGGCCCGAGTGAGTGATTCCAAGCCACTCCGGAGAGGGCCCATGGTGTATAAGTTAGCCATGGTGTAAAGTTCACAACAAAAAGGGTGGAGGTGTTCGTGAAAAGCTATTGTTGCAGGCCTTCTCTCGGTCGTCAGAGTCGTTGTTGTCACGGGCGCCGCCGTCCACCGTGGGTTCTTGGTGTTGATCCATCGGCAAAGAAAGGGTGTGGGAAGTGGATAAAGAACTTTCCTCGCTAGCCTTGTCTATGTCTGTTGCTTTCATATTCACAGCGAGAAGGTTGGGGAGGGATTGGTGTCGAGCTATGGCTGCTGACCTTCTCTCAGTCACAATGTTGTTGAAGTCGTCGCTTGTGTTGTCATGGTCTTTTGGGGTGGATCCTTTGGGCCTCTATCAATTGGTATCAGATCTTTTCAACCCACTTAAGACCTGAGTAAGTGATTCCAAGCCACTTCGGAGAGGGCCCATGGTGTATAAGTTGGCTGTGGTGTAAGGTTCACAACAACAGTGGTGGGGGGTGTCCGTGAAAAGCTATTATTGTAGCCTTCTCTCGGTCGTCAGAGTCGTTGTCACGGGCGTCGCCAACTACCGTGGGTTCTTGTTGTTGATCCATCGGTGAAGAAAGGGCGTGGGAGGTGGATGAAGAACTTTCCTCATTGGCCTTGTCTCCGTCTGCTGCTTTCATATTCACATTGAGAAGGTTGGGGAGGGATTGGTGTCGAGCTATGGCTGCTGACCTTCTCTCGGTCACAACGTCATCAGAGTTGTCGCTTGCGTTGTCATGGTCTTTTGGGGTGAATTCTTTGGGCCTCTATCAATTGGTATCAGAGCCTTTCAGCCCATTTAAAGCCCGAGTGAGTGATTCCAAGCCACTCTGGAGAGAGCCCATGGTGTATAAGTTGGCCATGGTGTAATGTTCACAACAACAAGGGTGGGGTGTGTCCGTGAAGAGATGTTGTTGCAAGCCTTCTTTCGGTCGCCAGAGTTATTGTTGTCACAGGCGCCGCCGACCACTGTGGGTTCTTGGTGTTGATCCATCGATGAAAAAAGGGCGTGGGACGTGGATGAAGAACTTTCCTCACTGGCCTTGTCTCCGTCTGCTGCTTTCATATTCACAGCGAGAAGGTTGGGGAGGTATTGGTGTCGAGCTATGGCTATTGACCTTCTCTCGATCACAATGTCATTGGAGTCGTCGCTTGTGTTGTCACGGTCTTTCGGGGTGGATCCTTTGGGCCTTTATCATTTGGTATCAGAGAGCCTTTCAGCCCACTTTTGGCCCGAGTGAGTGATTCCAAGCTACTCCGGAGAGGGCCCATGGTGTATAAGTTGCCCATGGTGTAAGGTTCACAACAACAATGGTGGGGGTGTCTGTGAAGAGCTATTGTTGCAGGCCTTCTCTCAGTCGTCAGAGTCATTGTCACGGGCACCGCCGACCGCCGTGGGTTTTCGGTGTTGATCCATCGACGAAAAAAGGGTGTGGGAGTTGGATGAAGAACTTTCCTCATTGGCCTTGTCTCCATCTGCTGCTTTTATATTCACAGTGAGAAGGTTGGGGAGGGATTGGTGTCGAGCTATGGCTACTGACCTTCTCTCTGTCACAATGTCATCGGAGTCGTGGCTTGCGTTGTCACAGTCTTTTGGGGGTGGATCCTTTGGGCCTCTATCAATTGGTATAAGAGCCTTTCAGCCCACTTAAGGCCCGAGTGTGTGATTCCAAGCCACTCCGGAGAGGGCCCATGGTGTATAAGTTGGCCATGGTATAAGGTTCACAGCAACAAGGGTGGGGGTGTTCGTAAAGAGCTATTGTTGCAGGCCTTCTCTCAGTCGTCAGGATTGTTGTTGTCGCGGGCGCCGCCGACCACCGTGGGTTTTTGGTGTCGATCCATCGGTGAAGAAAGGGCATGAGAGGTGGATGAAGAACTTTCTTCGCTGGCCTTTTAGCCCACTTAAGGCCCGAGTGAGTGATTCCAAGCCACTCTGGAGAGGGCCCATGGTGTATAAGTTGGCCATGGTGTAAGGTTCACAGCAACAAGGGTGGGGGTGTCCGTGAAGAGCTATTGTTGCAGGCTTCTCTCGGTCATCATAGAATGTCATCGGAGTCGTCGCTTGCATTGTCACGGTCTTTTGGGGTGGATCCTTTGGGCCTCTATCGATTGATATCAGAGCTTTTCAGCCCACTTAATGCTCAAGTGAGTGATTCCAAGCCACTCCGGAGAGGGCCCATGGTGTATAAGTTGGCCATGGTAAAAGGTTTAGAGCAACAAGGGTGGGGGATGTCTGTGAAGAGCTATTGTTGCAGGCCTTCTCTCGGTCGTCAGAGTCATTGTCATGGGCACCGCCGACTGCCGTGGGTTCTTGTTGTTGATCCATCGGCAAAGAAAGGGCGTGGGAGGTGGATGAAGAACTTTCCTCGCTGGCCTTGTCTCCGTCTACTGCTTTCATATTCACATTAATAAGGTTGGGGAGGGTTTGGTGTCGAGCTATGGCTGCTGACCTTCTCTCAGTCACAATGTCATCGAAGTCGTCGCTTGCGCTGTCATAGTCTTTTGGGGTGGATCCTTTGGGCCTCTATCAATTGGTATCAGAGCATTTCAGCCCACTTAAGGCTCGAGTGAGTGATTCCAATCCACTCTGGAGAGAGCCCATGGTGTATAAGTTGGCTATGGTGTAATGTTCACAACAACAAGGGTGGGGTGTGTCTGTGAAGAGCTATTGTTGCAAGCCTTCTTTCGGTCGTCAGAGTCGTTGTTGTCACGGGTGTCGCCGATCGCTGTGGGTTCTTGGTGTTGATCCATCGGCGGAGAAAGGGCGTGGGAGGTGGATGAAGAACTTTCCTCACTGGCCTTGTCTCCGTATGCTGCTTTCATATTCACAACGAGAAGGTTGGGGAGGGATTGGTGTCGAGCTATGGCTACTGACCTTTCTCGATCACAATGTCGTCGGAGTCGTCGCTTGCATTGTCACGGTCTTTCAGGGTGGATCCTTTGGGCCTCTATCATTTGGTATCAGAGAGCCTTTCAGCCCACTTAAGGCCCGAGTGAGTGATTCCAAGCCACTCCAGAGAGGGCCCATGGTGTATAAGTTGCCCATGGTGTAAGGTTCACAACAACAATGGTGGGGGTGTTTGTGAAGAGCTATTGTTGCAGGCCTTCTCTCGGTCGTCAGAGTTGTTGTCACGGGCGTCGCCGACTATCGTGGGTTCTTGGTGTTGATCCATCGGCGAAGAAAGGGTGTGGGAGGTGGATGAAGAACTTTCCTCACTAGCCTTGTCTCCGTCTGTTGCTTTTATATTCACAACGAGAAGGTTGGGGAGGGATTGGTGTCGAGCTATGGATGCTGACCTTCTCTTTGTCACAATGTCGTCGGAGTCGTTGCTTGCATTGTCACGGTCTTTTGGGGTGGATCCTTTGGGCCTCTATCAATTGGTATCAGAGTTTTTCATCCCACTTAAGGCCCGAGTGAGTGATTCCAAGCCTCTTCGGAGAGGGCCCATGGTTTATATGTTGCCCATAGTGGAAGGTTCACAACAACAAGGGTGGGGGGTGTCTGTGAAGAGCTATTGTTGCAGGCCTTCTCTCGGTCATTAGAGTCGTTGTTGTCACGGGCACTGCCGACCGCCGTGGGTTCTTAGTGTTGATCCATCGGCAAAAAAAGGGTGTGGGAGGTGGATGAAGAACTTTCCTCGCTGCTTTGTCTCCGTCTACTACTTTCATATTCCCAGCGAGAAGGTTGGGGAGGGATTGGTGTCGAACTATGGCTGCTGACCTTCTTTCGGTCACAATGTCGTCGTAGTCGTCGCTTGCGTTGTCACGGTCGCCTCCAACAACCATGGGTTCTTGTTGTCCATCCATCGGCTAAGGGAGGGCACACTTTCTGTGTTTGAACTTTTAACCACATGAGATGAGGGGAAACAGGCGCCACCAGCCGAGAGGTGAGACAGAGTTTTCTGGTAGCCTACTCCACTGCCTACTGAGTTAACAGAAACCATGGTCAAGTTTGGGTTCACCTTTCCCCGAACACTATCACGCGTCAAAATTTTTAGCTGAATAGGACATATGCCATGTTTGGCATGGAATATGAAAAATAGTTAGTTTCGGTCCTTGACCATAATGGTCTAGATAAAATATTGTTTGCAACTCAATCCAAATTTTATTTAGATATTACGTCACTTCAACTCGACCCTGTATTGCATTTAGAATAAAAAACTAGTTCAAATTTGATCTTGCAATCCCTCTCAAAATGAGATTAAGTTAGTTTAATGTCTAAACCAAAATTGGATTACCAAGTCCCAAATTCCACTTTTAGTCCAAAATTTACCAAACACCTAATATGGTCATGTCATAATATTTTAACTAACTCAATTGTGAAGTCTGTTTGATATACATATCCAACTAAATGAATGACTTTCTCTTAAAAGAAGTGGAGGTTACATAATGGAGCTGGCGTCAGCAAACAAAATGGCATCGGTTATGGACATGGTCATCACAATATGATCAATTTTTTCAGATATCGAGTTTGTTAAAAAAAAATTCAAATATCAACTTACATCGAAAGAGGCGCGCAGCAAAGACATCATTATTGCTTGATTTATTAATTTCTTCGTAATTGATATTTTAGTAAAATCTTTAGTCGTCACTTCATACTTTATTCCTTCCCATTATGTCAATTTGTTCCAGCAATCGAAAGCTCTTGCCACGCGGCCTTAAATAAGAAAAGGAGTAACCATCTATGTACTATAAAAGAGTGGGACCCAGAGAGGATCCACTCATCACTCAATTTGAGGAATTAAACTCGTTTAATCCATACACACTTTTTTCATTTCTCAAAAAAATGATATATATGACTGAAGTATAGCAGTGGAAATATATATAATAACTATTTTCAATTTATAAGAATACAATATTATCACCCGCTTGGGGTTTATATGGAATTAATAAATTCTTCATCTAGGAAGAGGAAAGTCCAAACTATCTCAAGTCTATCTCCTAAGAGTCAACACTACTAAGCCAAGTCAATGTCATCATGTCAAGTCCACCATGCCATTTACCTAAGGGATTGGAAACATAACCCACAAGAGAAGACAAATAGAAGTTGTCAGCATCAAAGCATGTATGTGCATATAAATAGGGACTGAGCAATATCAGGAAAAAAAAGGACAACAATATACTTAACAAGGCTTCCAACAATTGAGGAAAACAAACATCCAAATGGATATCAAAGAGGAATAAAAGAGAATAAGAAATATGAAAATTTTGTCAGTCACCACAATAATATCATGAAGCATAAGCAGTGCATGTAAAAATATTAGACTAAAGTCATTTAAAGAAGGGTCGTGACACCATAGGATCTCACTCAGAAATTAGTGGAAAAGTGTGCCATGGGCGTAATAAGTGCACCCTATATATATTGAGACAAAAAGCACACTCAGGGTAGAAAAAGCACGCCCAATGTATGGTTGTACTCATGTACCACTACTACAAAAAAAATTAATTTAAGCTATGCACAAATGTAGAGACAAGAATAAGTTCAGTCAAACTCTAAAAAAAGAATGACAACATCCAGTAGTTATCATGTGGGGTCATAGGACCCATAAACAATTATATTCACATTTGAAGTGCATCATAAGACCACAAGGCCATCTCATGGGAAATTAAGATTCCATTTCACAAGTAGAGACAATCGTGTTTAAATCTCAAATAAGAGTATAAATTGAAATAGGATAATAAGTTACAAAATTTAGAGTCAACAAGCATATTCAACAGATTAAGATGATCATGAGATCCATATAAACACATGATTTGTCACATAAATTAACGTCTCAGAAGAGAGAGAGAGAAAGGTAATAGTATAGTATGTCCCAGAGGACCAAGAGAGAGATAAATGTGGGTGATTGCTCAATATGATAACAAGGGATGCAACTTACATCAAGATATAGCAAATTTAGGTCAATTTCTCAATATAGAACGCAGAAAATGCAACATACATTAAGAGAGAGAAATTGGATCCATTTCTCAATGTGATTTAGGAGATGCAACATACATCAAGAGAGAGAAATTAGATCCACTTCTCAATATAATTAAGGAGATACAACATGCCTCATGTCCAAACTACCAAGATCCAAGACAAAACTTAAATGTTGGTATTTATCCCCATAGAGCCAATCATACGATGATTGTGATGGGACATCATATATTTGATTTGAAAATTATAAAGGTAATTCCATCTATTATGTTTGTATCAATCATGAGATGACGACACAGATTTAATAGAGTCTAAAGAATGATTTACTTGATGGCATATGTCTTCAGGTTTAGGACATGGACAATGAGATCAAATGTATAATAAGAGTACATGCATTCTTATTATGTCTCTAGTCATATATTATTATGAAAAAAAAATAGACAACAATAATACATAACACTAGAGTGTGTGTTGACTGATGACAAAGTCTCATTAGTCATGATATGGGATATCAAGTCAAACACATAGGTACTTGTTAGAGAACAATGTACCAGATGGACCCACCTTGAGAGTGATACATGGATACCATGGAATGGTAGTCAGAATCAACTCTCATAGTTATAGTGGTTATAGTGGTTCTTAGACCTGAACTATACTGATTACATGTCATTCGTTGTACTTTGACATCATTCAATGTCACCTTGAATAAGGATTGTCATAAAGATGATGCTCAGATGCATTATGATAAATGAGGATTGAGCGTGAGTGATGTATATGGGATTTTTCTCTCCTATAGGAGATTGATATCATGGCCACTTGATAAGCAAGACTAAGAAATGTATGGCCATACTCATGTGACTGAATTGTGATATGTGAGCTCACATGCATCTCATACAGTCTGCTCTAGTTCAAGGAACATGGATTGAACAATGAGAGGATGACGATTCTATGCCTTGAGTTCAATCTGATACCAGAGACAAAGGAACTATACAATCACGGTAACACTAATCGGGATTGTAGGTTGAAGTTATTCTCTAAATTTCCAATCACTTGGATAGAAATGATGTGTTTCTCGATACCGCTCTTTGTTTGTGATGTCATACGTTGGTTATGGAAATTCACTGCCAATGTAATTTGGGACCTATAGGGTCACATACATAGGATGCACATGGAATAGGAGTTTACTCATGAAAATTGGCTAAATAGAAATAGGAGTTGACCGACTGAAGGGTTGAGTCAACCGACTCAAAGGTTGAGTCGATCGATTCATATGTCATAATTACTAAAGTAATTAGATAATAAATTTAAACAACATTGGTTGAAAAGTGCTTGAGTGGGAACATGAGTCAAATGAATCATGTGTTGAGTCGACTGACTCAAATGATGAGTCAACCAACTCAGAGTTCTAGTCGACCGATTGGATGATCAGTAAGACTAAATCAAGGGTTGCTGTTGAGTCACAATGTGCATTGATCGATGCATTAAAAACAATATGTTTATTAATAGGAAAGTATTCCAATAGATCTATTCAAGTATTGAGTCAACTAATTGGGTGTGAGTCGACTGACTCAAGTGTTGAGTTGACCTACTCATGGTTTGCAAAAACTAAAAATTTGTGAAAATTAGTCTCTTTGACTCCCAGTTAATCTGGAAACCTTAGCCATGATCATCCTATAAATAGGGGTGTAGTCAGGGATTTCAAAGACACGGCAACAATAGACAACTACCTCAGACAAATGTTGCCCTCTGACAGTTGTGGTAACATGAGAGACCGGGCAAGTCTTATCCATAAAAGGGAGAGATAGCGAGGGATAGTCAATGAGGGAGAATGAGTCAATGCTAGCACGTTGACATCGAATGGACAACTCCTTGATGTTGGCTCTAGGAAGTGAAATGAGGAGTTCCTGATAGTTTGTGTGGACTACATAAAGGCATGGAGTTTTTTCCGCCATACTAGGAGGATAACAACCACCACCATCCGTGGTGTTTCTCTAGGACACCATCACTAACAGTTGTTCGTGTACATCTTGCAAAGAGTGCACATCACCGAGTAAGAGTAGCCTATGGAGTTGCTCCATGACTAGGTATATTTATTGCTACCTTCTTTTCTAGATACATTGTTGTTGACACAATCTACTAGTCACAGAATAGGGGTGAACAAATTGTTTTTGCTGCCTTCTTTGTCATCCCTATTCCCCAATAGTGGTGTCAAGCCACGTCAATTTATGATATATCAGGATTTAAATCAATATGAATGGATTTATTTTATTGCAAATGATGTGAATATTAAAATAATTATTTACATATATGATTAATTGCCACATACAATCCAAATATACATATATGGTATATATGTAATTTATACAAGTTACCCTAAAATGTTTTAATGGTGGTTGTACACGTGGTTGTGGCCAAAACCCATGTAGATGTGTGTGCTAGGTTGTTTGGTATTCTTTCTTATTGACATTCGGTTTGCATACCAATCATCTCCCTTCCTTTATAAATGTAAATTCATGCTCTTCTTCTTATACTCCCCTCGAATGTAACTTGAGATTTTCCCTTTTACAATATAATTTGAAATGGAATAGTTTTAATTTCTATTTTTAGAAAGAGAATATATTTTGTACTAGGCCAGTCGACCAACTGAGGAGTTGAGTCAATCGACTAGAGGACTGAGGAGGCCATCCAACAAGAGGAGCTAGTCAATCGACTGAAGACTCAACTGATTGATTGGAGGAGTCCAGTAAACCACATGAGCTAGAGCCAGTCAAACGACTAATGGAAGCCAATCGATCGATTGAGAGTCCAATAATGGAGGGTCCGCCCGATCGAATAGCCTATCCCAGCAACACTATATAGGTTGCTACATGAGATGTATGACCTTAGGTGGTGCCATTTCTTTGCAGATCTAAAGAATTTCATTAGTATGGTCATAATAATCGCTCATACATTTTATGATTGTATGTTTCGTTTGTGGATATAGTATGTATATGATACAATTTTAAGCATGTGCTGATTGGATATGTATATATACTAATTGTTGACCTAGGAGTTATACATTGTCCATATTTTGATTATGACTTAACCATTCCATTCATATGCATCTAATATGCCTATTTGAGATTGATTTCAGGTATTAGGTACATGAAAAGGGTCAATTCAATCAAGCCCTAGCTCGAACAAGTTCAAGTAAAAAATAATGCAATTCCACTTTTGTGGAAAACACCCTAAAATCCTTAGGACTATTTTGTAATAATTTGTATTGATGTTATGACTTGTAACTAAGATGAGAAAAAATTAGGAGCAATTAATTTGAATGTTTAATCACTCTAACGACTATTTCTAAAATTCATTTTAGAGTGCCTATTCGGTCAAGTTTCACCGCTGAGAAACTCGACCGACACCCTGGATGAATTTTAGAAAAGTCCAGGTTTGGCCGAGTTTACCTCAGGAAGAAACTCAACCGAAACCCTGTACTAGAAAAATAAATTTAAGCGACCGACTGAGTTTCATCTAGGGTAAACTTGACCGATGCTTCAAATTTACTTTTCATATAGTGTAATTGGTCAAGTTACCTTTATTGAAATTTGATCGTCTGCACTATATGAAAAGTGCAAAAAAAGTGATTGTAGTTGTTGGAGTGTTGCAAACATAAAAAATAGATATGTTGCAACACCCCAAGCAACCAGAAATGATTCATAAGTGCTTCTAGTGACTAATGGACATCCTCAACTATAAACATGACATCTTGGAGTTCATTCCAAGGTTTCTCATTCATGTTATTCAAGTTCCTAGCTATAGTTGAGTGCATTCAGTCCACTAGAGCCCCTTTATCTCTCTTGCTTACACTTCAAAATGTCCATATGAGTGAGATAGATTATTTGTGAGAGAGCTACTCCTGTAGTCTTGCAAAACTCTCAAAGATTGCCTTTCCCAACCCCTTTCTTCAAGTGAAAAGTTGGTGAAAGCTTCTCCAACTAAAGGAGAAGGTGCAAAGCTTCTCCAAGTTGAAGAAGAAGGTGAAGGCTGAAGATCCTTGTGAGAGTGGGTAATTCCTTCTAGGTAGAAGACTTGTTTCAAGAAGGGGAGCTCCTTGGAAAAAGTTTCCCACTCCTTGCAAAAGTAGGTAAGCCCTAGTAAAGGTTGAAGAGTCTTTCTCTATGGATAGTTAAGTCCTTGTAAGCTTTATTGGCTACTTTTGGTCCTAAAAAAGGAAGGATATCTATCCTTTCCCTATAAAAGTAAGGTCTAATTGTATATCTTACAATGGAATATAAATAAGCAATGGTTGCAAAATCTTAGAGATTGACCTCTCTAGGTAGTGGACTGACTTTCTCCTAGTTTGGAGACTGGAAGCACTCTACATAGCTTGTTCTTGATGTATTTTAATATCTCTCATCTTTGCTATGTATGTTTGGATTAAACATCAAACTCCATATTTGCAATAGTTCCAATTGAAGGAACTTGAAGATCTAACAAGTTTTTCGTGAGTGTTTTTATCTCTATTCACCCCCACTCTAGAGCCCTTTGATCCAACAAGTGGTATCAGAGCAACTGTCTTTTCTAACAAGATCTCCTACAAGATGAGAAGATGGGTGACACACTTCTAGATTCTTGCAACTTGGAGAGAGGGTTCTCCATGAGACCTACAATCTTCGATGGTGCCAACTTCCTCTATTGGAAGAGAAGGATGTCGTTCTACCTTAAAGGGATGAGCCATGACATGTGAAAAGTAGTCATCCTTCCATGCAAAGAGCCAGTCGAAGATGTTTCCACTTGGGATGAAGATACACTCAAGACCATAGCTAAATGAAAAGACTATAAGCATCATCTATGTTGCCCTCAATCCTTCCAAGTTCAATCAGATCTCTTCTTGGTATATATTCCATGAGCTATAGAATAAGTTGTGCATCACCTATGAAGGGACAAAGAAAGTGAAGGAGTCCAAGACCTACATGCTTAAGGGTCTCCTTGAGAACTTCAAGATGGGTAAGAAGGAGAGAGTGGCTAAGATGTACACGAGTCTCAACACCATCATCAATGGACTTGCTTTATTGTGTCACCCCATGGATAGAGGGACCATCAATTACAAGATTCTAAGATCTCTTCTCAAGAGATGGGAATCCAAGGTGACCTCAATTGAAGAAGTTAGAAGCCTTGGTGGCATCGCCACCGAAGAGCTCGTTGGCAACATTCAAGCTCATGAGCCAAGACTTGACAAACAAGAGGAAGATGACAAGAAATAAGAGAAGGAATTAAAGAATATCTAAGACAAAGAATTTAAATCTCAAGTGGAGGTAATGATTCTCTAACAACAACTTATATTTTGATCCTATCCTCCTTCCTCAAGTGAAGATGAAGCCCCTAGCAATGAAGTTAACCACTCCAAGGGAAAGCACTTCAAAGGAAATCCCTCCTCCTCCTGTACTCCTAGGTTCTATGAATGTGGCCAAAAAGGACATTACAAGAATGGTTGCCCTAAGGCAAGGAAGTCCTACTACAAGAGCATCTTCAAGAAGAAGGAGAACTACAAGAAGGATGGCAAGTACAAGAGGAAGGACAAGAAGGACAAAAGGAGAAAAGATGCAGTCGATGTCACATGGAAGGAGTTATAGTTTAGTGATTCCATCTCAAATTAGAGAGAATTCTACCTTGCTCTCATGTCCTTTACAAGTGATCAAATTGGTGAGGTAAGTGAGGTAAAAGGAAAATGGATTGTTGATAGTGGTTTCTCCAAGCATATGATTGGTGAGATAACCTATTTCAACAACTTCACAAAGAAGAAAGGATTATCAATGACCTTTGATGGCAACTACAATGGGTAAAATAATAGGTGAGGGTGATGTGGATGATTCATTATGCATCAAGAATGTTCTTCTTATGGATGGCCTACATTACAATTTAATAAGTGTTAGTCAACTTCGTGATAATGGTTAAATTGTTTTATTTACCTCACTTGAATGCTTGCTTCTAGCTTCCCTCTCCTCCAATGTTATAATAAGGGAACTAGAAATGAAAACCTTTATGTTTTTGTTCTTGATTGTCTTAAGCCTATTGTTGGTAGATGCCTTGTAGTTGATAAGAATGATATATCTTTGTGGAACTATAGGCTTGGTCACGTAAATATGCATCAATTGAGGAAGGTGAGAAAAATGAATTGGACAAAGGACTTCCTAATTTAGACTTTGGGAAGGATGAGGAATGTCGACCTTGCACACAAGGGAAGAAAACCAAATCCTCCTTTAAATCAAAAGGAGTCCTTAGTACCAAAAGAGCTCTTGAACTTCTTCATATTGATCTATTTGGACCTATGAAAACTCAATCGCTTTGTCGTAGCAAGTATTGCCTTGTGATGGTCAATGACTTTTGTCGCTATACTTGGATCTTCTTCTTAGTTTTGAAAAGTGATACTCTTGACATTTTCTCTACTTTTTGAAAATGATTTGAAAATGAAGCTTCTTGTCGGATTGTCTCTATCCACAGTGACCATGGGGGAGAATTTGAAAACGATTTGTTTGAAAGATTTTGTGAGAAATCTGGTTATTCGCACAACTTTTCTTTTCCTTGTACACCTCAACAAAATGGGGTTGTAGATAGAAAGAATAGGTCATTACATGATATGTCTAGGACTATGCTTCTGGCATATGATACTCTAAAGAAGTTTTGGGCCGAAGCCATTAGAACCATGTTTTGTGAAAAATTGACTTTTCACCCATCCGGTCTTTGAAGGGAAAACCATATGAGTTATGGCGTGGTAGAAAGTTGTCTATTGATTTATTTCATGTCTTCATTTATCCTTTTTTTGTTTTGAACACCAAGGATTCTCTCGAAAAGTTTGATGTGAAATATTACAAGGCTTTCTTTCTTGGCTATAACACAAGTAGCAAGGCTTATAGAGTATTTAACATTGAGTTGTCTAAATTAGAAGAATCCATCAATGTTAAATTTGTTGAAACTAACCCCTCTATTTACAAGAATATTGTAAATGATGATGTTGCAGATGAGGTGATTCCTATACTAAAAGATCTCAACATCACCAACAAGGGAAAAAAGGTGGATATAGAAGAAGAAGATAAAGAAGAAGAAAAGAAGGATCCAACTCCATGGTTCGCCAAGCATCATCTAAAAGAGCTCATAATAGGTGATCCTTTTGAAAGGGTGAAGACACGAGCTGCATTCAACAAAGAAGAAGCTGGAAACACCTTCACCTCACAACTTGAGCCAAAGAATGTGAAAGTATCTCTCAAGAATGATGAATGAATCCTAGATATGATGGAAGAGTTTGAGAATTTTGATAAGAACAAAGTGTGGACCTTAGTGCCAAGACCAAATGGTAGGAATATCATTGGCAACATGCGGGTCTACTGCAACAAGCTAGATGAAAGTGGTAAAGTGGTAAGGAACAAAGAAAGGTTAGTTGCTCAAGGCTACAATCAACAAGAAGGTATTATTTTTTATGAAACTTATGCTCCTGCTGCTAGACTTGAATCTATTAGAATGTTACTTGCCTTTTCTAGTTATAATAATTTCTTTCTTTATCAAATAGATGTTAAAAGTGAATTTCTAAATGGTAGAGTAGAGGAAGGAGTATATGTTTCTCAACCTCCCATCTTTGAACATGACAAGCTCCCTAACCATGTTTATTTGTTGCAAAAAGCTCTACAGACTCAAACAAGCCCCTAGAGCTTGGTATGAGAAACTAAAGAACTATTTTCTAGACAATGGATATGTCATGGACAAAGTAGATTCTACTCTATTTCTTATACACACTTCTAGTAACATTTTGATCATTCAAATTTATATTAATGATATCATTTTTGACAGAGTTGATTTTGATCTTTGCAAGGAGTTTAGTTCTCTTTTATAGAGTGAGTTTGAGATGAGCATGATGGGGGAGCTTACTTTCTTCCTTAGATTTCAAATCAAGCAAATGAAGGAAGGAAACTTCATCAACTAAGGAAAGTACACAAGTGAACTTCTTAAACACTTTGGGATGGACAACACCAAGCTAATGGACGCCCCCATGTCAAACACCAACAAACTTGATAGATATGAGGAAGGTGAGAAGCTAGATAAGAAGCTTTGTAGAGATATGATTGGTAGCTTGTTAAATTTAACTGCCTCTAGATCTATATCATGTTTAGTGTTGGTTTGTGTGCTATATTTTAATCAAACCCTAGGAAATCTCATCTTATAGAGGTTAAGAGGATTTTGAGGTATCTAGCCAAAACCCAAAATTTTGGTCTATGGTATCCCATGTCAAGGGAATTTACTCTTACTTCTTATAGTGATGTGGATTATGTAGGGTGATTAATTGATAGAAAGTGCACAAATGGAACTTTCTTTCTCCTAGGACCATGATTAGCTTCTTGGTTTTCTAAGAAACAAGGCATTGTGGCTCTTTCAATTATCGAGGATGAATATGTTGCAACTGGGAGTTTTTGTGCCCAAGTCCTATGAATGAAGAAAATGCTCTGAGACTTTAATGTTCATTATGATGTTTCTCCCATATATTGTGATAATACTAGTGAAATCAATCTTTCTTACAATACTATATTACATAGTAGACCCAAACATATAGATGTCCATCATCATTTTCTTTGTGATCACATTGCCAAAAATGATATTTGTATGACGTATGTGGACACTAAGAATCAAGTTGCTGACATTTTCACAAAACCTCTAGCTAGAAAGAAATTTACCTTAATTAGATAAAAAATGCTTATTAATGCTCTTGATGATATTAATATGCCTTATGGATAGATGTCTTACACCTATATGTTCTTGCTCATGCTTGGGTCATGTTTTTACTTGAAAGTGTTGTATTTGCCATCTTTTTATGCCTTGTTCTACTTATTTTTTACTATTTTTCACAAATGCATGTGTTTACTGTAGAATAGTTGCCAATAATGAGTGGAATGTGCCTCAATATGTTCAAAATACATGATAGTCTAGAAACATAAATTTATATAGCACTCTAGTAGCTTAAAATTATTTTTTATATCTTTTAGACAGACTGACCCATTGGCCGAGTTTAACCTGGGAGAAACTTGACTGATCACATGCTTAAAACTGAACTAAACTTCAGTATCAGTCGAGTTTCCAACAACCTAAACTTGACTGATAACACTATTGGGAGGAAAATATATATGTCATCGACTGACTTTTCTCCCTCTGAACTAGAGAAAGTCAACCAATACCCATCTAATCATGTTCTTCCTCCAACCCTAGGGATAACTCAACCTCTCTTCCACCCTCCTTATCCTCAGATCTACCCTCTTTGCCTCTCCCAACCTTGACCTAGGTGGTTAGTGTAGGTAAATTAGGGTGACAGATAAGGTAGCAGAAACAAAAATTTAAAGTCAAATTCCCCTGGTCAACAAGATCGTGTCAACAACAATGTATCTAGGGAGGAAAGGTTGCAAGGTTATACTTGGTCCTGGAGCAAGTCCAACGATATTACCCTTGTAGTATCATCATGCTTCTTCTTCTTCAGGCAGTAGCTCGCTCCTTCTTTAGCAACAACACTTGAACAATCGTCTCCTTCAGCCTCCTGGTATGACCACCACAGATGGCGGTTGATAGAGTTGTCCTAGCGATAAAAGTCTGCCGACTCTAGAGAAGTCCATGTGGACCACCAGAAACTCTACTTTTCACTACTAAAGCCAACGAGAAGGAGTTCTCCCTCTCGAACATCAACCGCTAGAGTTGATATGCTCTCCCATGATCTCTCCCTTGCGATCCCTCCTTTATTGGGTAGAACTTGCTCAGGATCTCTATTGGTTACCACAACCAGAGAGGATAACAATTTGTAGAGCCATTTTTTTTTGTTTTGAGAAGCCCCCAATACCCCTCTATTTATAGGATAGGCTAGGGTCAGGGGTTCCCAGTCTGTGCGGGAGTCAAAAGGGTCAAAATTATGAATTTTTAGAACATGTACACAATGAACTGGTCATTTTGCACACCCAACCAGTCGGTTGGTGCATGAGCTGTTTGATTCATGAAGTGACCTGGTCAGTTCGTGTAGTTTCGTATTCTGAATCAACTTGGTAAGCAATGCAGGATTACTGCACAACAAGATGTCAACACTAATTTTGATCCAATTGAATTGACAATCGAACCAGGCAGTTCATTTCATGAACCGATTAAGTTGGGATATGTGAACTAGTCATCTCACTCCTTGGTTCATCCATTGATCAGCCAATGTTGATTCCAATTGACCTAACACTCCGACCAATCAGTTCAGCCCTTGAATCGGTCAATTCAGAGTCCACTCAGTCGATTTTGAACCTTAATTGTTTAATTGAATACATAAACACCTTTAGTAATCAAATTAAACATCATTCATGAATATACTCCTTTAATCCAAGTGTATCCTATGTGTATGACCCTATAGGTCCATAATTACGTTGGAATTAAATCTCCATAACTAACTTATGACATCAAAAGCAATGAACGATATCTAGCAACACATAATTGCTACCCAAGTAACTCAGAAAATTGGAGAACAACTTCAACGTACAATTCATGATCAATATTACTGTAATTGTATAGTTCCTTTGTCTCTGATATCCAGATGAACTCGAGGGCATGGAATCATCACCCTATGAACATTGAATCCATGTTCCTTAAACTAGAGCACTTTGTATGAGATGCATGTGAGCTCACATATCATATACTAAGTCACATGAGTACGACTGTACATTTCTCAATCCTGCTTATCAAGAGACCTTGGATATAAATCTCATGTAGGAGGGACAAATCTCATCTACATCACTCACATTCTATCCCTATGTATCGCAGTGCACCCGAGCACCACCATTATGGCAACCCTTATTCATGATCACGGTGGATGATGTCAAAGTACAAGAACAACATGTGATGAATGTAGTGACTTCAGGTCTAATAACCACAATCACCACTATCACTATGAGAGTTGATTCTGACTACCATCCATGGTTTCCACAAATCACTTGCATGGTGGGTCTGCCTGATACACTATTCTCTAACATGTACCTGTGTGCTTGACTTAATATCACATATCATGATTAATGAGACTCTATGATCTGCTAACACACACTCTAGTCTTATGTATTACTATTGTCTATTTTGCTTCCATGGTAATATCCAACTAGGGACATAACAAGAATGTATGTACCCTTATCATATATATGATCTCATTGTTCAAGTCACATACTCAAATACACACGTCATCCAGTAATTGTCATTCTTTAGACATCTACTATGCTTGTGTCATCATCCCATGCTAAGACAAACATAATAGATGGAATTACCTTTATGATTTATAAATAAGGTATTTAATGCCACATTCCAATCACCATATGATTGGCTCTATGGGCACACATACCAACAAACTCCCACATACACTTAGAGCCAATCACCCACAAATCCTATTCTAAGTGATCTTAACATGTCCATCATGTTTCTTCTACGCAAGAGCTTTTATAGTGGGTATAGAAACATTTTCTTCATGTCGGTATTTTGTAAGTTTCACATCACTCTGTTGTGTGACTTTTTGCATGAGATGGAAGTGTCATAGTATGTATCTAAGATTCCTTGCCTATCCAGTAGCTTCATTGTTGTCAAAGTATTTCTACTGTGTCGTTAATGGTTGGAACCTCTCACAAGCTCACCCATATGAACTTATTGATCCATACAATATCCTCTATTATTTTCATAACACAAAAATACTCGACTTATTTTGTAGATTTAAACAAATTTCATTAGCTCGAAACCCTTTCCATCTTATAGTTCTTTTTTAAGGTCAAACATAAATTCATTTATTTATCATTTTGGAAGCTTGCATCGGTGTAAACCTTTAAACCCAACTCTTCCTTATAACCATAACCAAGGAACCAATCATTTAGTACTTCATAAGAACCTAAGGATGTTCTTTATGTTAGTCCATTGAATTTCATTGGCATCTGACATATACCCTCTCGTCATATCCAATATATATGAGATTACTAGATAGGTATATATATATCCTCTCATCATGTCCAATACATATGAGATGATTGGATATCCTCTCATCATGTCCAATACATATGAGATGATTGGATATCCTCTCATCATGTCCAATAGATAAAAGATAATGAGATACATAACATTGCATTCAAGATAGATCCAATGGTGAATGCATATGCCATCTAACCATTTGTTCATATTCTTCACAAGAACTAGGATACTAGGCTCCTAAGAGACTAACTCCATGGAACATGGACAAGTTTTCTCTCATTGAGTCATGCATGCTAAACTCTTTTGGCATCTTTCCAATGTATGTTCTCTTTCTTAGGTTAAGAAGCTTTCCAGATCTATCTCTATATATCTCAATCCCTATCACATAGGATGATTTACCTAAACCTTTCAAATAGGAGGTACTTTCCTTGCCATATTATAACATTTGCGGTATAAGGATGTTATTCACCATCATTATGTGGAATATAAATATGCTCCCACTAAATCACATATTTCATCTTCATTTTGACTCAAGTCAAACTCTTTAACTGTCTTGTCAAATAGAAGTTCCATCTTTGAGATGCTTGCTTCAATCCACGGATTGACCTTTGTAGCTTATAGACTTTATTTGCATTATTTCATATATAAAACATTTAGATTGTTTTACAAATACTTATAATTATTCAAGTTAAGGAATGTGGTTTTAACATTCATATGCCAAATCTCACTAGTCATAATAATCTGCAACAACAAGCATGATCCTGATGGATTTAACCATGGTAACTGGTGAAAGACTTCATCATGGTCAACCCCTTGACCTTGCTTGGAACTCTTTGCAACCAATATACACTTCCATGTTTGTCTTCTCTCAAAGGACCCAAAGACACATTATGGGTTTTACCCCTTCATGTGGATCCATAAAGGTCATACCTTTATATTTTACATGGACTCCATCTTGGATCTGATGGTCTCAAGCCATTTCTCATATTCTGGTTCCTCAATTGCTTCTAGGTTTAGGTAGTTGACTCATCATATTTGATCAACCCACTGCCTTTTGAATATATCATAATCTTTTAAGATGAAGGCGTGTCCTACTTGATCTATGAGGTTTGTGTGTTGCATAAAGAACTTGAGATTACACAACATCTTGTGATTCTCTATGTTTCTACTATACCTCTTTTAGGTTCAATGTTTTCTTATTTGTCTCAAACATTTCAAGTTCTACTTTTACTCCCACTTATTCCTTTGGATCTAAGTTCCTCTTCAGAGATAAGACTATCCAGATTAACAAACAACTTTGTTGTTGGATTGGGATAAGAGTATTATTTTAACAAAATAACATTTGTGTGATTTTTTGGACAAATATTTTCAAGAAACTATTTTCTTATATAAGCATTCATCCCTAATCACTATAAAAGACATATCGGGACACCTCTCATGCCATATCTCATACAATGTTTATTGAACCATTTTAGATGGTACATTTTTTTAGTGTTAAGCATGTGCTCAAAAGAAATTGGAAGATTAGTTAGATTTTATTGATAGTTGCACCATGACTAACAAGATTTGATTCCTTCTTTCCGATACAATATCATGATACACTATCATTGTGTTTCAGGTGGAGTTCATCATGATACATTATCATGATCTACCCAGAAGGTTCTCAATATCTTGGTTTAAAGTATTTCAACATCGATCTCATCAAAGTGTCTTAATACTTTTACGAAGTTAGTTACATACTTTATTTATGATCTCCTTGAACACTTCAATGGATTCATACTTGTATTTTATTAAATAATTTTTTTAATATCTACTAATAACATCAATAAATATAATTAGGTACTGGTAACTACCTTTAACATCTATTCTAAAAGGTCTACATGCATCAGTATGGATGAGCCCTAATAGAATAGTCGCTCTCCCACAACATCTAGTGAAGATGTTTTTGTCATGTTGCCCAATAAATAAGACTTGCATGTGTCACGAAACTGGAATCCCAGTCCCATGAACCAAATGAATACCAAAGACAACATGCAGAAGCACAAAATGCTTATCATACATGAACAAATAACAAGAAGTATGCACCAACATAATCTCAACATTTAACAATATATTATTAAGAAACATCCTTTAATTACAAGATTTTATTTACATAATAAAGTATCACATTTTATAAGTCTTGCTCATGTACACTAGGGATCGTACAACAAGTACACCTAGCATAGCTCACCAAGCCCATCAACCTTCTAGCCATCTCTGAACCTAAAAATAAAATACGAGAAATGGTCAAGACATGAGGTGTTGAGTATGGGGCAGAAAAGATACATATATATGTATAATCTTTGCATAATTTGAAAATATTTCAAGACTAAATGAATAAGAATAAACATGTTAACTATTTAACAAAATGTGAAACCATATTTTATGTCATTTTACTCCATTATACCAACAATATCAAGTATTTATAAGGCCTTTGACTATATTCCCGCCTGAAGGGTCTGTAATGGTGCTCAAGATTAGCTAACCCTTTTATACGAGAGGGACCTCAAGGCCATCACCAAGAGTTAACCCTGTTTCAACAATTGTATAGTGGAGTTCTATATATGTGTGTTCAAGTTATAAAACTGACGAGGCAAACACGAGTGAGACATAGCAATACTACAAGGCAATATTTGAGCAAGTAAACAAACAAGCATACAATACTTATCTTTTCAAGCAAGAAAGAGATATTCATATAACTAGATAAGGCCCATACCTGATTCAGAGATTTCATAACCTAATACATCTGTCATCTTCGAGCCACATGTCAAACCTGATTAACAATAAGATTAGATGTACGCACTATATTCTTATCATTAACCCAAATTAGATCCCTTTTTAGGGTTTTGGAAAAATTAGGTTCAAGGTTTCTTATTGGTACACTAGATGATCTCTTAGTGATCTAGAGGTCATCAAGGAGGTGTGGTTCAATTTTCAAGTCATTTTGAGGTTTCAAATATTTTATATGAACATTACAAGGTTTACATCACATACTTACATTCTAGGGTCATAAGACTCACAAAGTAGCAACTAAGGTCTTAGATCATCAAGACACGAGATTCATACAAGATGCAAGCTTAGATCAACAAGATATAGATACAAGAATCATATTAAAGAAACATAGCGACTTTGATTAAGACCATACATTAAAGTCCAAGGACAAGTCACATAGTGCAAATGGGAGTATTTCTTAAGTAATAGGGGTGATAAGGACCCTCTTATAGATTAAATATGTACTAAAGATTCTGATTTCATAACTAGGTTGATAGATGATCATTAAAAGGTTCAAGTTTTATCACATAGAAGCATTGGGTGTACTCAACATGACTAAACCTAGAATTTTTAGGTAATCAGGAAAATAAACATCAGAATTAGAGTTTGAGACTAATTCCAAAGTGTAGATCTCATCGAGTAGATGAATTTTCATATATTATATGTGAGATTTGGCCAAAGGAATGTAAAGTTATCATCATTATACCACATGTATTGAAACTTAGGAAAAACTAGGATGTCACCCATTCACCTTGTGATTTGGATTGGGCCTTGGCAGCGGCTCATTGGGCCTCATGCCTGGACGACCTTGGCCCATGAGGCTGGGGCCCTCCTAGACCCGACTTTCCTCCACACATGTAGACACACCAGTGCTCATTCTCTCTCTCGATCCCTGTGCGGAATAGGGGACAAATAGATTACTTCTGCTCCCGCTGCTCGCTGATGCTGCACCTGCTGTAGCCACGGGGAGGCGACTTGGTGGTGTGGGTGGCAAGGATGGTAGATTCCCTTAGTTTCCTCCCGACCTTTGTGGCCTATTAGACCCCCTTCGGTTGCTAGTGGCACTTGTTGGTTGCTGCCGATCTCCTCCTAGCCGACCCTGATGATGCATAAGAGAGGGGGAGAGCAAGGGCACAAAGGGAGATGATTGAAGGTCTCCCAGAGATAGGGGCAGTGCTTCTGGTCTAATTGGGGAAAGACGATGACCCCATTGCTGAATCCATTATCAAAATGGAGAGGGGGGATATATTGGCAGGCGATAGAAAAGAGAATAGGGAGGATGATGGTTCCAAACCATCTTGGCGGCTGGGAAGATGGAAAGAGGAAAACAAGGAAAAAGGAGCTAGGTTTAGGTGGGAGGGATTTATAAGATACTAGAAGTCTAGGTTATACGGTATTGTTCCATTGTAGGGTGGATCTTGGGGCTATTCATTGCCCGATCCATACAATACTGTGACGAGGAACTCCCTCCCGTTCCCTATAAGTCTTCCCAAAGAGGAAAGAACGAAGGAAGTCAGGCATATGGGCCACATGTTGTATTATCCCTTGAATGGATCAGCGCAAAAGCCCAAACAAGGATAAGAGAGTAAAATAAACATTCAAAATAGGGAAACTATGAAACTACATAACTTGGGCACCAAAATTCCATTTGAGGAAATTTTTACACTGATGGAATCACAACTACGAGTTCTATCACTTGAAAAAAAACAATAGGGTGGAATAATATCATATTGAATAGGTTCAATATCTATTGCAAGTTGGTGATATGTTAAAATGTGTCATTGTGTTCAATCTTTCAAGTTAATGCTTCATATGGTGAAATTAAGCATTGATGTTACCAAATTGGAGTATGATAACATTTGAACTATGAAAGTGATATCCAACTGAGCAAGAAGGTCACATGATGAGGGGGAGGATTCATAACAGAGGAGAGAGAAAAATTAGGGTCATCACAACATGTCTCTATTGGTTTAATAACCAAAATAGTCTAGATAACTATCATATGGATTGTAGGAATGCGTTTCTCATTTATGTGCTCTAGTTGAAAATGCAATAGGAATTTATAGTTTAAGTCATTAAAGGCGTTCAATATATGTGTCATATACATTTATCTTTACAACTGTCAAGTATAGTTTGTGATACATAGGGCATTGCCATAAAAGATCACATCTTTGAAACATATATAATGTTCTCGTCACACAATACATATGATGTTTTCATCATAATGGTAGGTACATAATAGAAATTCACTAACTCTATTATGTGCCCATGAATGACAACTTCTAAATGTAGAGGCAGCAACCGTTCTCCAAATAGTTCTAGCTTACTTCTTCTCAGGTCTTGAAGTAAAGATCTGTATCTCCATCTTCTTCCTGAGATCCTCTATAAAGAGGATAGTTCCTTTCCAATGTCTAACCATGTGATAGTGGTGGAACTTTCTTCTCTTTATCCTTAAAGTGAAAAGGACAAATTTGTTTTACTTACCCTTCTCCATATATTGAGTGTAGAAGAATTGGACTTCAACTTAGCCTTAGAACTTTTCTTGGCCTTGCCTTTTCCCTTGGACTCACTTTAGATGATCACCATCATAGATTTATCCTTCTTCTTCCTTGCTTTGACATTAATCAACATGCCAAGAATTTGATAAACTGACTATATGATTCATGCAACAATGTGTAGAATCATATCCATGGTCAACTCTTAACCTAAGAGAAATCCCAATTACTCTGCATTCCCAATCATATTAAGCACATGGGCTCTACTAGATCTCCCTCTGTCAGTTTATTATACCTTACTTGCTTTACATAATTTTTAAGATGTGTTACCATCCTGAGAATATCCATGTTTTCATGTTGTTCATACAGCTCATAGTTCATACAACATAGCATAAGGTGCTTAATGTCTATGACATCATTGTCATGATTTAAGTAAGCATCCAATTTACTATTAGGTGCATTCATAGCGGGTTCCTATGGCTATGGTCTTTCAAGGACATAGAGCTTTCTCTCATGTTTGAGAACACATCTAAAAGTCCTTAACTACACGTGGAAGTCAATCCCATTTTAGTTTTGTCCTTCTTAAGGACTGATCACAATAATAATGCATTTATGTTTGTCTACAAACAAAATTTGCAACTTTTTAAAATATTTTTTATTTGTTTGATTTGATAAGTTAACGACATTAATTAGTCCTTTTATTAATTATCACTCCCATTACTTTATTCAAATTGATAACCCTCATGCATCAATTCGGAAGATTGCAGCGTACAATCTTCTAATGAGCCAAGATCCAAAATAACTCAACTATTACCCGGACAATGCCAACGACCATAGTGGGTTATTAAGGTAGGAAACTTTTGTCAATTGCATCATATGTAATTCTAAGATAGATAATATGCACAACTCCTTATCATAGTCATCTACATGCTTCTTCTGGTTAATCTCATTAAGGTCACTCAATTAATCCTGACTAAAAGCCAACATGATAATAATGCACCCTGCTTGGCAGCCACATTATTACCATCACACTTCCACAAGATAGACAAAATTACACCATTGGGGTGCCCACTCTTAGTCGATCAATATTTTTATGTGTGCTTTGTATGGAAAGCATCTAAGACTTAATATTGTATTAAGGGATTTTATATATAAATACATATATATATCCAATCACCACATACTTATAATATGTATCATATACATGCTATAACCACAAAGGAGAACATGCAATAATTAAAACACACAAGCGGTGGTTATGGCCATACTATTGTAATTTCTTGGAGCCACAAGGAATTACTACCACCTAAGGTCCACATCATATACAACCTATTATTTATGAAGATATGTGCTCGAACCAATACAGGTTGATTAGTTTAACACTTGAACTGGTCAACTCTCCTCTTGGTCGCTCAGTTGGTCTCCTAAAGCGGTTTTCTGGTTCTCAAGTTCAACTAATGTATGGACTCCTCTAGCTGATCAGTTGGGCCACTAGTTGCTAAGTTCATCTTCCTATCATCTGGCCTCGTTGGTCCTCTAGTCGACCAGTTCATCTCATGATCTGGTCCGCTCATCTGGCGTATAAGGAAAACTTTGAGTTACATTTGAGGAGAAATAGGAAGAAGATCATTAATTTACATTTAGAAAGGAGGGAGAGAGAGGCTTAGTATGCAAACTGATTAACAACAAGAATAAATAATAAAACCATGCACAAACATATCTAAGGTTATTGGCCATAATCATGCTTCACATCCACCGTCAAAATAGATTTTAAGGTGACACATCTTAATTGGATATATATATATATATATATATATAGAGAGAGAGAGAGAGAGAGAGTTTGTGGAGTCATATATGAAATTTTATCAAATATGCACATTAATCAGTTTAATATTCACATCATATGCAATAAAATAAATCCGATCATATTGATTCAAATCTAGATACATCACAAATTGACGTGGCTCTGATACCATTGTAGGGAAATTGGGGTGACATATAAGGTAGAAGAAACAAAAATTCCAAGCCCAATTTTCCTGGACAATAAGATCACATCAACAATAATTTATCTACAAAGGAAAGATTGCAAGGTTATACCTAGTCATGGAGCAAGTCCATCAACATTACCATTGTAGTAGCATTGTGTTTCTTCTTCTTCAGGCAGTAGCTCACTCCTTCAACCGCAACACTCAAATAGTCATCTCCACCAGTCTCCTAGTCTAGCCACCATAGATGGAAGTTGAAGGAGTTCTCCTAGAGGTAGAAGTCTCCTGCCTCTAGAGAAGTCTATGCAGACCATTGGAAACTCCATGTTGCACAAATAGATCCAATGAGAAGAAGTTGTCCCTCTCGAACATCAACCTGCTAGAGTTGATACGCTCCCCCACAATTGTCTATCTCTTGCCATCCCTCCCTTTATCGGGTAGGACTTGCTCATGATCTCTATTGGTTACCACAACCAGAGAGGACAAAAATTATCAGATCCAACTGTTGTGTTTTGAGAAGCCCTCAATACCCCTCTGTTTATATGAGAGGCTAGGGTTAGGGTTCCCAGTCTGTTCGGGAGACGAAAGGGTCAATTTCATAAATTTTCTAGAACCTACATGTGACAAACCAATCATTTCACACACCCAACTGGCTGGGTTGGTGTGCGAGTCGGTTAGTTTGCTAAGCGAATCGGCTGCTTCGTGTAGTTTGTTGTTCTGAATCAACTTAGTAATCAATGCATGATTAATACACAACATGACGTCAACACCAATCCTTGATCCAATCGAATTAGCAACCGAATAGGTGGTTGATCCCATGAACCAGTCGGTTGGATAATGTGAACTGGTTGGTTCACTTTGTGAACCGGTCATCTCACTCCCTGGTTCATCCATTGATCATCTAATGTTGATTCCAATTGACCTGACACTCCAATCGATTGGTTCAATCCTTGAAGTGGTCAGTTTAGAGTCCAGTCAATCAATTTTAAACCTCAGTTGTTTAATTGAATAGCTAACACCTTTAGTACTCCAATTAAACATCATTCATGAATATAATCATTTAATCCAAGTGTATCCTATGCGTGTGACAGTATAGGTCCACAATTATGTTCACAGTGAATGTCCTTAACTAAATTATGACATCAAAAGCATTGAGCGGTATCTAGCAACACATCATTTCTACCCAAGTAACTCAAAAAGTTAGAGAAAAACTTCAACCTACAAACCATGATTAGTGTTATCATGATAGTATAGTTACTTTGTCTCTGATATCTAGATTGAACTCAAGGCATGGAATCGTCATCCTCTCAACGTTCAATCCATGTTCCTTGAACTAGAGTAGACTGTATGAGATGCACATAAGCTCACATATCATATACTGAGCCACATGAGTACGATCCTAGATTTCTCAGACAGCTCATCAAGAGGCCCTAGATATGAATCTCTTCTAGGATGGACAAATCCCATCCACATCACTCACATTCTATCCCCATGTGTCATAGTGCACCCGAACACCAACTTTATGGCAACCCTTATTCAGGATCATGATGGATGATGTCAAAGTACATGAATGATATGTAACCAATGTAGCAACTTCAGGTCTAAGAACCACAATCACCACTATCATTGTGAGAGCTAATTTTGACTACAATTCCATGGTATCCATGTATCACTCTCATGTGGGTCTATCTGATACACTGGTATCTAACAAGTACTTGTGTACTTGAATTGATATCACATATCATGACTAATAAGACTTCGTCATCAGTCAACATACACTCTAGTCTTATGTATTACTTTTGTCTATTTTTCTTCCATAATAATATTCGACCAGGGACATAACAAGAATGTATATACTCTTATCATACATATGATCTCATTGTTCAAGTCACGTACTTGAAGACATATGTCATCAAGTAATCATCATTCTCTAGACATATATTATGCTTGTGTCATCATCTCATGCTGAGACAAATAGAATAGACAAAATTACCTTTATGATTTATCAAACCAGGTATTAATGCCACATTCTAATGACCATATGATTGGCTCTCTGGGCACACATACCACCAATTAGGTGGCTTGCTGCTTGTGTTTTTCTTTGCATTGGTGGTCTTCTCTCACCATCTGACCTCCCTGGCTTCCAACTATAGAAAACACACCAGACCAACTGGAATTCCATCCTCCTCTATTGTTCCTAGACATGTCTCTTTTGAAGGAACTTCTTTTATATCCTCCCAAATCATAAATAGGTACAAGGACCTTCTTCCTAGAACTCCTTTCCCATTATGTGCCTTGTTTGAACCTCATTTTACAACTAGTGAGGTAACAAAAGAGGTAGCTGAGGTGTACAGATCACACCATCTTAGTGCTTTGTGTGTAGAGCATTTGTGCTTCACTAATTTCATGTCTAGTACAAAGGCAGTCCATGAATTTTATGCCAATCTTATGTGGAACTACAATACCCTCGTGCCACCACCTAATACCAAAGTCATCTTGACTTCCATGATTTTCAATTCCAAAATCACAATCTTTAAGGATTCATTGAATACCTACTTCAATGGTACCGACTTTGCCAATTCATGGATGTCTTCCTACCATAGCTATCATGACTTGCTTGACCCCAAGGATTTCTACAAAATCTTTGACCATGTGCTTACCCTTCACTATATCCACAAGTTTTTGAAGAAACATGATGTCCCATACATGAAGAAATCCATCCTACCCACCTCTTCTCTAGACATCAAGACCCGTTTGATTGCATTAGTGGTCAATTGCAATATCCATCCAAAGTGAAATCAAATAGATATTGCTGAGAATACTATTGTGATCATGTACTATCTACTCGATGATGTCAGAGTGAAGTGGGCTCGCTATATTCTTCACCATATGACCTACTTTTAATCAGGGAAGGAAACTAATGGTATCCATCTCCCCTATCCTAACTTGATATGTGGTGTCTTTTCTCACCATATTGAAAAATCCTTTTTTCATGAGCTTGGTTACAAAGCTAGTAGAAAAGGTGCTTACACCATTGAGGCCACAATAAATAAATCCTTTCATCCTACCTCCTCTACCACTCCAAGTGCTTCCTCATCCACCCAAGCTCCTCGAACTCCACCTAGACCTAACCGCAACTCATTTTTGTTTTCAAATGAAGCCCTTATAGGATATATAATACACCAACATGTGTATAACCTTCAGGTTCAAGACCACACCCACTAGGGCCTAGTTCAAACCATGACACACTTGAACATGTCCTACAACTATCCCTACTTCACCTACGAGCCCTACCCATGTGCTAACTATGTTTCTTATGCATATAGTCAGTTCTACCTTGACTACGACCCTGCTGCTTCCATTGTACCCCCTGATGGCTCTGATGGTGGACCTGTCCCCTCTTCCTCTCAGCCTGCTACCCCTCATGTCCTTAATCTTCTAGTTGTACCTTCTACTACTTTCCTTTCTAGATATGACTGGGTTTCTATACCCAATTATGAGCAAGCGAAGGCTCTGCTAGAGTGTGGAGTTTCTTAGGAAGAGTAGAACTGTAGATGTCCTAGTCCTTGCTCCTTTGTTCTTGGAAAGGACATCGAGATGGATGATGAGGAGGCTGGTGATAGTGATGGTGACGGTGATGGTGATAGTGATGATGGTTCTTCTAATGGAGATGTTGGTGAGGCTACACCTGCTACCACTAATGCACCTTCAGATGGAGATGAGGACTATCAACTAGAGGATGATGAAGATGATGATGACCTAGCTGATATAGATAGGTTAGACATTTAGTTCTTTAGTCTATAGGGTGCTTTATCTCTTTTTATATACTATCATTGTCTGAACATTTGGACACTGTATCTGAGGCATACTATTTTCTTATCTCATCATTTTTTGCCTGCTTGTAGTTTTCATATCGAGAGGACATATCTGGTGTTGTAATCTAGATCTTATGTATCTAACTCTTTGTTTGGTTACATCTTATGAGTTCTTGGTATGTGCTTCCATATTTTGATTATGACTCTATATTTCCTATTATCTTTGTCTTTGTCTTTATTTGGTGCTTTATTGGTGTTGCTTGTGTAGTTGGTGCCTATGGATAAGACTTGTGTTTCTTATATCTTATACCCCCTAGCCTTTGATATGCAAAGGGGGAGAAGTAAGCTCAGCCATATTGAATTATTTCTATGTGATCCTTTTCTAGTCAGTTATTTAATATATCATGTCACTTGCAAGAGGACCAAATAGTATATATGTGCTATGGTTGTTTTTAGAGAGACTAACCATACAGGAAAAGGTAATCATGATTTGAGAGGGAGCAATTGACATTTTTCATTCATGTATCCCCTTACAATTGACAAGGTAAATGTTTAAAAAATTTCTCATCCTTTTCAATATGTTGAGGAGTGGTTTGTCATTGTCAAAAATAGGAAGAATGTTGACCTGAGAGTTATACATTGCCCATATTTTGATAATGACTTAACCATTCCATTCATATATATATTCAATATGTCTATTTTAGATTGATTTAGGATATTAGGTACCTGAAAAGTATCATTTCAATCAAGCCCTGGCTCGATCAAGTTCAAGTCAAAAGCAATGAAAATGCACTTTTGTGAAAAATGCCCTAAAACCCTTAGGATAATTTTTGTAACTATTTGTATTGATGTTATGACTTGTAACTAAGATGAGAAAAATCATGAGTAGTTAATTTGAAAATTTAATCACTCTAATGACCATTTCTAAAATTCATTTTAGAGTGCATGTTTGGTCGAGTTTCACCTATGAGAAACTTGGCCGACACCCTTGATGAATTTTGGGAAAGTCCAGGTTCGGTTGAATTTACCTCAGGATAAACTCAACCAACAGCCTGCACTAGCAAAACAAATTTAAGCAGTTGGACAAGTTTCATCCAAGATAAACTCAACCGACACTTCAAATTTTCTTTGTCACATAGTGCAGTTCATCGAGTTACCTTTATTGAAACTTGACTGACTGGACTGTGCCAAAAGTGTAGAAAAACTGATTCTAATCATTGGAGTGTTGCAAACATCAAAAATATATCTGCTGCAACACCTTAAATGACTAGAAATCATTCCTAAGTACTTCTAGTGACTAGTGGACATCCCCAACTATAAATAGGACCTCTCAGAGTTCATTCCAAGGTTTCTCATTCATGATATTCAAGATCCTATCTATAGTTGAGTGCATTCAGTCTACTAGAATCCCTTTCTCTCTCTTTCTTACACTTCAAAATGTCCATATAGAGATAGGTTGTTTGTGAGAGAGCTACTCCATTGTTGTCTTGTAAAGATCTAAGACTCCCTTTCCCAACCCCCTTTTTCAAGTGCAAAGTTGGTGAAAACTTCTCCAATTGAAGGAGAAGGTGCAAAGATTCTCCAAGTTGAAGGAGAAGGTATATGTTGAAGATCCTTGAGAAGAGTGGGTAATTCCTTCTAGGTGGAAAACTTGTTGCAAGAATGGGAGCTCCTTACAAAAGGGGTAAGCCCTAGTAGAGGTTGAAGACTCTTGATATAAGGATAGGTAAGTCCTTTAAGGTTTATTGGCTCCTTTTGGTCCTAAAAAAGGAAGGCTAGGTATCCTTTCCCTGCAAAAGGAAGTCTAATTGTACATCTTATAATGGAATATAAGTATGAAATGGTTGAAAAATCCTAGAGCTTGACCTCTCTAGGAAGTGGACTGATTGTCTCCTAGTTTGGAGATTGGAACCACTCTACACAGCTTGTTCTTGATCTTAATCAATATCTCTCATCCTTGCTATGTATGTTTACATTGCACATCAAACTCCACATTTGCAATAGTTCCAATTTAAGTAACTTGAAGGTCTAACAAGTTTTGTATGGGTGTCTTTATATCTATTGACCCTTCTCTAGATCCCTTTGATTTAATACTAATATATAAACCCCTCAATTAATATTAAATCTAAGATGTTTTCCATAAGTAGCACACATGAAAAGCTTGATCGACCAAGTGTGGGCTTGCCCAAGCATGGTGTATCATCTATCACGTCAAAGTGTGATGGTAGATATGTGGGTCTACCTTAGCAGGGTGCATATAGTATGATGTTGGCTTATTGGCCATGCTTAAATAGGTAGCCTTAATAGGATTAACTTCCTAGAATCATACAAATGGAATGTGACAAGGATTTGTACACACCATCTATCCAAGAGTTTCATGAATTGCGATTTGCAAATTTTGTCTACCTTAATAATTGGTTGAAGTGCAAGTGTTGGCTGTGTAATAACTTAATCATTTTGGATCTTGGCTCACTAGAAGGTTGTAAGTTGCAATCTTCTAAATTGATAGTGAGGGCCATCAATTTTATAAAAATAGTGAGAGAGATAACTAATTAAAAGCCTTATTCATACCATCAAATTTATCAAGTCAAACTAAATCAAAAATGTTTTGACAAAAATTGAAAATTTTCTTTTGTACAAACTAATGGCAAACACATTTTCATTGTGATCGGTCCTTGATAAGGACAAATTGAACGGGAATAACTTCCATGACTGCTTCAACATGTTGATAGTCATTCTCACTTAAGAGTGAAGCTCTATGTCCTGGAGACACCAGAGCCAGATTAACCCACTCCATGCCTAAGGCTGGCAGGGATGCTTACACAAAGAGCTCTGAAGATGTCATGGATGTCAAGTGCCTAATGTTTTTCTCAATGAACTATGAGTTGCAGAGACAACATGAGAACATAGATATCATTGAGATGGTAAGACATCTTAAGAACATGTACCAAGATCAGGAAAGATGAGAGAGATATGATGTCTTAAAGGCATTGTTCAAATGCAATATGGCAGATGGAGATCCAGAAGGTCCCTATGTACTCAAGTTGATTGTGGTATATGGATAACCTTTCTAGACTAGGATTTCCCTTGGGGTCAAGAGTTGGTCACATATGTGATTCTACAGTCACTACCACAATCATACGACTAGTTTGTCATAAACTACAATATGAACAATTTCGACAAGCCGTTGTCAGAATTACTTGGCATGTTGAGGACAGCTGAAGCACAAATAAAGAAGGACGAATCCAAATCTATGATGAAGATTGATAAATGTGTTTTCATCACTTTTATTTACATCTTTTAGATATCTTTTTATAATTGTTTTGTTGTTTATTTTCTTAGTTTTATAATTAATTACATTATATTATATTTTTCTCTTCAAGAAGAATTTTAATTATATTTTCTTGGATTTTGTAGGAAATGAGATAAATATTCTTGGAGTATAATTGCACAATTTGCAGCAGTCCTGTAATTATTGTATATCTGTCACCAAAAGTACCATAACTCTTGTATCCAAAGTCCACATTGAGGGTACACATATTCATTGGAAAGGAAATTTAATTTCCTAAAATAATATCCTATTATTTGGACTGCTGTGCTTTTTATGGGAGAGAAATACGTTCGAAATCTCTGTTGCGAGAATCTGCATTGAAGAGAGTTACATGGTCAAGACAATTAAAGTCTATCAAATTCCTATTGACCAAATCTTGAAAATTCAAAGTATGGCTCCCTCTCTTCCCCCCCCCCCTATTTTTTTGGATAGCCTACCCCTTATTCTCCTATAAAAGGAGGGGCACTTTCTCCTCCCAATGGTCATATTTTGTATCATCTTTGTACGAGATTTCTGAGCAATCTTCTGGTGTTCTTATGTTATTGTTCTTTCCATCAATAAAGAATAGTTTTTGTAAGCCAAGTGTTTCTTTCAATTTTTGTTCTTTTACTTTGATCGTTTAGAACTAATTTTCTTCTTCCTATTATTCTTCCTTGGACTGGAGCAAGAGATTAAGTGTCGGCCATTTCATTGACTCTAGCCAAAGAAACTATCCTTCAGTAAGACTAGACTATGGCTAGAACTCTTCTTCCCTCCGTCTCCATATTTTCCACAAGCATGTATGAGTAGACTTCTATCGAGGCAAGGGGAATAACCCCTTAGCCATGGTTTTAACGACTTTTTCTTAAACGACTAGATGGTAATCGATTTTAATTAACGGTTGATCTTCAAATCCCATGTTAATCCGGATGGAAATGACCATGGAAATCCAGATTTAGAACAATAAAATCAATTGTATAGACGTTTTGATATGACCGTGGATTTTTGTCTTTTAGGATGATAAACTAGGAAGCATGAGCACCAAGACCAATGGGCTCATGTGGAGTTTATCTCTTGTGAGTTTTTAAATTCGCAAACCTTCATCGAATCATCGCTTAAGAATTAGTTGTTATTACCTAGGCTAAGGTGGTGAAAACCCCTACGAGCCTCGATTCTCTCTCTTTGATTTCAACCTCTGTTGATTTTCTTTCTTTAATTCTAGTCTTTTTCCAATAGTCTACTTGTGCTAACAATTGTTTCTTTTCCTTGTGACAGGGGCAAAATAAATTCTTATTATGACATTGTTACTTTGTGTTTATTTCTTATTTTAGTGTAATCAATCAAACCCCCAACCCGACTTTTACTTTCCGTTCTAAATCTGAAATACAAAAAAATAACAAAATAGTTCTTCAAAATAATTGCGATAAAAGAAACAATCTTAAAAAGTTGTCCTGTGTGATCGACCCTTTCTATACTAGCCTTAAACGGAAAGTTGAAAAAGGATTAAACTCTAGGATAATTATCTTAGTGATTGTAAGTGCTAAGCGACACATTAACAATTTGGCACTGTTGCTGGGGACAACAAATTGTTTTCTCGAACCCCAAAATTTTTTTGAATTTTTTTTCCTTTTTTTATGCCTTCCGAGTAACATTCTGGAAGTGTACTCCTCTTTCTGCCGAGTTTTCATTCCGGCAGTACGTTTTTTTCTACACACGAATTAACTACTTATTTTGTGCATGCGACGCTCGAACGCCGATTTTCAAACGTTTGATCTGTAAATAGAAAGGACTTTTCATCATTTAAACTGTCAAATTCAAACAAAAATGAACGAGGAAGAAGTAGCTGTTAGGATCAAACAAGCCCTTACAGATCAAAGAGAGCGAATTCAAGCCGAACAAGCGGAAAGAGAAGCCACTTTATGCGCAACCTATATGGCTCAACAAGAAATACTAGAGGCCAATAGGAGGGAAGCCGAAAGGCAAAAACAATTAAAAGATTTTTCTGTTCCCAAAACTGCCTACGTGCAACATCCTGTCATGCCTCCCGACATCCTTGCCCCCCAATTTGAGATCCGAACTCAATGGATCACCATGCTCCAAGCCAATCCATTCTCTGGAAACAATGGGGAAAGTTGCCAAGATCACCTACAAAGATTCATCGACCTTTGTTCTTTGAATAAGATTCCAGGTGTTTCAGGAGATGCAATCCGTCTTCGATTGTTCAAGTACACCCTTACCGGCCAAGCTAGTAGCTGGTATAACACCATGGAATGTGAGTATCAAGTCACAACTTGGGAAGCCCTCCAAAACAAATTTCTTGAAAAGTTTTACCCCCCCCCCCTTCTCTCACATATGAAATCAGGGGTCAAATCACCCACTTCTCCATGTCACCGAGTGAATCTGTAGGAAAATCTTGGGAAAGGTTCAAAGACCTACTTACAAAGTGTCTCCATCATGACATTAGCCAAGTCCAACTTATTGAAATTTTCTATCATGGCGTTGACAATGACACCAAGTTCTTTCTCGATTCCTCATATGGAGAAAATTTCATGCACCAAAGCCTGACTAGTGCATGGGAGGTTGTGAAACGAGCCTCCGAGATAAGAGCTAGATGAGGAGTAGGTGGTGTTCTTAGGGTAGCTAAGGTCGAAAGTGATCCTGACATCCAAAGCATAGTTGAAAGCCTTAAGTTGATCACCTTAAAACAAGATCGTTTGGAAGCATCCTTAGGCTATAGAGATCTACCTCAACAAATAAAATCCGTAGATTCTCTTTGTGGTATTTGCCAAGGTTATGACCACACCACACTTCATTGTCAATATATTTACAACATTCCCATGCAACCCGAGTTTGAACAACAATTAGAAGGCCTAAATTCAATTCACACCATTCCAGGTCAAGTCTACTACAATCCAAATCAAACTCAGAACCACCCTGGTTTCCAATATGGGAATGCTTCTGGGGATGAAAATTTCAACCAACTCCAAAACCAACAAAGACCTCTCTACCCTCAATCCAACAACCGACCACCACCCGGGTTTCCATACAACAACCAAAGAAATCTTGGGAGTCAAAACAATCATAGAAATAATTACCAAAATCGACAACCCTACCAACAATTCTAAAACTTAAACCTTCCACCCCAAAATCTAAACCAATCTCAACCTCCCCAGCCGCTTCAAAATGCTCCCCCTCCTCCCCCAAGTCATCCTAGCCTGATAAACATAGAACAAACCCTCATGGCCATACAAGCCCATCAAAAGGCAACTGACGCACAGTTGGCCCACATATTTGCCCAACAAAAACCTCCTGCAGGTTCCTTCTTTGGGCAGCCCGAAAATAACCCCAAGCACCCTGAACAACTTAAAGTTGTCACCACTCGTTCGAGAAAAGCACACTCCACTCCTCCCCCTGAAGCCACTCCCACCGCACCACTAGAAGTTGAGGATGATGATTTTGTTGTTGTTGAACCCGAACCTATCGCTAAACAAACCATCACCGAAACCCCACTGGTAGAAGAAGAGGAACCAGTCTACAAACCACGACCTCCCTACCAAGCCCGTATAAAGTAAACAAGGCTAGATGCCCGGTTCATGAAATTTAGGGATGCCATGAAGAAGCTACACATTGACATTCCTTTTCTTGATGCTCTAGCTGACATGCCTACCTGGTCCAAATACATAAAATCTCTTTTGACTAGGAAGTATGCCACCAAGGAATATGAAACTGTCAAACTTGCTAGGACCACCTCCGACATAATCCAAAGTAAAATGCCTAAAAAACAAAAAGATCCAGGTTCCTTTGGAATAGGGTGTTACTTAGGTGACAATGCTCGTAGGAAAGGCCTAGCTGATCTAGGAGCCAGCATATCCATCATGCCTTACAGTCTATGCAAAAGATTAGGATTTCATGATATGCTACCAACAACCATGACCATCCAGTTGGCAGACTCCTCCATGACCAAGCCCATGGGAATCATAGAAGACATTCCCGTCTGGGTTGGGAAAGATGCCTATGTTCCATGTGATTTTGTGATCATAGACATCAAGGAAGATTTACGTTACCCCCTCATCTTTGGCCGTACCTTCCTAGCCACAGCTAGAGCCTTGATTGATGTTGAGGCTGGAACCATTCTCTTAAGGTTAGGAAGGCAAAAACTAGAATTCAGAGTCTTTGAGAGCATGAAAGGGCCTAGTTTCCAAGAAGAAGTTTATCTCCTTGATTTAATTGACAAACTATCTCAGTTAAGACAAGAATGGGAGCTAGTAGATGATCCCCTATACACAACCCTTACTAGCTCTCCTGATTGTAACTTTAGCAATGAACAATTTGACCAATGCATCACCCATCTAGACTGTTTTGAGGGGATCCCTAATGCTAAAATTGAGAGCCTTAAGATGATCTCCACAGTGGAGGGAGAACCTGAAGCACCTAAAGTCCCAAAAATGAAGACTCTCCCCATAGGGCTAAAATATGTGTTTCTTGATGAACAAAAATTATGTCCTGTCATTATCAATTCTGACCTCACCATTGAACAGGAAAACACACTTCTGGGAGAACTTAGGAAAAGAAAAATGGCTTTAGGGTACAAAATGACGAATTTAGTTGGGATTGATCAATCCATTTGCATCCATAAGATCCCTATGATTGAAGACAACAAACCATCCTGAGACCCATAGAGGAAACTCAACCCAAACATGAAGGAGGTTGTCCGTCTTGAAGTTATTAAACTTTTAACTGCAGGAATCATCTACCCCATCTCTGACTCCCCTTGGGTCAGCCCTGTCCAAGTTGTCCCCAAAAAGGGTGGGACCACAGTCATTAGGAATGAAAAGAATGAGTTCATCCCCACCCGCACTGTCACAGGGTGGAGGATGTGTATTGACTACAGGAAACTCAACAAAGAAACTAGGAAAGACCACTTCCCACTTCCTTTCCTAGATCAAGTTCTTGAACGTTTAGCTCATCAACAATACTTTTGTTATCTAGATGGCTATTCGAGTTTTTATCAAATTCCCATTCACCCTGAAGATCAAGAGAAAACCACCTTCATATTCCCTTTTGGTACATACGCCTTTAGACAAATGCCCTTTGGCCTATGCAATGCACCGACCACCTTTCAAAGATGTATGTTTACCATTTTTTCAGGATTAACAAAAACTGTCATGGAAGTTTTCATGGACGACTTCTCTGTCTATTAAGATAGTTTCAATTCTTGCCTTAGAAACCTTTCCCTTGTTCTTGATAGATGCATTGAGTCACACTTAGTCGTTAATTGGGAGAAGTGTCACTTCATGGTTAAAGAAGGAATTGTTTTGGACCACAAAGTAAGCAATCAATGTATTGAAGTGGACAAAGCTAAGATTGAGGTCATCACCAAGCTCCCCCTCCCTCCTATGTCAAAGACATTCGGACCTTCTTAGGACACGCTGGGTTCTATCGGCGATTCATTCGTGATTTCTCAAAAATCACCAAACCTCTCACCAACCTTCTTCAAAAGGAGGTCCCCTTTCATTTTGACCAAGCTTGCATGGACAACTTCCTATGCTTGAAAGATGCTCTCACCTCCACTCCCATCATCCGTGCTCCTGACTGGGCCCTACCTTTCGAAATCATGTGCGATGCTAGCGACTTTGATGTAGGTGCCATTTTAGGACAAAGAGTTGAGAAAAAATATTATGTCATCTATTATGCATCTAAGACCCTAGATGAAGCTCAGTGAAATTACACTGTCACTGAAAAAGAAATGCTAGCCATTGTCTACGTATTTGACAAATTTCGCTCTTATCTTGTTGGTTCAAAGGTTATCGTTTATACTGATCATGCATCCATTCGGTACCTTATGACCAAGAAAGATGCCAAGCCTAGACTCATAAGATGGATTTTGTTATTGCAGGAATTTGATCTAGAAATCCTAGACAAAAGGGATCAGAGAATGTTGTGGCTGACCACCTCAGTAGACTTAGTTATAGTCCTATTGATGAATATCCCATAAATGAATCCTTGCCCGATGACCAATTGCTTAAGGTAGACTCCCAATTTTCTTGGTTTGCCGATTTTGTGAATTATTTAGCTGCAGGTGTATTGCATCCCGAATACAAGGGACAATCTAAAGCTAAATTTTTACATGACGTCAAAAATTACTATTGGGACGAACCTTATCTTTTCAGACTTTGCGCCGATGGTTTGTATCGTCGTTGTGTTTCCCAAGAAGAAAGCATTGAAATCCTAGAGCAATGCCACTCTGGCCCATATGGTGGGCACATGAGTTCCCAAAAAACTGCTAGAAAGGTCTTGTAATGTGGTTTCTATTGGCCCACCATTTTTAAGGATTCCTATGACTATTTACTTTCTTGTGATCAATGTCAAAGGACGGGAAACATTTCTAAACGTGACCAAATGCCCCTAACATCTTGGCAAGAACTAGAAATTTTTGATGTTTGGGGAATCGATTATATGGGCCCATTTCCTTCTTCTTATGGGTTTTCTTACATCTTGGTTGCGGTAGATTACGTGTCCAAATGGGTTGAAGATGTTCCCATAAAAACTTACGACTCTAAACCTATTAAAAAACTTTTCAAAGATATTATCTTCCCTAGATTTGGGGTCCCGCGCACCGTTATTTCTGACGGGGGATCCCACTTTTTAGAAAAAGTTTTGAAGCATTATTGAAAAAATATGGAGTTCACCACAAAGTCACCATCCCTTACCATCCTCAGACTAGTGGGCAAGTAGAGGTCTCCAATAGACAAATCAAATCAATTTTTGAAAAAAACGGTGGGTCGCACTAGGAAAGATTGGGCATTAAAAATTAGTGACGCTCTGTGGGCATACAAAACAGCTTACAAAATGCCCATTGGCACTACACCCTTTAGACTGATCTACGGAAAATCATGTCACTTGCCAATTGAGTTAGAGCACAAGGCCGGTTGGGCTATCAAAAGCCTTAATTTTGACCTCTCTTCCGCAGGAGAAAACCGTCTTCTCCAATTGAATGAGCTTGACGAACTTAGGATGACCGCCTATGAAAATGCCAGAATTTACAAGGACCGAACCAAAATGTGGCATGATGGTCACATAAGGCGAAAGGACATTAGAGAAGGGGACCGGGTTTTAGTTTTCAATTCACGATTAAGACTTTTTCCAGGAAAACTCAAATCAAGATGGTATGGCCCCTATATTGTCAAATGTGCCTATCCTCATGGAACATTTCTGCTGTGGGATAAAGTCTTAGGGGAATTTAAGGTAAATGGACACCGACTCAAAAGATACATCGCCACTGAAGACCTTGTCACTTCAGATTCAAATAAACAATCATCCCTATAAGATCTGACCTTGTCCGACCCCACGACTTCATCAAATCCCAATAACTGATCATTTTCTGTCAGGCCACGACGTTAAACACGGTGCTAGTTGTGAGGCAACCCAACACTATCTTTCCTTCCATCTATTTCTTTGCTTGTTTTGCTTTCATTTTGCTTTTTCTCTGAACCACACGTATCTCATGTAGCACTCGCAGGAGTCCTGACATGTCGATTGCGGCACTATGCCCCTAGCCGCCCATCATATGAGGAGTATGGGGGCCTGTAGGCTTACTCGGATCCCAACTCCCCTTACTAGGGGAAACTTCCACCTCCACAGCAGTGATCTTCTTCCCTCCATCTCGGTCTAAGGGTTGCTCGGGACAAGCATAACTCTAAGTCTGGGGTGGGGGTGGGTGGTACGTGATCCACCCCATTATCTTCCCTTTTTCCACATTTCTTTTCTGTACCTTTTATTATATTGCATGTACTTTTCTTTTTCTAGAAGTTTTGGCCTTTATCTAGTCGACCCATTAATTAGACATATATCATTTTACCCCAAATTAAATTTTGTAAATTTTTTGCAAAGACTATTACAAATTGCCATGTCTGAAACCACCATGTCACCTAGGATCCTTAATAACATCACTCCTCGGAATAGTTGGCAAGTCATAAGGAATCGATCAGAACCTAACATAATTTTCCCTATATTTAAACAATGGATTATCTTGTTATAAAATTTGTATGATGTGATTTATAGGAATACTCTAACTAGAGCAATGACACTCTCTAACAAAAATATATGATTTTTTTTTAAAGTTATAAGCACAAGAACATCTCTTCCTTCCCTCTATTTTTCTTCTAAAAAAGAGAAGTAAAGAATCACCACCAGACAAAAATTAAGTCCGGGGTGGCATGCTTCCCAAAATGAAAACTCCATACCCCACAAAGGGGCATACCATCAAAAGATGCCAAAAGTCCACATGAGAAAAACTGTGACCAATGTAGCCACAACTCCATAAATTCATATCCTGAGTCGAATAGAGGAGGGATCAATATATTTTCATCACTTATTTCTTTGTTTTCAATTCCCCAAATTCGTCCTACTCTTGTGCAATAACTTAAAAAAAAGGTAATAAAAATTCAGAGTGTCAAAGCGAAAGTAAGAGATGCCTATTTTTCTACAAATTCTTATTTTAGAAGCTAGATTTGACAATTGTTTTGATAGGGAATATAGAATTTTATGCTATGTGGTTCTAGGAGATCGGGTCACTTGGTCAAAATTTGGAGGTGAGGATTGTAGTGATGTTATTAAGGTGAGGATGGCATATTGGGAGTATAAATTGGACTTTATTTGTGATTTTACTTGCTTGAGGACAAGCAAAGATTTAAGTCCGGGGTATTTTGATAAATATGTTTTCATCACTTTTATTTACATATTTTAGATATCTTTTTATAATTGTTTTGTTGTTTATTTTCTTAGTTTTATAATTAATTACATTATATTATATTTTTCTCTTCAAGAAGAATTTTAATTATATTTTCTTAGATTTTGTAGGAAATGGGATAAATATTCTTGGAGTATAATTGCACAATTTGCAGCAGTCCTGTAATTATTGTATATCTGTCACCAAAAGTACCATAACTCTTGCATCCAAAGTCCAAATTGAGTTTACAAGTATTCATTAGAAAGGAAATTTAATTTCCTAAAAGAATATCCTATTATTTAGACCTCTTTTGTGCTTTGTATGGGAGATAAATACGTTCGAAATCGCTGTTGTGGGAATCTGCATTGAAGAGAGTTACATGGTCAAGACAATTAAAGTCTATCAAATTCCTATTGACCAAATCTTGAAAATTCAAAGGATGGCTCCCTCTCTTTTTCCCCCCTCTTTTTTTGGATAGCCTACCCCTCCTTCTCCTATAAAAGGAGGGGCACTTCCTCCTCCCAAGGATCATCTTTTGTATCATCTTTATACGAGATTTTTGAGCAATCTTATGGTATTCTTATGTTATTGTTCTTTCCATCAATAAAGAATAGTTTTTGCAAGCCAAGCGTTTCTTTCAATTTGTTGTTCTTTTACTTTGCTCGTTTAGATCTCGTTTTATTCTTCCTATTATTCTTTCGTGGACTGGAGCAAGGGATTAAGCGTCGGCCATTTCATTGACTCTAACCGAAGGAACTATCCTTTAGTAAGACTAGACTATGGCTAGAACTCTTCTTCCCTCCGTCTCCATATTTTCCAAAAGTATGTGTGAGTAGACTGCTATCGAGGCAAGGGGAATAACCCCTTAGCCATGGTTTTAACGACTTTTTCTTAAATGACTAGATGGTAATTAATTTTAATTAACGATTGATCTTCAGATCCCACGTTAATCCGGATGGAAATGACTATGGAAATCTGGATTTAGAACAATAAAATCAATTGCATAAACGTTTTGATATGATCGTGGATTTTCATCATTTAGGATGATAAACTAGGAAGCATGAGCACCAAGACCAATGGGCTCATGTGGAGTTTATCTCTTATGAGTTTTTAAATTCACAAACCTTCATCGAATCGTCGCTTAAGAATTAGTTGTTATCACCTAGGCTAAGGTGGTGAAAAACCCTACGAGCCTCGATTCTCTCTCTTTATTTCAACCTCCGTTGATTTGCTTTCTTTACTTCTAGTCTTTTTCCAATAGTCTACTTGTGCTAACAATTGTTTCTTTTCCTTGTGACAGGGGCAAAATAAATTCTTGTTATTACATTGTTACTTTGTATTTATTTCTTATTTTAGTGTAATCAATCAAACCCCCAACCCGACTTTTACTTTCCGTTCTAAATCTAAAACTACAAAAAAATAACAAAATAGTTCTTCAAAATAATTGGGTTAAAAGAAACAATCTTAAAAAGTTGTCATGTGGGATCGACCCTTTCTATACTAGCCTTAAACGGAAAGTTGAAAATGGATTAAACTCTAGGATAATTATCTTAGTGATTGTAAGTGCTAAGTGACACATTAACAAAGATCAATAGAGGGAATTCAAAGGGCAAAGGCAAAGAGAAGAAGAGTTTTAAAGCTAGCCAGAAAGTAAAGGCTTCTGCACTAAAAGCTAAGGAGGAGTGAATAATGTAGTAAAGTACCACTATTTTCACCAACCTAGACACTAGAAAAGGAACTATCCTCTTTATCTGGAGAGCATCTCCACTTATGACCTGAGAGAAGTAAGCTAGTACTATACAGATCAAGAATTTCTACCACTACAGTTGGAATCTGTCATTCATCTTAGCCTAATGGGCATGTAGTAGAATTAGTAAATTACTATTATGTACTTAGCATTAAAACATCATGTATCTTGGATGCACAAGATTACTATGAATAATTGATGTTTTGTTTTAAAAGATAATATCTTATATAATAGTGCCCTATGTCTCATAATATATACACTATAGTTCTAGAGATAAATATGTCTAACACATATATAGAATGACTCAATGACTCAAATGATGAATACCTATAGCATTTTCATATAGAGAAAATAAATGAGAAGTGCATTTCTTAGATCCATGGAAATGATTGTCTGACTCTTTTTTTTTTGAACTAATGGATACATGTGAATCTTATTTGTTGGGCAATATGATAAAAACACATTTCATTAGAAATAGTGGGAGAGCGAGTATTCTATTAGGCCACATACATACTAATGTATATAGACCTTTTAGGGTAAATGCTAGAGGTTATTAATAGTACCTCATATATTTATTAATAATCTTAGTACATATGGTAGTATGAATCTTCTTGAAGTGTATAGAAAAATCATGAATGAAGTACATAAAAAACTCGGTTAAGATATTATAACACTTCGATATGATCATTGTGGAAAATATTTTAAACCAATAGTTTGAGTACCTTTTGGGAGACTGTGATAATGTATCATAATGAACCCCGCATGAAACATTATGATGTATCAGAAAGAAGGAATCACACCCAGTTAGTCATGGTGTGATCATCAATAAATCTAGTTAATCTTCCAATTTTGTTTTTGGGCACATGCAATATACTAAATCGTGTACTATCTAAAATGGTTCAAAAGACACTATATGAGATATGGAATGAGAAGTGTCCAATATGTCTTTTATAAAAATTAGGAATGAAATCTTATATAAGAAAATAATTTATTGAAAATCTTTTTCCACAAATCACATAAATATTGTTTTGTTGAATATCCCAAAGGATACTACTTTTATTCTATCTGACAATAAAAGTGTTTGTTAGCAGGACATGTGTATTCCTAAAATAGAATTTAATTCCAAAGGAATTTGTGGGAGAAAAGTAGATCTTGAAAAGTTTGAGGCCAATAAGAAAAACATTAGACCAAAAGAGGTATAGTAGGAACAATGATAATCACAAATTGTTGTGGAATCTCAAGTTCCTTACGTAGCACAAAACCTTATAGATCTATTAGAAGATGCCTTGAGTCTAAAAGGTTTCAGATATATTATGACTCATGAGGCAGTGAGTTGGCCATAGATGATGAGCCAACAACCTACCTAGAAGCTATTGAGGGACCTAAATCTGAAAAATGGCTTGAGGCCATGGGATCTAAGATGGATTCCATGTACACAAAAAAGGTAGGACCTTGTTGGATCCACATGAAGGGATAAAACCTATAGGATGCAATTGGGTCTTCAAGAAGAAGAATGACATGGATGGTAATGTACAACCTATAAGGGTAGATTGATTGAAAGGAGTTTCAAACAAGTTCAATATGTTGAACATGATGGAATGTTTTTACCAGTTGCCAGCATGATTAAACTTACCATTGAGACTTAGTATGATTGTGAGATTTGGAAAATAGATTTAGATGGTGTGTACTTGACACAACCTGAAGGTTTTATAAATCCAATTACTACAAATAAAGGTTGTAAGATACAAAGGTAAATCTATGGATTGAAGCAAGCATCTCATAGATGGAATCTTTGGTTTGAAAAGATAGTCAAAGAGATTGAGTTTAGTCAAAATGAAGATGAAATCTGTGATTAAAAAAGGTTATTGGGAGCATATTTATATTCCACATAATGATGGCGAATGATGTACTTAATATAAAAGCCTGACTGGGAAGTACCTTCTCTGTGAAGGTTTTTGCAAAGCATCCTATATCTTAGGGATTAAGATCTATAGAGTTAGATCTGGAAAGCTTCTTGACCTAGGTAAGAGCACATACATTGGCAAGATGTTTAAGGGGTTCGACGTGTAGGACTCAATGTGAGTAATTTTTTCATATTCCATGGAATTAGTATCTCAAGAGCCTAGTGTCTCAATTCTTGTGAAGAACAAAAACACATGAGCAAGATGCCAAATGAATTCCCAATGGGATCTATCATGTATGCAATGTATTCATCCCATTGTCTTGTATGTATTGTACATGACGAGTGGATATCAGTCAGATCCAGTGAAAGTCATTGTAATACCATAAAGAACATCCTTAAGTACTTGAGAAGCACTAAAAGGGTTGGTTCCTCGGTTATGGTAACAAGGAAGAGTCAGGCATAAAAGGTTACAACGATGCAAGCTTCCAAAAAATGATAAAGAATATTTACAATCGCAATCTAAATTTGTGTTTAACCTTAAGATAGACATATAAGATGGAAAAGTTTCTAGCAAGAGATAGTTGCTAATTCTACAATAGAGGTCGACTACCTTGCTGATTTGGAAATGATAAAGTATAATGTCTGGATTAAGAAGTTCATATTGGATAAACTTGTGGGAGGTTACAACTATTGATGATGCAATAGTAATACTATGATAACAATGGAGGTATTCATCACCATGTTTGTGTAGATGAGGTTCTATTTTGCCTTCGAGAGGACGAGTTTATCCATGGTTGGAGTGGCAGAACTCGCTCTTGGTTTCTTGTCTGAGAGGTTGAGCTTATCCTTTTAGGAGTGGTAGAGCTCTCTCTTTGTGTTTGTGACCTTCATCTTGGGTTGATGGTGCTCTATGTACTGAAAGTTTATCCTCAGAGTTCTCCCTGATGGTTTCTTTTTGTTTTGTTCTCTTGGTTCCAAGGGGGAGAGTTTATCCTTTATGTGGAGTGGCAGAACTCGACCTTGGTTGCTTCTGGCTAAAAGTTAGTGATTCTTTATTTCTGTGTTATGGTTCCTTTTGTTCTGTGGCTGGTTTTCTTGGCTCTATGATGCTCCTGCATGAGTTGTTCTGTTGTGGGTGGCTCTAGATGTTTTTGCAAGGGACTGATTCCAGTTGATGATGAGTTTCAGTTCGGTTGTGCTAAAGCTTCTTTTCTGGGGTTGGTCTATGGTTGCTCAGTTTTCTTGTGAGGTTGATGCTTTTGCCTAATAGTTATCTGCTTGATGGCGGTCCTTTTGAAGTTGTTGAGTCTATCCTTTATGGAGTGGCAGGGCTCGTGTTGGCTTTTGTTTTCTTCTAGTAAGGCATCTGAAGTTTCTTCCATCTATTATATTAGTTACAAAGTTGTTGCTGAGTTCTTTCTCTACTGTTGGCTATAAGGGGGTTTGCTATTTTGTTTGCTATCATGAGAGGATGAGCTAATCCTAATGGAGTGGCAGAGCTCTCTCTTATCTCTCTGTGATGAGTTTCTCTATGCATGCCTATTTTTTGTTTCTTGAAGAGTTAATGGTTCTTCTATTTTTTGACCTAGATTCTATTTTGGTCTTATGATGGTGATCTCTGGAGTTCCCAAGTACTGCTTGCTGTTTCAGGGTTCATCTACTGGTGCTTTTGTGGCCTTCTATCATTCTTTTTGAGGGCTGATTTAGCCTGTAGTTTTTTTTTCTTTTGATGGAAGAGGGTTTTTGGTTTCTCTCTTATTTCTTTCATAGATACTCTCTTCAAATGTATAGATAGAGTTTCCTTTTTTAGTTGGTTCTTGATTGGGAACTAACAAGCATTGTACATTCAAAACAAAAAATGAAAAAAAGTAACAAAAGTTTTGACTGACAAAAAAAAACAATGGAGCTATTGGATAGGAAAATAGAATCCCAGACAACATACTACGAAATTTCCATCTCAAAAAAGAGATCTTACAATGAGTAGATGTGAAAATTTGCAAAGTACTAACTAGAAGTAAACGTTGCTAACTCACTATAAAAACACCTACAAAATAGAAACATGATAGAAATATTAAGATCACTTAGAATAAGATTTGTAAGTGATTGTCTCTAAGTGAAAGTGGGATTATGTTTGCATTTATGCCCATATAGCCAATCATATGATGATTGTAATGGGGCATCATATATATGATTTGATAATGTAAAGGTAACTCTATCTATTATGTTTATATCAATCATGAGATGATGAAACATATATAATAGATGTCTAAAGAATGATTTTACTCGATGACATATGTCTTCTATTTAGGACCAAGACAATGAGATCATATGTATAGTAAGAGTACATGCATTCTTGTATGTCCCTAGTAAGATATTAGCATGGAAGCAAAATATACAATAGTAATACATAAGACTAGAGTGTGTATTGACTAATGACAGAGTCTCATTAGTCATCATATGAGATATAAAATCAAACACATAGGTGCTTGTTAGAGAACAGTGTACCAGACAGACCCACCTTGAGAGAATGGTAGTTAGAATCAACTGTCATAGTCATAGTGGTGACTGTGGTTCTTAGACCTGAAATCACTACACTCACTACGTCTCTTTCGATGTATTTTGACATCATCTAGTGAGACCTTGAGTAAGGGTTTCCATTGAGGTGATGCTCAAATGCACACACTATGACACATGGGGATTGAGTGTGAGTGATGTAGATGGGATTTTCCCTTCTACAAGAGATTGATATCATGTCCACTTGATTAGTAAGATTGAGAAATGTATGGCCATACTCACATAACTAAATATGTGATATATGAGCTTACATGCATCTCATAAAGTCTGCTCTAGTTCAAGGAAAATGGGTTGAACATTGAGAGGATGATGATTCTATGCATCAAGTTGAATCTGGATTTATGAGAAAATGAACTATATGATCACGATAACACTAATAATGGATTGTAGGTTGAAGTTAATCTCCAACTTTCCAATTACTTGGGTAGAAATGATGTGTTTCTAGATAGCTCTCATAGCTTGCAATGTCATAGATTGGTTATGGACATTCACTATCAATGTAGTTTGGGACCTATAGGGTCACATCATAGGATGCACCTAGAATAGGAGTTTACTCATGAAAATTTACTGACTGGAAATATGCATCAACTGAATCAAGGGTTGAGTCAACCGATTCATATGTCGTGATTACTAAAATGTTAGGTAATCAATTTAAGAAACATTAGATGAAAAGTGGCAGATTGGGAACATGAGTTGACTGACTCAAATAATAAGTCAACTGACTCAAGATTCTAGTTGATTGACTGGATGATCAGTAAGACTAGATCAAGGATTGATGTTGACATCTTGTTGTGCATTGATTGATGGATTGAAAGTCGATATGTTTGCGAATAGGAAAGCATTCCAATCGATCAAATTAAGTGTCGAGTCGACCGATTGGGTGTGTTTTGACCGACTCAAGTATTGAGTTGACCGATGGTGCATTTTCATGTACTTGGGATATTTCAATATTTATAAGGGAACCCTAAACCAACACAATCATATAAATCAAAATATATAACCCGCAAGCACACAAAATCATATTATAGTGTAGGTGAGAGGCAAGTAAAGGGGTTGATCCATAGGGAGAGGGGGGACTAGAGCTAAGTTAGGGTGTCTATGTTCGTAATGTGGAGTGTAGGGTTTTTAAGGCGTGTTGAAGGTTTGCTTGATTAAACTAATGGGGAAAGCAATTAAAGACAAGAAGGAAACTAGATTATCAAAAACCCAAAATTTCCCTAAACAAGTTAAGTCTAAGCATCAAGACAAAATAATTAACTAAGTAAGTGCAAGAGACTACACTACACTAGCAAGATCAAAACTAGCAAGCTCAAAGGAGCACTAACTACTCAAGAAAAATCTAACTGGCAAGAACTGAGAAAAAGACTAAGAGGAAATTAAAAGCAAGAAATTAATTAGCATGAACAAGCTAAGTTAACAAGATGGGTTTTAGCAATGATAAAGATAGGTGGGATGTTTGGGAATGACACTAGGATTCCAATTGGGGGGAAGATAGAACAAAGAACCCTAATTAATCATTCTAGATTGCTAAACCAAACAACTAGTCAAATGCTAAGAATTCACCCTACACTATTAGTTAGCCTAAGGTATAGGTGAGATTTCACTAGGATTTGACTAATCTAGGTTTCTAGCATAGAGTTGATTAGTGTACTTGGGAACCAAAGGTAGAATTCGGGAGTAGAAGTGAGGGTATTTCACCCTATGTTAATCACCACCTAGATTTTAACAAACTCCTAGGCAACTACACCAATCAACCCTATACTAGCTACTTAAATCACACACCTAAGAGTTTGAGAAAGACTATATGTAGGGGAAGATGGGGTTCTAGCTAGGGATCCACTAGTTGGACCTAAGAGAAAATACCAAAATAGCCCCACATATGCTATCTTCTCTTAGACTTAGGTGGTTTCAAGCATACGTTCACAAGCAATTCATATTTTAGGATACAAAACACAAGTCTAGGTATGGGAAATGAGATATAAATAGTAAGAAACCATCATATAATGGAATTATAGAGTTTAAAATTATCTTCCCCAACATGGTATCAAAGTATCATTTTTGCCCCAAACAACCCACCACAGGGGGCTTAGCTACACATAACTAAACAAAAGAGTAAAAAGGAGAGAAGAAATAGGTAGGAGATCATGGTATCTCATGGAAGATCCTTCTCCTTCACCTCCTAGCTACTGTATAATGAAGCACCTTCCTCCAAGGATGGAAATGGCAAGAAACGGTAGGGGATTATCGTTAAAAACCCTAGAAAACTAGGGTTTTTGGTGGAATTGAGGTGGAAATGGAGGAATGGAGGTAGGTGGAGCTCTTAAATGCAAGGAAGGGTGGAAATAAATGTTAAAGGTAGCTAAGGAGTAGATAGCCTAGTTCTATGGCTGCCACCAATGTATATAGGTTGTGGTGGAAGCATTAGGGTAAGTGGCGGTAGTATTGGAAATTTAGTGCAGAAAAGCTAGGTTTTAGGTGGCAGCACAACCGTGGTGGGTGGGGTCAGAATTCCTATGGCAGTAGAGAATGGTCACGGTGGGAAGTGGAAAATGTCAGGTTGGAGGTAGTAAAATGAAGGCTGGTAGCATGACCGTGCTGGACAGTACGACCGTGATGAGGGCTAGGTAGAATGGCCATGGTGGGTAGCACGACCGTGATGGAAAAGATGGAGTGGAGGTCGTTCTCTTCAATACGCCCATTCTGGTCTTCGGAAGCATGATTGTGCTGGCAAGAATGGCTATTTTGGTGGATCTTTGGCATGACTATGCTGGCTAACGTAGATGTTTTGATGGAATTGTTGTAGCATGTCAAATGTTGAGGTGTTACTGTGATTTTGATATTAGTGATCATGACCATTCCTTGGCACCATAGCCGTGTTGGGGTCTTCAGTAGCATTTTGAGCCCCATTCTTTGAAATCCATGGACTTCTTTGCTTGAGTTGATTCTTGGCCACCACAGGTAGGTTGGGGAAGCTTTGGGGTCCTCTTTGGACCCCTCTATCTCACTCATCCATCCAAACACAGTCCAAGTACATGAAAAACATGCAAAGAACGTCCATAAGTTCATTTGATAGAAATATGCATGTTGAGGGAATAAACCTTTATTATAACATGTTTAGATGTGATTGAAATGCAAAAAGACACAAGATGGAGACCTAAAATAGGGCTGCATCACCATCCCAAACTTAAAACATACTTGTCCTCAAGTATGCTCCAACTTAATCTCTCTCTTTAATTTCTTTCAATGAAATAAGAATGATAAATGCATCGCAAAAGATGATTATTGACTAAATGGTCTTAAAAGTGACTAAGTACATGTGTTCTGCCTCTGTCCTCATCCACTTTCACAATCCAATCACGAAAAGACCACTGAGCATACAAAATTTGAAGATAGAGCATAGAACACACAAGCTTTCCATATGTCCTTCATGTAATTCTGGGAAAATTGTTTCATAATTGTGATAATCAATGATGACTAGGAGTGTTGTTTCACTTTCATGCATTCAATTTTATGCTTCAAACCACACAAAGTGACTCACATGGCTATGGAAAATGGGTGAAGTGAGCTAGGTTTGATGTTTCCTAGCTCAATGGGTATGAAAATGGAAGAAAGGATTATGGTAAGAGATTGGAGTGATTTAACACTCATCTTCTATTTAGATGCCCTTAAACATGAGCATCTTTTATTTTCCTTTTGCTCTTTCTTTTCTTTGTTTCTTTTTTATTTGCTTTTTCTCTTGGTGTATATAGGGCATATGGTGGTAAGAGAGAAGTAGGGAGATGTAGATATGGCCACACCAAACTCTTGGAGGTGGCCAAGGCTAAATGTGTGCACTTAGGCATCCTTTTATGAGGCGGAGGGGTATGAAGATGATGAAAGAAGAGTCGAGTCAAAGAGGGGTCACTAGTGTGGTTATCAACACATAATCTCTTGCATGGAAACTAATCCAACACTTCATAAAATAATATCACACCACATGAGTGAATAACATGAGATTTGTATTTTTATCATGTGATTCCACAGGCCCTAAGCGTTCATAACTTGCTTAATTTATAATTCAACCAAAACATTCACAATCATAAGAGAGGTGACACACATGTAAAAAGTCAACAATCAAGATCATTTAGCAATAAATTCTAAGAATATGGCAAGCTTGTCAAAGATCAACAACTTTTAGTTCAAAAATTGGAGAATAAAATTGAAACATGCTTTTGGACAAGGAGTTTCAAATTTGGGCAAAAATGGCCAAAATGGTGCCACATTGCACTAAATCACATCTAAAACTAGTTTGAGGGAAAATATAACATAGAGTAATCAAATTATAACTAAAACACACAAAAATTACCAAAAACTACATGAAAGTGCAATGCATGAGATGGAATGGTAAAAAGAGAATTTTTTTGAAAGAAATACTCAAAAATACCTAAAAAAGAACTACATGTATGCATGAATGCAAATAGAAGGTAATCTACACTACATAGAGTGAAGTCAAATAATCAAAGATTAGACGAGACAAGCATAAACAGAATAAGTTGAGAAAAGAGGGCATACTGCCCTACCACTCCAAACTTTTGAATCATGTTGTCCTCAACATGAAACTAAAGCTTAGGAATGATAGGGTAGATGTCACTACTTCGATGGTGGTGGATACTGTGGTGGGCTAGCATGTGGAGGTGGGTGCTGGTAGTAGTGGCCCCAGTAGTCCACCTATGGAGGTAGGTGTGTATCATGATATCTAGAAAGGGCTCCCCAACAATCCTCCCCCATTAGGGGTTTCTCTGCACCCACACATGCTGATACTGGTACATGTGGTTGATCTAATAATGCATCGACTGCTAATCCAACCACATGGCCTACTATATCTGCTGAATTGCCTTCAACTATGAATGAATGGTAGACATGTCATATGCATTTCTTGGAGGTGGTTGTGCATCAAAATCCTCATATCTCTATCTCGTGTGGTGAGGCTTCTCTAGAATACATTATTTCTTTGGTACATTCGTCTCTCCTCCTTCTTCATGTAATTCCACCAGTGGTGCCCTATATCCTTCTATGGGGTGATCTACATCCCACTTTGATATCAATCCCAAGAAATCATTTGGTGGTCCCACGTCCATGAGTAAGGAGCTGATATGATATGGGAGTTCTAAAGTGATGTCGGGGTATCCGGGGTTCAAAATATAAAAGATATTGTTGTTTTTGAGGGTATCATTTGGGATCTTTCTAGATAGTTTAGATCAACAAGTTTTGTGGCCTGTACTTGGGTGAGCCCCTCCAAATTGTAGCTACTACTTTGACAATTGTGGTGACTATTCCTTCCATGATGAATGGAATTTTTCTTTTAGAGGGAATTCTTTTTAGGTGGTCAATCACCATGCTTCCTATGTTGATGAAGCCACTTTTTGCTACTATAGCCATCACAAACAGATCCTTTTGCAAACAACAACCTTGATTGTCATAGCGGCCAAAAATTGTGTTTTCTAGGACCTTATGCAAATATCTCATGAAAGGATTGTACACCTTGCTGGTTCTAGATTTTCCTACGAAGAAAGTTTCTTGACCCGTGATAGATTTACACATCTTTGAATAATTTGCTTTTCCATTATTGTCAAGTCTTCCTTCATCAAATTTATTTGCTATTTCTGGATTGGGAGTGAAGATCCCATTGAGTTGGGAGGCTGTCAGTATGTCTGTGGAATCAAGTAGTCGAAATCTTATTGCATCTTCATCTCTATGTTGAACCTTCTCCAACAACCCAGAGAATTCATGAGTTATCTCAAGGTAGGTTTCTTCAACCTCTTGCGAAATCATGTATAACCTAGAAATTTCTAATGCCTCTTTGAATACTAAGTTGATCCCTATGGCTTGCATGGTTGCCATACATGCATATCTAGTGTGAATCACTCTCCTTGTCAATCACTCGGGATGGAGAGGTCTCATGAAAACTCTTCTTGAAGTGCCTCTTCCATATACTTCTCCCTCAGGTTGCTTTCCCACCCACGTCATTCTATTCTCCTCCATCTTGGATAAGAAGTCCACGGGTTCATCCTCCATCTCCTCACTCTAAATATCATCTACATCCTCCTCCTCATAGGTATGTGACCCCAAACTTGTGTCCAAATTCAAGGGAACCATCTCAATTCATGAATCAACGTCTTCTTCTTCAATCAACAACCAATGTCGAGTGGGTTGTTGAGTGGTATGAAGATGGGATGATGAAGTAGTATGCCTCACCGAATTGGGTCGCGGAGGCAGGTGTGAAGATGATGCAACACCCACATTCTTGGCTCTTCTTTCTCGAGTCAGTGCATTAACTTCCATATAATCAACAATGTTTTCCAATTCTTCTTCTTCCTCCTCTTCCTCAGGGTTGTTGTAGCAGAGATCTGAGGTGTGGTGGCTTTAGGTGGAATGAAGACGGGAGCCCCTTGTAGATGTTGACCTTTAGAGAGATGAACCAGAGATGGAGTTCAAGGGAGATAGAGTAGGCCTGTTCGAAGATGGGTTGCCCTTTTTTGATCAACTTTTGCTTTCGGTGATGGCCTTGAAGGTGTTTGTGACTCCCTTCTTGATTGTCTTACCCATGCTCTTCATCTTTGTAGCAAGAAAGGAGGGAATTGAAGAACCTCAACAGTTTTTGCAATTCTGGGAGGTAGGGGTGGAATCTCCTTGGAGATGGAGAAATGGAGGTTAATGGATGGTGGAAAGTGGGCCTAGAGGTAGGGGAATGTGAGTGAGAGCTAAAGGGAACTCGAATCTAGACTTTGGCAGGAAGAGGAAGTGATTTAGGGGTGAATGGAAGTCACCCTAGTCTCATGAGGTCGTGGAACAGCCGTTCTGCATTGAACAAATGAGAGGGGGGGGCGTGTTGTGGAGTAAAAATTGGGAAACTTAAGTGTTGGTCCTGGGCCAGCACGACCGTTTTGGTCTGTTCTGGCAGAATGCTATCACAACCATGTTGGTCAGAACAGTCATGCTGACCGGTCCCAACACTTGAGTTTTCCCTATAAAAATGACCATGCCAGCACGGCTATTCCGCATCAACACATCCGTGCTGGTACTTCCAATCTAAAAAATCTTTAAAAATTCTCAAGTCTCTCAATGATTCATAATCCAACCAACATATTTGATCCACTTGATGTTTCCTCCATGCTCCTTCACTAAGATTCACTCTATTTCTCAAACTTTCACCCGTTTCACCTATCTCATCATCAAAACTAAAACAAAATTGTTAAACACAAGTGTGTGTGTTCTTCTTGGAACTGTGTTAAAGCAAAGCAAAAGTATCAAAAAGTGAAGGTTGGGTGCAAAAGTTCCCAAACTTAGGTGGTTTTCCTCCCACTAGTGCTAAAGTTTATGCCTTCAGCTTGGCTTATTGATTCTTAATTCAATCATCCTCTTAGAATCTTCCATGATTATGATAATACATGATGGTATGAACTAGATCCTTAAAGGTTAGGCTTGTCTTACTTGCAACCTGGAGTTATATCAACATAGTTTTACTTAAGACTTGCCATCCAAGTGTTGGATGCTATCCTGACTAAACTTACAAATGAGTATTGTTTAAGGAAGATATATGTTATAAGTAATTGTTCTTGGGATTTAATCCCTCACATACCATAAGGTAGGAATGATCATGCAGTTGGATTAGATAATAAAACTATATGCCATGTTATTTTTCCCAAGGAGCTAAAATGGATGCTCTTTTTGTTGAAACTTAGGATGAACATCGACACAGAGGCCATATGCAGTAGGTACATCTAGAGTTGAGCCTTAAATAGTTGACCATACTCTCATTACAATTGTATACTTAGTTTATCTTATGTGTGATATAAGGAGTAGTTTGGCTATCTAGTTCATCTGGGCTTGTAATGATACCATGGATGTAAAACAATACGGAAGTAGAGACCCTAATCTCTTCTTATGATGGTTGCACAATCTTATAAACAAATGATGTTTAGGATGTGATGACCTAAGTCTTAATAAGGTGAATATTGGAATAATGAAAGTCCTTCCTAGTCTGACCTACAAGGATTTAATCGCATGCTAGAAGAAACATGTAATCCCTCCTGATTTAGAAATGAGGATATGCTTGTGTATTCCTTGATGATGTGTGTAGAGTAGCCGCTTTGCAAACATGAAGTCATGCTAGGGTGATAGTATATGTTGTATGTGGTGGAAAGTGGTCGACTTGGTTCTCAGTTTGATTTTGGCACCATTTTGGATTCTCATCGCATGGTTTTTGTCGTCAAACTTATTTTCATTATTAAATTATAGTTACAATTTTTTTTTTTAGATTTTATCGATTGTTTTGGAACCAAGTCACCACCAGTAGGAAGTTGTTGATAGACCTTTAGTGTAGAAATCTTTGACTTGCAAGTTCAACCTTCTAGACCCTAAGCATTAATGTGGTATATAATCTAAGAGGAAGGAGAACTAATAAAATAGGTATAACCTAGTTGGCTACCCCTCTCGACTCTACATATGGTCAGATAGGTCCTTTTAAGGGTGGAGCCTAGTATAATTAGGTTGATAATTCAAATAAATAAATAGTTAAAATCAATGGTCATTAGCATTGGGAACTAATAATAGAATAGATACCAAACATCATAATAGTAGGATGGACAAACCCCCTAAATCATGTAGATAGCCATAGCAAAGTAAAGTTGTTTCCCCCTTAATCTCAGTGTAAACTTCCTAGAGCAGTACATGATATGAGAAGATAATAAGACGAGATGGATAAAGTTATGTAAATTTACGTTGGGTTCTGCATACAATTGTTATGTGACTATGTTATGGTAGGACCCCTATATTAACTTTGTCTAGGGAATTAGAAATTTATAATTGGTTAGAAAGGTACAACTTAGTATTTTGAGTTGTAGCTTGGTGGATTTCGGGGACGAAATCCTCTTTAAGGGGTGGTGTTCTGTAACGAACTCAAATCTAGGTATCACCTCTATTTTCCTTTTTCCTAAAAAAAATCTTAAATCATATTTCCCTTAAACTTTGTTGAGTAGTAATTTTCGACCCTGATAATAATCTTTGTATCACCACCCATTCACATAATCATTCATGGGTGTGATATTGAGAAATTTTGTAAATTTAATTCACATATTGTGGGATAATCATACATTATGTTAAGTTTGAAGCTAGATCTAATGAAATATCTCATTTTACCCTAGAGAGAGTTTTAGTGAGGAGAAACTATACAAAAATCATCTTTTTAGAATAGAAAATGAATTATCCTCTATTAGGCTAAATGACATCCATTTATTATTATCAACACCTGACATATTTGATATGGACTTATGGGGTCAGATTATGTGCTTTGTAGGTTTAAGAGTTAGCCTGCCAAATTAGGAGTCCGGAGGAGGTTGTTTGCACCCTTTTATTTACTTTGAAGAGAAATATATAGCTTGGCTTTAATGTTTCGATTTCATTGGCCATGCTAGTGACCAAGGTGTGAGTCTTTTTTTATGTAATTTGGTTTAAACGGAATACGCCAAATATAGCAGCGAGGCTCCGTCTTCCTTTTTCTTTCACTGCGAGCAGACGTTACAGGTTCTTGCCCCATGGATCGCCTCTAATCCACGCATTCATTGCCCGCTTTATCACCGGAAAACGTTTCTAGGGAACAGAATGGTCAGAGAGACCCCTAAAACGAGGCCTGACGTGCCCTACTTGCCCAACTTTGAATCCCTCTCAGCCGACGGTAACCCACTTCTCCACAACATAGCACAGTGTCGTCTTACCCCGCTCCAATCGTCGTAGGAACATCTGAGAAGAAGCATCAATCTGACCTCGTGAGTTCCTTACACCCAATTTATCTTAGACGCCGGCTGCCCTCCCGTGCAGGCGCAGTTGCAGACTCCGACGAGGAAGTCAAGAAGGGTTCCTCTATACTATGCTCGGAGCAATCGAAGGTAATAGCAACCACTCCGGCTCCTACGTATTTAATTCCCATCTTCAGTTCGCGCTGAGTTTACTCTGACTTCGGGGTCGACATAGACCGCCGCCTTCGACCTCCAGAATCCTCGTTAGTGAGAGGTCTGATCGGCTCGGGTCCTCGAGTGTAAGCTATTTTTCTCAACGTGATTCCTTAGAGGTGCTTTTGAAAGACTCGTTACTCGTCTTGGTTTCCTCTTCTGTCCACGATCTCGTTTACGACAGTACCTTGTTCTACCTGTACCGGCACCGCTGCCGGTGGTGGTGTGACCTGGTGAGCGCTGTGTACTGGCGAGGCTGAGGTGACCAACTGGGCAAGCACCTCCAATCCTGAATTTGAATTTGAAGTGGGTAACTCTGTCTTTTGCCTTGAAACTGACCAGCTGTCATTTAGCCGGTGGTCTGCTCATTTCCTGAACCAGAACAGGGGGTTACGGCTGTGAAAATGGAACCCACAGAGGGACCTCCCACCTGTTTGAGTACTCTGCTAACCAGGAAAACGTCCCTGAAGTGAAACTAGCAATGCGTCGGTAGTGAATGCGAGGAGAAATGAGTTGTCTGTGTTTTGTTTTGAACCACATCGCAAATCACTGGATGTCGAGAATTCTTGAAAGAAAGCAGGGAACAGATGAAGGCAGTTGTTCATTTGTGAGGGTAGTCACACATGTAATGAATTACCTTGGGTCCAATCTGCAGAGTTGCAATCTGCGATGGAGAGAGTGAGGGAAGGGTGATGGCCTCTTGCTTTTATATATTTTTTTAAATCACCTTATTGAATCGTATTTGAGAGTACTGATTTCACAGAAAGGTCACTGTTGGCAATTTCCCTTTAGTTTATAACCATAGTTATTGAACCAACCTGGTAAGTCATTGTTTGACCAACATTGAGTCATGTGAGCTGTGCGAAATTCAAAGGGTTTTCTAGATTTATTAAAACTAATTTCAGACCCAATTACGATGTTTCTGGGAGGATGATTTTAGGAGGAATAATTACCTTGTGTGATATATTATTAATATTAAATACCATTTTATGCTTAGGTGGTGATATTAAACTTGGCTCAGACTTAGGTGATCGTTTATTTAACGTAGACAGAACTGGAGGTATGTACTCCTCTCTATTTTATAAGTGGGCATTATATCACTAAATTTCCCATAATGAGTCATCTTTTGATATACTTGCTCTTGTTTCACTTTGACATATCCTATTCTCTTGGAAATATTATTTACAGGTTGAATTGGGTCAATGACCCCACATGTTATTGTGCTTGTCTTATGACGCAAATATCTAATGAATGATATATTTTGCCACTATTTTATGCATGGTAGACTATTTGACTAGCTAATTATTGTAGACGCTTATTCGTAACTATTAGGGTGTGCTACTTCTACCCGGGGTGTGCTACTTCTACCCTTTTATATACAGAGGCGTGCTAATTCTGCCTATGTGTGTGCTACTTCTACCCAAAATTTATATATAGGCCAATGATTCAATGGTGTCTTGGCCTACCGTAGTTAACTTAGTCCAATATATCTACATGCAAATATTTGTTGTAATGTGATAATTAATGGTGGCAAGATTTGTTATTTATTGGAATACTTATAATGCCTCATTCTTTTGAAAATTCATTTCTTTTAAAAATTCTCATTGAAACTTACCTTGATTCTAATGGGCCCCTTTTTGATGGGAACATCCTACTTTACTTTGTAAATGCCCTAGTTAATCTTTTACGTACATACTCATCTTTTGTTGATTCATACCTTGTTTTCCTATTATTCTGGGTGTTCCCTCCACCCAGGTGTAGGTGTTTTACATGACAGAGATTCAGGATGATTGTGATCTAATTGGTGGACATATGGACTGCTTGAGATATCATTGTTACCCTTTGCATATGAGATCATGTGTATATACATGTAGTATTTTCATTCTTTGTACCACCCTTAGGGTGCGAAAGTTATGTACATGGGCATATTTTGTAACTTTGTAAATAGTAGTGTTTTCCGCTGCTTAATTATTTCATGGCTCATGTTTGTACCATTGAGTGGGCCAACTATCGGGTCCCACTCTTTACAGTGTTCTTCATATTAGCAGCTATCATTCTTTCCTTCTCATCCCTTAGTGCCTTCTCTTGCTGCTGTGACACACCCATCAGCTTCTCATCAGTTCTCATAGTTGTTGTGGCCTGTTGGTTGTTCACTACCTTTCTTGGCTTCTCCACCCATGTAGTCTTCTTTACTGGTTTTACTTGGTTCTGCTCTGCTGTTCTCACCTTCTCTTCCTCCTAGTTGACCTCTTCGCATTTTTGTGTGCCGTGCCCGAAAGTTCGACACTTGCTACAACTCATTAGTATGTGGTCGTATTCGATCGTCACTGGGATCAGCTGCCGTCCCTTCACATTGAGCCACACACATAATGGTTTTTCTCCTTCAACCTCGAGCTCAACCAGCACTCTGGGTTCATCACCTTCTAAGGATCTGTCATTGTTGGTTGTTTACACTAACGAGTTTCAATCATAAGAATGATCTTTTACTCAACTAGCTATATCCCACAAGTATACGAGAGTAGTTGTAGTCGAGGTCGAACACAAGGAGCGTTGGTTAGTTAGGCGCAAGAGTTATGATTTTCAATAATCTAGATCATTGTACATAAGATGATTGGATTAGAACAACTAAATTATAGATTTAAAACAAAACAGTAAATTATAACTTAATAAAGGTTAAGATTCAGATTTGGAAGGATATTAAACTTGGGATTTCACTATCACATCATAGCTTATATTAAAATATGAATTTAAACATGTTAATTAACTTGCAAAGGAGGTTTGTAGTCATCACTCACCTCCCAGTGAAGTAATGACGATTCTAACTCCATACACCACTCTCGTGCATGTATTTCATTTTGAATCACAAAACTTGCTCCTCAACTTAATCCCAGCCACTCTCGCGGTCAAGGACAAGTTGCCAAAAGAGTAACACCATACTCTCAAACACATCTTCTCAGATTATGAAAGAAAGCATAAAATATGCAAGTATGATGGCCAATCACACAAACAAGCATTTCAGATCTGAAACAACTCTTGGAACATGCAAGAAACTAATATTTAGTACGAAATTCATATGTTCATACAAGCTATGACATGGGAGTTACTCTCCCATGTCCAAGATTCAGATTCTACTCGTCCATGATCATGTATTGCAGAAATGTTACAGAATTTTCAGAGTTTAACATGGTTTAGAGAAGGAAAAGCTAGGAGAAATGAAAGTGTAACCCAAGAGAAGTAGAATTCCGTCTTGGGGACGAAATTCCACTCCTAAAGCTGCTCCAAAATGGACTGGCTCCTCTCCCGAGAAGCTGTACGAAGTTGGGGAAGCTTGACTGCACCTTGGAGAAGACAATGGAGAAGAAGAGAAGAAGAAATGGACTCCTTTCCCAAGAAACCACCCTTGATCTCCTCAAAATCGCCTTCCTCTTCTTTAGGCTTGCTCTGGGACGAGGGAACTAACAAAAATGACCAAGCATAACTGTCCCTCGACTTCCCTCCTCTCTTTAGATTCAAAATATCGAATTTCCAAATTCTGAAACTGCCGGCTGAACGACATTCAAAGGGAATTTGCACCCCGTGCAAGTTTCCAAAAAAGTCTGCAGAAAAGTTGAACGGCGTGCAGATGAGTTTGCACCCCGTTCAAGTTTCCAGAAAAGCCTGCAGAAAGGTTGAACGGCGTGCAGATGAGTTTGCACCCCGTTCAAGTTTCCAAAAAAGCCTGCAGAAAGGTTGAACGACGTGCAGATGAGTTTGCACCCCGTTCAAGTTTCTAGAAAAGTCTACAGAAAGGTTGAACGGCGTGCAGATGAGTTTGCACCCCGTGCAAGTTGCTGTTTCTGCACAAAAAAGCATTGAAATGAGTCGTTTTTAAACCAAAAAGACAAGGCAAGTTATGGTAAAGCATTTTTGACAAATTGATGGAAAAAGTAATATGAAAAGAGACTAAATTAAATCAGAATGAATCAAAATGTTGTGTGAAAACATGTGAAAATATGATATATAAATCACACAACAAATCCCCCTAAGCTTGAACTGTTGCTTGTCCTCAAGCAAAGAGAAACATGGTTATATGAAAGAAAGAAAACTTTTACCCATGTGTGAATGAACAGAGAAACATATATGCAATAAGCTCAGACATGTGTGCAATGAGTTTGTGTGTGTAGAAGATATCTCCAAAATCTCAACATCAAAGGTAGAAAGAATTAGTTCATTAAGGTTGATTCCAAAACCAAACAAATACCTAACTAACATCACTAATAAGAATATGGATACTTAAATCAAAAGGTTAGTGCATTTGCATAACATAATTTTCAGCTATATATATATTTTTTTGAAGACCAAAAAAATGCTGTCCTTAACCAACTTGATTTAACTCTTTTCCAAAAGATATAGCAATAAGATTTTTGGGTTTCCAGCATTCGGCTGCTAATTTAGGCTTATGCTCACGTGGAATGCTGGTTGGGGTGTTTTTCTTACCCTCTTTTCATAACTCATATCACCTAACCGTCGTTGCCAGATCGGGCTTACACTAGGCTAGCATAATATGTGGGCCATAGGGCCATCTTTTATTGGGTAAAGGTATGAAACAAAACAAAAAGTCAAATAAGAAGGTTAAAGACAACAAGGTTTTTTGTCATTCTTTTTAAAGGTTTTCACTGTAAAATTCGTTTTCAATTGCACTAACAGTTTGATAAAAGTATCCTATATTTTCACTAGTGTTGCAGGTTAAATGATTTGCCAAAAGTTTTCGAATCATTACATGTTTTGAGTATTCCATGATGCAGAAAAAAAGGAGATATCAATTACAAACATGTTCTCATCAATGTACATGGGTAATTTTCAGTTTCCATTTCATTCAACATGTTTTCAAATTTTTCTCTTACATATAGCCAATCATATCTCATTGAGGAACAAAATAAAAGGGGTTTCATTCTAACAAGGTAGTCTCTAATCATATGGAATTTTGCCATCCAAGAACAAAACAGACTGACATGAAAGAAAAAGAACTGACACAACAGACTCAACTGAAAGAAAAACTGAAATACAACTGAAAGAAAAACTGAAATAAAGATACAACTACCAAATACCAAATACCGGTCGGTTGTGTCCCCCCTAAGCTTGAAATCAGCAGTGACCTCACTGCTTCAATCGCACTCAAGAAGTACACAACCGGGTACCTCATCATGGTGAAAACATCAAAGTCCATGGAGGACCGGTGCTCTGATTTGCAGCTGGAAATTGTTGTGCTAAAGATTGATGCCTCCTTGCAAATATGTCCTTGATTTGGGGCAAGAGAAAGCACCTATTAGCTGCAGCAAGAATAGTCTTTTGTATGCCAATACTATTTGTCTTTTCATTCTCCTTTGAAGCATCACCAAAATATGAGTTGGGAAGAGTGTTCTCATTATAAAGCAATGTGTCATCTAGAATGTGAGGAGGAAGGACATGTGGCTTGCTTGAAGAATCAACATGTAGAGCATGTGTTGTAGCTTTCTCCCCTTTAGTTGAAACTTCATAATCATCATGGGTATCAACATCATCATACTTTGAAGGATATACCTCTATAACAACTCCATTCTTCAATGTCACCAGCCTGAAATATGCAGGATTCATCTCCGGTGGACTAGGCAAGAAAGGTGAAAATGCTTCTTTGCTATAAAGAGCTTGCTGGGTAATTTGTTTCTCCAAGATGTGTGCATGAGTGGGAATATCGTCCACCTTAGAAGAGAGTTGGCAAATGGCACCCTTCATTGATTGTCTTTGTTGTTGGAACTCCTCATTTTGCTGCATTTGAGTTGAAATAAATGTTGCAAGCATGAACTCTAATCTAGGAGTTACTTGCGGTTGTTGTGGCTGAATGAAATTCGGGTTCACATTGTTGTAGAAGCCCGGTGGAGTGTAGCCCATTGGAGAATAAATAGAAGAAGCATAACATGTAGAAGATGAGTGTCCAAGTAACCCACATGCATCACAAATATTGTTGACTGTTTGAATTAGTTGTGTGCTTAGATTCTCAAACCTTTGTGACAAAGTGTCTAGCCTTGTTGCAATCAAGTCTATAGCATCAACCATGTGATCTTCCATTTGCATTTCAGAAGTAGTATGTGAAAAGGATGGGTGGTAGCTTGTAGCCGTACTCCATTGGAAATAATTTGATGCCATATCTTCAATAATAGCATAGGCTTCTCCATAAGATTTGTTCATTAGAGCTCCATTTGTAGCTGCATCAATAGACATCCTTGTATTATAGCACAAACCATTATAGAAAGATCGCAATAGAAGCCAATTGCTTAGACCGTGATGTGGACAAAGATGTTGAAGATCTTTGAACCTCTCCCATGTATCATACAAGGTCTCTCTATCCCTTTGAGAATAATTGATGAGTTGAATCCTCAGCTGTAAAGTTTTGCTAGGTGGAAAATATCTTGCCAAAAAGACCTTTTGAAGCTCCTCCCAAGTGCTGATTGACTTCTTTGGCAAAGTATAGAGCCATGCCTTGGCTCTATCTTTAAGAGAGAATGGAAAAAGAATTAGGCGTATCCCATCAGTAGGAACACCATATATCTTTATGGTGCTTAACAACTGCAGAAATTCAGCAATGTGGAGGTTTGGATCCTCCATAGGTGTCCCTCCAAATGCATTCAGCTGTAGCAATTGTATGATGGCTGGGCTGATAGCAAACTCCTCTGCCTCAAATTCTGAAATATTAATAAGCCCACTCATGTGCATTGCAGCTGTACCAAAGTAGTCCTTAAGAGGAAGGTCATCCTCTTTGACTAGTTCTTCATGTGGATTCGGAGGCTTAGGTGGATGTGGCGTAGATGGTGGTGGTGTATGTGGTATGGATGAAGGTGGTGTATATGATGGTGGTGAATTAGGTGTGAATGATGGTGGTGTGGATGAAGGATGCATGGATGAATGTCGTTTGGATGATGGTGACATGGATGATGGTTGTGTGGGTTGTAATTCCTCCATACATGTTTGGGTTTCACTCTTTCTTGGTCCATGAGAGCTGCAAATAGTGTGTTCATTTTCTAAATGTAGAGATATGCACGGTTCAATGATCTTTTTATGAACACCCCATATGCTCTTGCAAATAAACAAGGTGAGTGAGATACAAAAACAAACATGGAAGATACAACAAATTATAATGATCATGATGAATTATGATTTATGGATATGAAGGTGGATATGAAGGTTGTGATCTAGTCTCATTTACTTATCAAAAACTCTTACTCTAACAGGAATACCGATGCTCCCCGACAACGGCGCCAAAAACTTGTTGGTTGTTTACACTAACGAGTTTCAATCATAAGAATGATCTTTTACTCAACTAGCTATATCCCGCAAGTATACGAGAGTAGTTGTAGTCGAGGTCGAACACAAGGAGCGTTGGTTAGTTAGGCGCAAGAGTTATGATTTTCAATAATCTAGATCATTGTACATAAGATGATTGGATTATAACAACTAAATTATAGATTTAAAACAAAACAGTAAATTATAACTTAATAAAGATTAAGATTCAGATTTGGAAGGATCTTAGACTTGGGATTTCACTATCACATCATAGCTTATATTAAAACATGAATTTAAACATGTTAATTAACTTGCAAAGGAGGTTTGTAGTCATCACTCACCTCCCAGTGAAGTAATGACGATTCTAACTCCATACATCACTCTCGTGCATGTATTTCATTTTGAATCACAAACCTTGCTCCTCAACTTAATCCCAGCCACTCTCGTGGTCAAGGACAAGTTGCCAAAAGAGTAACACCATACTCTCAAACGCATCTTCTCAGATTATGAAAGAAAGCATAAAATATGCAAGTATGATGTCCAATCACACAAACAAGCATTTCAGATCTGAAACAACTCTTGGAACATGCAAGAAACTAATATTTAGTACGAAATTCATATGTTCATACAAGCTATGACATGGGAGTTACTCTCCCATGTCCAAGATTCGGATTCTACTCGTCCATGATCATGTATTACAGAAATGTTACAGAATTTTCAGAGTTTAACATGGTTTAGAGAAGGAAAAGCTAGGAGAAATAAAAGTGTAACTCAAGAGAAGTAGAATTCCGTCTTGGGGACAAAATTCCACTCCTAAAGCTGCTCCAAAACGGACTGGCTCCTCTCCCGAGAAGCTGTACGAAGTTGGGGAAGCTTGGCTTCACCTTGGAGAAGACAATGGAGAAGAAGAGAAGAAGAAATGGACTCCTTTCCCAAGAAACCACCCTTGATCTCCTCAAAATCGCCTTCCTCTGCTTTAGGCTTGCTCTGGGATGAGGGAACTAACAAAAATGACCAAGCATAACTGTCCCTCGACTTCCCTCCTCTCTTTAGATTCAAAATCTTGAATTTCCAAATTTTGAAACTGCCAGCTGAACGACGTTCAAAGGAAATTTGCACCCCGTGCAAGTTTCCAGAAAAATCTGCAGAAAAGTTGAACGGCGTGCAGATGAGTTTGCACCCCGTTCAAGTTTCCAGAAAAGCCTGCATAAAGGTTGAACGGCGTGCAGATGAGTTTGCACCCCGTTCAAGTTTCCAGAAAAGCCTGCAGAAAGGTTGAACGGCGTGCAGATGAGTTTGCACCCCGTTCAAGTTTCCAGAAAAGTCTACAGAAAGGTTGAACGGCGTGAAGATGAGTTTGCACCCCGTGCAAGTTGCTGTTTCTGCACAAAAAAGTATTGAAATGAGTCGTTTTTAAACCAAAAAGACAAGGCAAGTTATGGTAAAGCATTTTTGACAAATTGATGGCAAAAGTAATATGAAAAGAGACTAAATTAAATCAGAATGAATCAAAATGTTGTGTGAAAACATGTGAAAATATGATATATAAATCACACAACAGTCATCAACGTGTAGGATGTGGCCTGCCCCCACCGCAATTTTTTCGGCCACCTTCTTCGTCCAGGATCGCCCGAAAGACTTCAGAGTTATCCATGTTGGAATCATCGTAAAGGAGTCCTTCTTCAACTTGCCATCATGGTTATAGTGTTTAGAAATCACCAATTGATGGTCAAACCAGTGAGGGCCCATTGCTAGAACATCCTTCTTGTCCACCGTCGTGGAGAAGAGAACTAGGAAGATGTCGTTGTCGTGGGAGAGCAGTTCAAAGGATTCCTTCAGCCACCAAGTTCTCCTAATCCAAGCCATAAGATGTGGATAAAACAGCCGCTTTCCCAAGGTTTACACCATCACAGTGTGCTCCCAGATATTCGCAAGCCTCTCCAACTCGGCCTCCTCCAAGTAGACATGTAATTCACCATCCTCGACTCTTGGCTTTGGGAACATGAGATCTTGCTCCTTGCTCGAAGGCTATTTCAGAACCTGATTCCACGCAAGCCGTCAAACTGGTTTCCCTGTTTCTGGTGCAACATCCTCCACCACCGTATACGATCACTCACCCTCCGCATGTGTCGTTTCCTTCTCAGTGCAGTCGCGCCCATCACTGCTCACACCTTCCTTCATTTCGGCGTCAGAGGTCGCGACCCCAGCAGGCGTTCGACCATCCGTCCTCACACCGCTAGGGCTCGAGGCACCTTGTCTTTGATTCCTCTCTCCTTCCTGGTTTGTTATCGGATGTGTGGGTTGGTGGGGGTGGGCGGGATTACAGGTGGGATGATGGTGTACGTCGACGTCCAGGATGGCCGTCGGCGTGGGCGCCGTGCGCCTAGGGCCTTCGATCGCCAGAATCGCCCAACGAACCCTAGGGGAGACAAACCATATTGTCAACGTATGTGTGTACATCCTATATATGTATGTATGTATGTATGTATGTATGTATATGTATATATATATTTATATTTATATTTATATATGTATATATATGTGTGTGTGTATATATATATGTATATCTATATATATATGGAGCTAGGCTAGAATACACTCAAGTGTACGGATCACATGCTACACTCAAGTTGTGTTTGCATATCAAGACAATTTTTTATAAAATGTAAACTGTTGATCGTCATTTTTATATTATAATTAGGCCATATAAGAATTTTGAGCCCATTTGGATAAGTGCAAGTCATTCATCCGAGGGCAACAAAATCAATGCACTAAACTAATTTGAAATGCATAATTTTTATGGTCTTCATAACATGACCTATAAATGTTGAAATGAGCTCAAATTTTATATATGAGCTATTCACAAGATGTTTAATAAGATCAACGGATTAGATTTTAAAAAAAGATATTGCATCATGAAAAACTACTTGAGTGTATTCTGCTTCAAATACACTCAATTATATTCTAACCTCTCTCTTTTTCTCTCTCTCTCTCTCTATATATATATATATTGTAGTTTATATGACTTCTTATCACAAAAATCTCAGAATATGTCTACATCAACATCCAAAGTCTATATCCCAGAGGTATGTTCAGAATCAAGTATTTCTACTAAGGAAGGTAATATATCCCAACCACCCCTAACTTGTCTCTTATATCATTTTGGGGTGGAAAGGGTGGATGAATTGATTCAAATTCTTCATCATTTGAAGCATGTTTCCATGTTAAGGAAAGTTTTTCTATAACCATAGTACATTTTGGGGTGGAAGCTAAGAGTTGGTAGAATGCGGTGTTGGAGTATTGGTGGAGTTTCAGAATAATTGGTGGAGTAGGAAGGGTTGATTTGCGTTTGGATAAATGATAGAAGTGAGTGATTAGAGGTGGATTAGGGTTTGTGATTATAAGGATTTCTCTTATACAATTAACATCAGCTCTAGAATCAAATAAAGCTATCCCTTCTAGGGTGAAATCATTAGTTTTTATAGTCACTTCACCTTTCCATTTTCTCTTAACAAATTCTTGAAGATTATTAACAAAGGAATCTTTGTTATCTTCCCTTGTTTCATTGACTTGGTTTTTATTTGAGCACTCTCTAAGCATTATATTAAATATATGTTCATCCTCATCATCATCATTATACTTTTCATATATATATTTTTTTGAAGATTTTCAACCTTATCTTTTAGTTCAATGATTTCTATTCTGATTTTGTTTCTCTTATATTTTCAAAATTAATTTGTTCACAATTTTTTATTGACATTGTTAGAACTATGGAAGGATTTGTATGGGAGCTAGAAGAAATTTTGGAGAGTATTCTTTCCATACCATTTTGGGGTGGAATCTAGGAGTTGGTGGAATGCGGTGTTGGAGTATTGGTGGAGTTTTAGAATAATTAGTGGAGTAGGAAGGGTTGATTTGCGTTTGGAGAAATGATAGAAGTGAGTGATTAGAGGTGGATTAGGGTTTTTGATTAAGGTGATTATCTATGGATTAGGGTTTGTGATTAAAGGTTAATAGGCATTTAATTTTTTTACAAAGAAGGGGGAATGCTTTAGTAAAAATAATTAAAACTGATTAAATAATAGTAGAAAACTTACTGATTATCAGCATAGATGATGGTTGTTCTTCGAGAGTGTTGAATGCCAAAGCACGTCAAGATCTTTTGAACTTTCTTTGGAAATAGAAAGGATCTTTGATTGTGATTCAAATAGGAAAGACCATCCACACATAATTGATTTTTAACAAAATGGAAATTTTATTGGAAACTGGAGGGTTTACACTTGGAAAATATGTGGAAACTAAGAACACATGACTATATAGATGAAATTACAATATAAGTGAAGTGGAGGAAGGATTACAAGACTTGGAAATTCTCTAAGGAGGAGAATTTCAAGCTAAGACACTTCCTACTAACAAAAAGTAAGCTCAATAAGCAAGGGGAGCTCTTTGGGTGGAAGAGTGTTGTGACTATCACAACTCTTGCTTTCTTCTTCAACTTCTTTTCCTTTTATAGGAACTTTGGATGGATTGGACAAAGTTCCTTGACTTTCCATTTTCTCTCTTTCATTTGTGTCTTTGACAAGTGTTTGTTGATGATGTAGTGGCTAAATTTGATGTGTTTGTCACTTGTTCATTCAACTTTGTGCCCTAGACAAGTGTTTGATGCCTTTCTTGTTGTATGCATGGAATAAAATATTCTTGTCCTCGTCTCCATTTGTTTTTTTTATGGAGATGTCACTTCCATGTTTGAGTGACTTCATTTTTTATAGATGGAATCTTAAGAAAAATGTGTAAACTATTTTTCTTTTACTTTTACCACATCATTGTTTCTACTCACCTTTTATCTTTTACCAGACTGTTACTTTTTATTTACTTTTGACTTTTATCCATTACTTTTTTACCAAAACTTTTTTACTGTCTGGTAACTATTTTTTCACTTTCTTCCTTTTTTTCCATCTTCTTTGATTTTAGATTTATTTGAGTCCATTGGACTATTTTCATCCATAACTTGTCATTTCTTCAAAAACCATCAATTGTAGTTGATTATATTCAATATTTGGATTTTCAATTTGATTTTTCTTGTCAACTCTTGCTTTAGTTGACTAAATGAAAATATTCTATTTGTTTTAGTTTCTTGGTTATGTTGGGATCCAAAAACTAGTATTGGAAGCAATTTTCCCTTTAAAATAGGATCAATATTAAACTTGTCCCACCATTTGACGTATATATGTCATTCCAGAATTGGTGGTAATTCAATTGTTTCTTTCTTCCATTTCCATTATATAATCCATGGTATTCCATGAGAAGAGATGTATTTCATCGTGTTTAGGTCTTATTCAATAAAATTGTTGCCCATAACATTTTTCTTTAATATTGTGGGGAATATTTCTCTTATTGCCCCAAAATTTTGCCAAAACTTATAGAAAAACCAATTCGGAAATTTGGTTTGTAATGACCATTTTACTGACCATGTGTGACTCATTAGTGTATTCTAAACATATAAAACTTTTTCCCACACATTTTGATAATCCTAATAATTGTAATATTGGGGTTGACAGAATGTTTTGAATTGCCTTGGAATATTAGGATTTCCTTCTTTATTCCATTCAGATAACATGATTGTTTTTTGAATTTTAGTTTAGAAAACTGCAAGTTTATTCTTGTGGATTTATCTCTATATTTGTGAAAAACTTTTGCACTTCCTGTTTCTAAAAGTATTTTTCCATAGTATATTTGGTTTTTCCTTGGTAGGTTGGGAATATGATTGTATCCTTCAGGAAAATATTTATTTATTATATATTCAATTTCTTTTGAGAGATCCTCATTCTCAAGAATAAGTACCTCTTCAGATGATTTTAGGATAAATTCAGAGGATGTTTTAGTTGATGAATCAACTTCCATTTTTTCAATATTTTCCTTCTCCCTCCTTGTCTCTGTTATAGCGGGAGGACTTTGTTTAGTAGCCAGAATTGATGTCATCATGCTAGTCTTTTTGAAGGCAATTTCCCTACAAAAATTCTCTTGATAAGAAATCAGGTAAAAATGATTTTCTCCTTTTATGAATTCTCTATCAAAATCAAATATAGCTAATATTGCTTGCCATCTAGCAAATATTTTCTTTGAGGTAAGATTTTTAACATACTTTTCTAAGACAAATTTAGCTGATTTGCAATCTACTCTTAATAAAAATTTATTATTTAAAAGATCACCTTGAAATGTTGTAATATAGAGAACTTTGGCTAATATTTCTTTTCTTATAGTTGAATAATTTTTTCTTATTTCATTCCACACTCCTGAGGTGTATCAAACCAAATGTTCTTTATTATCAATTTTTGCTTAAGAATTCCTCCATATCCTATATTTGATGCATCTGTTTCTACTATTTTATAGGCCTCTGGGTCAACGATATTTAAACATGGTAACTTTTGAACTTTTAATTTTATTCTTTGAATATCCTTGGTGTGATATATGGTCCAACTTGGTGGAATCTTTTCTAGTCTATCTGTAAGGAGTTTTCTATCTAGTGCTAGATTTTTATAAAAATCAGATATATCGTTTAAGCATCATAAAAATCTTTGGAGTTGTTTTTTTCGAGGATTTCATCTAGGAATTTGTTAGAAAAGTTAATGGCTCTTATTATAGGTGATACAGTTCCCTTTTCTATTTTGTAACCTAGAAATTGAATGTTTGTTTGAAATAGTTTCATCTTTTTAGCGGAAGCTATTAATCCATTATGTTTTACTATTTGAAAGAATGTGTTTAGGTGTTTCCAATGTTGGTCACAATCTTTAGAGAAAATAAGTACATCATAAATATAGACTATACTAAAAGAAGTATATGGATTAAATATCTCATTCATTATTTTTTGGAATTCTGATGGAGCATTTTTAGCCCAAAAGGAATAACATTCCATTCATAGGGACCAAAAGGTATTGTGAAGGCAGTTTGATATCTATTTTTCACTTATTTGTATTTGCCAGAATCCAGATTTCATATCAAATTTTGAGAAGATATTAGCACCATGTATTCTTTTTATTAGGTCATGTTTATTAGGAATTGGATATCTGATCCATTGGAGTGCTTTATTTAGAGTTTTGTAATTAATGACAAGCCTAGGAGCCCCTTTTTCTATTTTAGATGCATTTTCTACATAGAAGGTAACACATCTCCATGGAGCCTAATTAATTTCTTTATCTCAAGTTCTTTTATTTCATTTTTACATATTTCTAAAATTCTTTGATTCATTTGGATGGGTCTGGCTCTTGTTGGGATTTTAGTTTCATCAAAATATTTAATGTATGGTAAAATAACTTCATGTTTCTTTCTATGCTATAATGTTGAGGGTCGTGTGGAGCATATTTCTTTTTAAATATTTTCTTGAAATTCTATTAATAGTCTTTGAAAACTACTACTTTTGATTTTATTATGAATTCTTTCAATTTCTATTTCTGTGTTGTTTGTTAATGAAGTTTTCTTTGTATTTAATTGAAGTGTTTATTTGTTGTAGAAATAATACTTTGGGTTCATTTTTGAACTTAAAAGTAATCATTTTTCCATTTATATTAGCATGTACTCCTTTTGTATCATATGAAATATTTTGGTTTAGGCTACCTTTAGAGTTGATTTCTTTTTTATTCATTTTGATATATTTTGAAAATAATTTTAATTTTTCTTAATCATTTTTAACATTATTAATAGTTTCAAGAATGAAGTATTGTTTTGTGCTTGATACCTTTACAACATACTCTTTTCTTTCTTTAATTTTAGTTTTAGATAGATTATTTACTTTATCAATCATGTGTTTATTATTGAAACAATTGAGAATTTTTTTCTTTTAATTGTAGATTACTCTTGTTTGTAATATTTTGGACTGACATGTTCTTAGGAGGATTTTCGTGATGTAATGGTCTAACTTTACTGTCAGACTTATTAGGCTTATACCATGGTGGAACAAGCCTATAGATTTGTTCTTTGATATAATGATTTTTATACCATTCAAAGAAATGTATATTTTTTCAATGGTATTGCATTTGTTAATACAATTTTTCTCTAATGTAATCTCTTTGTTTTCCATTAAAGTTTTCATAAAATTGTTTGTCTTGAACTGGTTTTTATCATATTAGAATTCTTCTCTTAGCTTTTCTTTGTTGATGATGAAATTATTTTTATTTTTCATTGAATTACTTTCATTTATGGTTTGAAGGGTATTTACTATTTCATTGACGCCTGTTAGTGAGTTAAGCATTTTATTCAACATATTTTCTTACTTCTATTGAGAAATTTTTTTAAATAGCCTTGTGAAGATACAATTTTCGAAAATAAAGAGATCTAAGGCTTAAATCTTCAAATTTTTAAAACCAAAGGATCTTGATATAAATATTGATTTTATTGAGCAATCTTATTCTCTTTTCAATAAGTTGATTCCTAGTGGCCTGCCAACAGTTGAACTACTGTGACAAGGAGGCCTCAGACCTAGGTATTTCTTAAAGAAAATTGAATATGATACACTCAGAAATGTTTGTGGGTGAGAGATTGAAATCATCAACCAAGGGATTACTAAGTGGCATGTAAATAGCTAAACCTAGCCCTATAAAACCCTAAACAACGACCACAACTAAAGCAGGTGCAACGGGCTACCACTACGACAAGGAGGCCTCAGACCCTAGTACCCCAAGAAGGAAGACCCCGGACTCTCACCCCTTTAGAGAGAAATATAAAGAGATATAAGTATATCCCAACCGCACCTAACTTGGCTCTGATACCATTTTGGGGTGGAAGCTAGGAGTTGGTGGAATACGGTGTTGGAGTAATGGTGGAGTTTCAGAATAATTGGTGGAGTAGGAAGGGCTGATTTACGTTTGGATAAATGATAGAAGTGAGTGATTAGAGGTGGATTAGGGTTTGTGATTAAGGTGATTAGATTTGGATTAGGGTTTGTGATTAATAGTTAATAGGCATTTAATTTGTTTACGAAGAAGGGGGAATACTTAAGTTAAAATAATTAGAACTGATTAAATAATAGTAGAAAACTTACTGATTACCGACATAGATGATGGTTGTTCTTTGAGAGCATTGAATGCCAAAGCACGTCAAGATCTTTTGATCTTTATTTGGACAAAGAAAGGATCTTTGATTATGATTTAAAGAGGGAAGAACATCCACACACAATTGATCTTAAAAAAATAAAATTTTTATTGGCAACTAGAGGGTTTACACTCGGAAAGTATGTGGAAACTAAGAACACATGACTATATAGACGAAATTACAATATAAGTGAAGTGGAGGAAGGATTACAAGAATTGGAAATTCTCTAAGGAGGATAATTTCGAGCTAAGACACTTCCTACTACAAAAACTAAGCTCAATAAGCAAGGGGAGCTCTTTTGGTGGAAGAGTGCTGTGGCTATGACAACTCTTCTTTGCCTTTTATAGACCTCTCTGATGGTGTGGATGAATGTGCTTCTCTTGCCACTTTTTTGCTTTAGTTCGTGTCTTTGACAAGTGGTTTTGTTACATGATTGGCGATATTTGTTGTGTCTTCCATGTACTCTTTTGTCTTTGTGAATTTTGACAGATATCCTTCATCTTCGTTTTCATATGCCATTTGTTCTTTTTCTACTTTGAGTCTTGACAACTGTCTTTTGTCTTTTTGTATAGGGAAGAGCTACCTTGTCTTTTCTTCTTTTGTAACTTCTTCAGCAAGGAATTTTTACCCATTATTTTTAATCAAGTAATCCATAACAATCATCTCCATTTTCAAAGTTACTTTCTCCTTGAGTAATATCGAGGATTGGAATATTTTTTAGATCTAGGATTTCATCAAATATAATTAATTGAGAATTGTCCATGTTAGGGTCTCTTATAAGAGACTTTTTTGATAATTTATTTTCTTATATGGAGGCCCCCTTTTAGTTTCTTGATCAATAAGATAATAAAAAACTGGGATAGATATTAACTTTCCCTTTAAAACATGGTCTATGTTGAATTTGTCCCACCATTTAATCAATACTTGCCTTCCTAGGTAGGGTAAAAAGGCATTAGTTTCTTTTTCCCATTTCCATTGCATAATCCATGGGATTCCATAAGCATAATAACATCTTATTATATTAAGATCTTCTTGATCTAAAATTTCAAATAATGGAATATAATTATTAATATTTTGTGGGAATATTTCTCGAGTAGCTCCATAATTTTTCCAAAAAATGTAGAAGAACCAATTTTGTAAGGTAGTCCTATAAGACCATTTTATGAACCATGAATGAGTCATTTGACTATTTTGAATACATAAGACATTTTTCTAGGCATCTTGATAGTCCCAGTAATTGTAGTACTGGGGTTGATGTTTGTCTTTAAATCTTCTTAGAATATTTGGATTTCCATCATTGTTCCATTCTGAAATGGTGATAATTTTTTGGATTTTCAATTGAGAAAAAGATGTCATTTTCTTTGTTGATTTGTCTCTAACATTATGAAATATTTTTACACTACCAGTTTCTATGAGAATTTTCTCATAATAGTAGTGATTCTTTCCAAGCATTGTCAGAATAAAATTATTTATCAGGAAGGTAATTTTGCAGTAAAGTTTTTGTTTCTTTGGATAAGTCTTCATTTTCTAAAGTTATTGTATGTATTGATGTTTTTAATATGAATTTTGATATGCTTTTTTCTGGGAAATATACTTCCATTTCATCATTACCTTCCTTAGTAGAAATACTTGATTTTGAACATACCTTTGGGATATAGACTTTGGATGTTGATGTAGACATATTCTGAGATTTCTATGATAAGAAGTCATATAAGCTACAGTAATAATATAGAACATCCTTTTGATGTGTCTCTTATGAAATAGTAAGTGCATGAATGAAATTTTCTTTATAATCTAATGCAGATCTTATTTTCTTTAAGAACATAAGTTCATGTTTCTTCCTAAACTCAAAAGTTACAAAGTTATTGTTAATTCAAGTATGAACCCATTTTTCACTAACTAATATAGGGAGAATTTTATTAAGAAAGGGTGTCCCAATGATAATATCCCCAGTTATATTTTGTGGAAGGATAAAAGATGTTTTAATATTATTATTTTTGATGCATATGTGTGCTTCAAAAATTTTATGTTTTACTTTGAGTTTATCTTTTGTAGCAGACTTAACATGATGATTAGTTGTTTTGTAATATTTTGTTGGTATAAGGTTTTCTCTTATACAATTAACATCAGCTCTGGAATCAAATAAAGCTATCCCTTCTAGGGTGAAGTCATTAATTTTTATAGTCACTTCACCTTTCCATTTTCTCTTAACAAATTCTTGAAGATTATTAACAAAGGAATCTTCATTATCTTCCATTGTTTCATCGACTTGGTTTTTATTTGAGCATTATTTGAGCATTGTATTAAATATATGTTCATCCTCATCATCATCTTTATACTTTTCATATATATATATATTTGAAGATTTTCAACCTTATCTTTTAGTTCAATGATTTCTATTCTGGTTTTGTTTTGTTCTTTTCTCAAACCTTCTATAGAAATATGTTTATCATTAGTTTTTTCATGTTCAATTCTTTTCATTACATGATCAAATGAGTAGAACTCATTTGCTTTTGATTCTATTTTATTGTCTGATTTTTTTTCTATAAATCATATTGAGATATTTTGCAAGTTTAGTACTTCTTTCTTGTTTGTCTTGGATGGAATCTATGGTTTCAAGTATAAATTGTTGTTCACTAGTTAAGACATGAATTTCATCTGATGATGTTTCATTGCTATAGTAATTACACTAACATTGTTCTACATTTTCTGATCCCGAGGATTCATTTAGATTTAATTTACTAACAAAAGTATCAAGTTCTTCTGGCGTAATACTTTTTTATTCTAGTAACAATTCGTTAAATTTTTCTTGAAATCTCATTTAAAACATTTGTTTTCATAGTGCCCCTTTTCGTTACAATTGTAACATGTTATGTTTTTCTTATTATCTGCTTTTCTTATTTGTTTTCTTTTTGTATAATTCTTCTTTGATTTGTTATTATCTTCACTAAACCTTTTGTAGATTTTGTTTCATTTCTTTCCTTTTGGTAAATCCATGTCCCATCCAAATTGATAACAAAATTCTCCTAGTTCCTTTTTATCTATTGTTTGTTGTATTTTTAATTGATTTTTTTAATTTAAACTCATTACAAAGAGATAGTCTTATTTGGGTTATTCTTTGTATTATTTCCCTATAAGATATATGTTTTAGAGGGACAACGCTATTATATACTTGTCTAATATGTTCTCTTACCTTTCATCGAATAAAACAGGTAATCCAAATAAAAACTTTTCTTTTCAAAAACCAGAATTACATTATGTGAATTGGAAAAATTTAGAAAGAAAAACATCTTTATACCAACAAAAATCACTCAGACTCTTACATCTTAAGTTCATTAGTTATCCCCTAAGTTTTTCTAATATAGTGCCATTATGGCCTATAAAATGTTGATTTATGTTTACTATTAGAGTATATACTACGTCTGATTGGGGTTGACCATTTTATAACTTAATTTGACAACCATGCTCATTTCTTTTTGTAGCTTGAAGTATTTCTTGTATGTGTATTTGACTAAGATAATTAATCCACCATTCGCTTAACTGACCCGTAAATGATGAGTTATCATTTGGACAATTGTGGTTTCAAGACTACCATGAGCTCAATAAGCATTGGCATATATCAACATTTGATGGAAAATTTGTAATATTTGGTATTCTAAAAATCCATCTAAGTTCCATTCTATAAGAGATTGTCCATCAAATTGACATAAAGTAAGATCAGGAGTTTCTTCAAATTCTAGGTCAACTGGTGTTGGTCTAGAGTAATAATGTTTTTTGGAAAATCGAGCAGTTTTACCAAAGCCGACTGTATTTAGTTGTATATTCTTATGTATTTCTTCTTCATATGAATATGACGAGTCTCCATATATTGTATTAACGGTTGGTTTTTGAAGATTTAATTGGTCTAACCGACTTGTGATTTCATGTGTTAATTCATCGAGTTGTTTATCAAACTTAATGGGTGCCTTCTTTCCTAATATAATTTTTCCATTTATAGTTTGAGGAACAATTAGTGGCAAATTTTTTGTTTCTACTTTCTTTAAATATATTGGAACTTTGCCAATATCAATAAGCATTGTCTCTATCCTTTTAGTTTGTTTGCTAAGGGTTTGAAGATTTATATTTGTATAGTTATTTTGTTCAATTATATGAGCTATATGGTGTGTTTTAGCTGGTTCTTGACTATATTCCATTAGTTTCAATGGACTGGACTTGATGTCATTTTCTCCAAATTTTATAGCTTGAAAGGGTGCATGAATTGATTCAACTTCTTCATCTTTTGAAGCATGTTTCCATGTTAAGGAAAGTTTTTCTATTACCATAGTACAATCCTCAATTGGGAGAGTAGGTAACATTTCTTTAAGTGTATTAAAATAATTAGATTCATACCAATCAAAGAAATATATATTCTCATTTAACTATTTCATTTGAGAATACCATAGATCTCTTATAGCTGACCTTTCATATTTATCAAAATGTGTAAAAAACCATTTTACTTTTGGTTTATTATCATCAGATAAAAAGTCTTTCTTTAATAATTCTTTATTAATTTCAAAGTTGTTATAGTTGTCTTCAAGTAGACATGTGACTTTGAAATTAGATTTAGAGGGTTCATATTCACTGTGTTCATATACAGGGTAGGATATTCCTGTATGTCTTCTATTCATAGTGTTGGATCGTTCAAGTTTATTGTGATCTATATGTAAATATGAAGAAGAACCAACTTCTAAGGTGTTTTCCCAAGACTGAGATGAAGTAGAATTTCTTCTTTCCGAAGGATAGAAACTTATTTCTACATCACCATTAATGTGCTCGATAATGTTTTGTATTTTGGTATTTTCTCTTGGTATAGGTGCATTTGCTTGTGGCATGGTCCAATTTTCTGGGAGCTTAAATTCCTCCCATCGCAAGACTTTAGGAATAATGGCTTTGTTTTTTATATTGGTTAGAAAAAGAGTTGTAAGCCCCTTTTCTGGGCAAATCAAGGATTGAGGAGTTACTGTGTTCATGGTCTTGTAGCAAATTCTATAACATAGTACAATATTTTCAAAATTTGGATCCATGTCAAATCCTGATGTTTTCACATTCAAGGTTAAGACCTTCAAAAGGCCTGGGTCGGAAAGGAAAACTAAGAAATTAGTAAATGCATTAAAGTAATCAGGTTCATCATCTAATGTTGATTCAACGAGTCCAAGAAGGGAATCTAAAAAATTTAGATGCCTATAGTCTCTAAGGCACAAGAGTACAAAACAATTTATACCTTTTCTCGTTAAGTATTTGGAAAATACTTGGACTAATCCTAAATAAATGAAGTTGTATCTTGAGTTATTTTTTATCATGTTTATATCTCTTTTAGACAGAAGTTGTATGCATTCTTGTAAATATGTAACTGATATAGTTTTTTTTAATAGTTTTGATGTAATATTTGGATATCAATAGAAAACAACCTTTAAAGTAAATGTCTTTTATGAGAACTTTATGCATTTCCCAATTTTGAATGGATTGTTCTATATTTTAAAAATTAATTTGTTCACAATTTTTTATTGACATTGTTTGAACTATGGAAGGGTTTGTATGGGAATTGGTAGAAATTCTGGAGAGTATTCTTTCCATTGGTCTTTAGGGATGAATTCTAAAGTAGAAGAGTTGGGATATTGATTTCTTTAGAGATAATAGGTGGTCTGTCAATAGCTAAACCTAGCCCTACAAAACCCTAAATGCCTACCACGACTATAGCGGGTGCAACGGACAACCACTACGACAAGGAGGCCTCAGACCCTAGAACCCCAAGAAGGAAGACCCCGAACTCTCACCCCTTTAGAGAGAAAGAGAAAGAGATACAAGTATATCCCAACTGCCCCTAACTTGGCTCTGATACCATTTTGGGGTGGAAGCTAGGAGTTGATGGAATGCGGTGTTGGAGTATTGGTGATGTTTCAAAATAATTGGTGGAGTAGGATGGGCTGATTTGCGTTTGGATAAATGATAGAAGTGAGTGATTAGAGGTGGATTAGGGTTTGTGATTAAGGTGATTAGATGTGGATTAGGGTTTGTGATTAAAGGTTAATAGGAATTTAATTTGTTTACGAAGAAGGGGGAATGCTTAAGTAAAAAAGTTAAAACTGATTAAATAATGGTAGAAAACTTACTGATTACCAACGTAGATGATGGTTGTTCTTCGAGAGCGTTGAATGCCAAAGCACGTCAAGATCTTTTGATATTTCTTTGGACAAAGAAAGGATCTTTGATTATGATTCAAAGAGGGAAGAACATCCCCACACAATTGATCCTAACAAAATGGAAATTTTATTGGCAACTGGAGGGTTTACACTTGAAAAATATGTGGAAACTAAGAACACATGACTATATAGCTGAAACTACAATATAAGTGAAGTGGAGGAAGGATTACAAGACTTGTAAATTCTCTACGGATGAGAATTTTGAGCTAATGCACTTCCTACTACAAAAACTAAGCTCAATAAGCAAGGGGAGCTCTTTGGGTGGAAGAGTGTTGTCACTATCATAACTCTTTCTTTCTTCTTCAACTTCTTTGCCTTTTACAGGAACTTTGGATGGAATGGACGAAGTTCCTTGGCTTGCCATTTTCTCTCTTTCATTTGCGTCTTTGACAAGTGTTTGTTGATGATGTAGTGGCTAAATTTGATGTGTTTTCCACTTGTTCATTCAACTTTGTGCCCTAAACAAGTGTTAGACACCTTTCTTGTTGTATGCATGCAATAAAATATTCATGTCCTCTTCTCCATTTGTTTTTTATGGAGATGTCACTTCCATGTTTGAGTGACTTCATTTTTTATAGATGGAATCTTAAGCAAAATGTGTTAAATATTTTGCTTTTACTTTTACCACATCATTGTTTCCGCTCACCTTTTATCTTTTACTAGACTGTTACTTTTTATTTACTTTTGACTTTTATCCATTACATTTTTACCAAAACTTTTTACCATCCAGTAACTATTTTTTCACTTTCTTCCTTTTTCCATCTTCTTCAATTTTAGATTTATTTGAGTCCTTTGGACTATTTTCATCCATAACTTTTGTCATTTCTTCAAAAACCATCAATTATAGTTCATTATATTCAATATTTAGATTTTCAATTTGAATTTTTCTTGTCAACTCTTGCTTTAGTTGACTAAATGAAAACATTCTATTTGTTTTAGTTTCTTGGTTATGTTGGGATCCAGAAACTAGTATTGAATCAATTTTCCCTTTAAAATGGGATCAATATTAAACTTGTACCACCATTTGACATATATCTGTCTTTCTAGAATTGGTGGTAATTCAATTCTTTCTTTCTCCCATTTCTATTGTATAATCCATGGTATTCTATGAGAAGAGATATATTTCATCATGTTTAGGTCTTCTTCAATAAGACCATTTCCCATAATATTTTTCTTTAATATGATATGGAGTATTTCTCTTATTTCCCCAAAATTTTGCCAAAATTTATAGAAAAACCAATTCAACAATTTCGTTTGTAATGACCATTTTACTTTCCATGTGACTCATTAGTGTATCATGAACATATAAAACTTTCTCCCACACATTTTGATAATCCCAATAATTGTAATATTGGGGTTGATAGAATGTTTTGAATCGTCTTGGAATATTAGGGTTTCCTTCTTTATTCCATTCAGATAATGTGATTATTTCTTGAATTTTCAGTTGAGAAAATTGCAAGTTTCTTTTTGTTGATTTATCTCTATAATTGTGAAAAACTTTTGCACTTCCTATTTCTAAAAGTATTTTTTCATAGTATATTTGGTTTTTTCCAAGTAGGTGGGAATATGATTGTATCCTTCAGGAAAATATTTATTTATTATATGTTCAATTTCTTTTGAGAGATCCTCATTCTCAAGAATAAGTACCTCTTCAGATGATTTTAGGATAAATTCAGAGGATGTTTTAGTTGATGAATCAACTTCCATTTTTTCAATATTTTCCTTCTCTCTCCTTGTCTATGTTATAGCGGGAGGACTTTGTTTAGTAGCCTGAATTGATGTCATCATGCTAGTATTTTTGAAGACCATTTCCCTGTAAAAATTCTCTTGATAATAAATCAAGTAAAAATTATTTTCTCCTTTTATGAATTTTATATTAAAATCAAATATAGCGAATATTACTTGCCATCAAGCAAATATTTGCTTTGAGGCAAGATTTTTAACATCCTTTTCTAAGACAAATTTAGGTGATTTGCAATCTACTCTTAATAAAAATTTATTATTTAAAAGATCACCTAAAATTTTGTAATAGAGAGAACTATGGCTAATATTTCTTTTTTTATAGTTGAATAATTTTTTTTTGTTTTATTACACACTCTTGAGGTGTATCAAACCAAATATTCTTTATTATCAATTTTTTGCTTAAGAATTCCTCCATATCCTATATCCGAGGCATCTGATTCTACTATTTTATAGGCCTCTCGGTCAATGATTTTTAAACATGGTAACCTTTGAACTTTTAATTTTATTCTTTGAATAGCCTTGGTGTGATCTATGGTCCAACTTTGTGAAATCATTTTTAGTCATTCTGTAAGGAGTTTTCTATCTAGTGCTAGATTTTCATAAAAATCAGATATATAGTTTAAGCATCCTAAAAATATTTGGAGTTGTTTTTTCTTTAGGATTTCATCTGGGAATTTGTTAGCAAAGTCAATGGCTCTTATTATAGGTGATACAGTTCCCTTTTCTATTTTTTAACCTAGAAATTGAATGTTTGTTTGAAATAGTTTCATCTTTTTAGCGGAAACTACTAATCCATTCTGTTTTACTATTTAAAAGAATGTGTTTAGGTGTTTCCAATGTTGGTCACAATCTTTAGAGAAAATAAGTACATCATCAATATAGACTATACTAAAAGAAGTATATGGATTAAATATCTCATTTATTATTTTTTGGAATTCTGATGGAGCATTTTTTAGCCCAAAAGGCATAACATTCCATTCACAGTGACCAAAAGGTACTGTGAAGGTAGTTTTATATCTATCTTCTTCACTTATTTGTATTTTCCAGAATCCATATTTCATATTAAATTTTGAGAAGATATTAGTACCATGTATTCTTTTTATTAGGTCATGTTTATTATGAATTGGATATCTGATCCATCAGAGTACTTTATTTAGAGGTTTGTAATTAATGAAAAGCCTAGGAGCCCCTCTTTCTATTTTAGATACATTTTCTACATAGAAGGCAACACATATCCATGGAGAGGAGCTAGGTCTAATTAATTTCTTTGTCTAAAGTTCTTTTATTTCATTTTTATATATTTCTAAAAGTCTTTGATTTATTTGGATGGGTCTGGCTTTTGTTGGGATTTTAGTTTCATCAAAATTGTTAATGTATGGTAAAGTAACTTCAAGTTTCTTTCTATTCCAGAATGTTAGGGTAGTGTGGAGAAGATTTCTTTTTCAATTTTTTCTTGAAATTCTAT